>VZZY01015695.1:756949-796628 GCA_013400335.1 Eurystomus gularis
GGGGCGCAGATAAATATCTGAAGAGAGTCATAGGTGGCTATCAGAAACTTTATCTTCAAACTAGGAATGGCTGTGAGATAATAATTGTTGATCTTGGCATCTTTATCTGTTACTGGAATTACGTTACACAAAGACTACTATGCAGAAACATGTATACTTAACTCTGTGAACAGTTTTCTTCATGCATCACATCAAACTAATCCTTAAAGTTTCTAGCATTTTCTTCTGCTAGACCTCAGTGTAGGATGAATACAAAGAGAATCAGAGATTGCAAAGCATCTTTAGTAGTTTCTGTCCCATTAGTAGCCTCCATGAATAGCCTCAAAAGCATGAGACTCCTCCAACTTGTGATCCTTTCATTTAGTGTTGAGGAGTTTGAACACTAGTGTAAAGGGCAAGTAGCGTTTAGTAGTTAAACGAATTTTAGAATGTATTTCTAATAGAAAAAAAAAAGGTATTTATAAAGGGATTGGTGTCCTACCCATAGTGTTTGATTGCACATCAGATGTATTTTGTTTTGTAAGTGGAATGAGGAATGCGTCATCAGCAACAGCTCAGTCAAGCAGAAAAATTTCTAACACTTGTAAAATGGTTCAGGAAAAATTATTCTCCAAGAGACTTGTGCATTACTACTACTACTACTACATAGAAGAGGCCAAGGGGGCCTAGATAAACATTAGTTAGTTCATTTTCCTCTAATTTGCAGTGTATTAATTACTTCGTTACTACAGGTAGTTGTAATAGTAAGATCTGTAATAAGGCACTAGCAATAGTGAAAGTAAGCCTTGTCTGCAGCGTCAACAGGAGCAAAAAGACAAACAGTTCATTTTATAACAAGAAGACAAGACCAGTACACAGCAAGTTATCAGTTAAGTAATACAAACACTTTCTGAGAATATCCACAAAGGATGTTTGTTTTTAAGCGATATCCGAAAGCTGGGAAAGTGATAAAGGTATCTGGTTATCCAGCAGTGTGCCGGCTCTGTACATACCTCTGTTTCCTGGCTGAAGTTCTGAACTACACTGTCTTTGTAATGACAGTCCCAAAGCTAATCAAAATGAAATCTTTCTTTATAACCTCATTATTTAACTATTGTAGCTGTTTCTTTGGGGGGGAGTGGGAGTGAGGAACAAAATGGCTCTTACTTTGGTACAGTCCTTGTCCTTTACTTAAAAAAAAAAAAAAAATTCCTAAGTTGGGTGAAGTGGATTTTAAAGGTAATGCAAGTTTGAAATACCAGCTCTTATGGAAAGCTGTTGTAGGCACTTATGTACATGGCTCAATTACAGTGACTTTCATCTGCACATTTAAAGGAATAATCTTTGTATGTGCAGGATTTTTGATATGTAAGTGATGAAATTCTTCATGCTATATGTTGGCAGTTGATTTTTCCATTTGATTTCTAGCACAGAAGCGTAACTCTTAGTTTGACTCTAAATGATGAGTATGTAGCCCTGTAATCCTGCCTGAGCTACAGGGTGCTTCAAAGTATATGCTGTTAACTTTTTTTTAATCACAATTTTGGATTTGTCTGTCAAGCCTACATGACTTGGCGTGAGAAACATCTGACCTCTATTATCATATGAAGATAAGACTCATTTAACCTTCTCATCTAATCTTGGGCCAGATGGAGAGCTGAAAGAGTTTCCAGGATAAACACACATTACTGAACTGATTGTGATTAAATATTGGAATCTAATAGAAAAGACCTGGTGAATAAAGAATGGGCTATAATTTGCAATAATAATTGTGGATGGTCTTCCCTGAGTCTTCAGCAACTGAATATGAGTTTTGGTAACTGTGCATATAATTATTGCATTGTACAGTTCACTTGCATGATACTAAAATGCTTATTTCAGTGCTATCCAGTGGTTACTAAATTGTAATTCTACTGAATGTTGTGTGCAAGACTTAACACATCTGTGACCATGTACTTGCACTTGAAGCTGCCAGAAGCCATGCGTTGCTAAATGTTTTACATAAAACTTGAAAAGAAAAAGTTCAATTTGTAGCTAGTTTAAAGCAGAACAGAAATTAAAGTGGCCTGAGAAAGAAAAATTGATTATATTTATATTTTATTACATATTTGACAAATACTTATCAAAGTCTCTCTCCAGTTGTTCACAGAGCATCTCAGTTAAACAGGTGGTAACAAAAGCTGTTGACATTCTGAATAAAAAATAGTTTTTTCAGTAGGGTTTTTCTTAGCAAACAGTGGTTTGTGTCAGTGCACCCAACACACCATTATCCTGATTTTCCAGGAAAAGCTGTAAAGCATATGTTTATGACACAAATCAAGCAATAAAATCTTGATTATGTATAGGGGGTTGTAAATAAACACATAAAGTTTAACCAGAACAGGTTTAACAAAAATATAAATGAAGGTGAAAATTAATACAAAAACTGAAGAGAATTTACAACCTCAATTTGCAACATTTAATTTAAGGAACAGGTTTCAGTTTAAAGTAAATGTTGCGGTATCAGTGCACAGTGTGTGTATATATAGCCAGATTGGCAAAGAGGACAGAGCCTTTTATTTTTAAAATTCTTTTAAATCAGTAATACTGTCATATCTTAGTTTCTAAAACTGATTCTGCAGTTCCATATTTGCTTTTTTACTTTCAAATTGTATGACACAAGTATTTTTCCATTTCAGAGGCATTCTATAAGTGGACCAATCTCAGCTTCAAAACCCCTCGCTACACTGACAGACAAAAGACCAAGCTATGCTGAAATACCCGTGCAAGGTATTGATTCAAGTTCATTCAAACTTTTTTAGCAATGCTATTAATACTTTTTAAAAAATTATGTATTGTTTAGTATCCAAAGCGTTATCATATTTATATACTTTTATTATCATTATATTTTCATAGACTATTTCATGTTCAAGTTTTTATTGCTTGTGTTTCATCACACATGGTAATATATCATAAAGATGCTTTTTTGAATTTTCAACAAAGCTATGATTGCATGCTGATAACTTGTCATTATTCTGGCAGTTTTTAATGTGTGCATAAACTGAGATCACTTGCAAAATCAAGATAAGATTATTTCAGGGACATGTCTTGCAGCTATCTTTCAGATATTAAAAATACACACTTCTGGGTTGCCTTATGTATTGTGTGGTTGCAGGGGGGTTTTTTCCCCCAAAATAAAACAAAGATGGTGGTTGGCATGGCATTGCATTGCATGTGAATAACAAAATATAAACTTATTAAGTAGTGATTCTTCAGGAGCCAGATGAAAAATTGAATGGAATTGAGTGTTGATTTATCTGTTTCCCAATATTTCCCTATTCTGTGAACTTTGTTTTGTCTCTCAAAACACTGCTCACAATGTGCTCTTCCTGTGAGAATGAATGGCTATCATGTGCTGGGTGTAGCTCTCTGATTTATGCCTGCTTTAGGGGTTTTTTTTTATAGATGTTTCTCAAGATAATCCCCATATGACTCCAGGCTGAATATTTCCTCTCAATTTGGTATTCCCGAGGTCTGATGCTTTCTAAAGGGCTGTGTTTTGGGGGTTTTTTTGTACTTCATAATAGTCTGTATGTGCCAGATTTCCTTCTTGCTTTTGTTGGATGCATATTGAGGTTATTTGTACAATGCAGCTGGAGTTTTAATTTTAGAAACTTTGATATTTTTAGGAATATTGAAATGCCTTTCCAAGAAGATAGTTTAGAATTCTTTAATTGTTACAGAGTTCATGGGTAGACATAAGCTTAAACACAAAATGATTGGTATGCTTCACATAGTTCTGCTTGTAGCATAGTCAGTTAATGCAGGAGCAGGACTGCATTCCAGTAGTGGGCCAGACAGAATTCCCACTTACAACTGTATGTGTTTTTTAAGTACTTCTGTAGCAATGTATATTTCTTATGTCACATTTCAACTAATGAATGAGATTTTGCTTTTTAAAATCCTCATTCTTCATGTTCATGTTTTTTGGTTTCAAATTACTGCCTTCTAAGTGTTTCTACATAGGAGTATGTAAACCTTTTGTTTGCAGTCTAAAGGTGTTAACTGAAGGAATATTTTTTCAATAATAGGAAATGGTTTTGATTTGATGCTAGAGAAAATGAGTTTTGTTGTGGTTTGATTTTAGTCATTAGCAATAGGCAGAAATAATCTTTCTGTAGAAAATATAAAGGCACCATTTAGACTCCACCGTATGGAGGAGGAAAAAAAAGCACGTTTTTATTTAAAAAATAAAACACCCAAACCAACAAACCAAAGGGGAAAAAAAAAAATCACACAAGGGACAAAGCAATCTGCTTTACCAATCCACATTGTGAATGGCATATTGAGTATTTTTGGCCGTGTGCTAAATGGGGAGTCCTTGCTCAGCCTTTCGGTTTAACAATTCATTTCTAATAGACCAAGACAAATGGGTCAGTAAGAGGCCTTAGGGAAAAAGGATTAAGAAGGTCATGATGTATTCATAGGGAACTTCATCGGTAATGAGCAAATTTGGGCCTTCTCTTTCATACAGATAAAATCAGTTGCTCTCACTAAACAGAGCCAAACTAAGGCACTGGTAGACAATATTCATGACTCATACCTAAATATCTTGCATTTAACTGGAATCTTCGTTAATTATGTTCTCTCTTCCTTTTCTTTGTCCAGAGCATTTGTTGAGAACATCTTCTACCAGCAGGCCAGCGTCTTTGCCAAGAGTACCCGCTATGGAAAGTGCCAAATCTATTTCTGGTAATAGCACGTTTTTAAAATGATTAGTAAAATTAGGAACTCTCATTTCAATGCTGTACTTAGAAATCAACTTTACTTCTTCAAGTGAGAATTTTAGTCTTCAGACCACCAAACTCTTGTCAGAAAATCCCTATTTGGGTATTTGGAATAGCTTATTTTTCAGTGCTCAAGTTTTCTGTTGAAGTATTTGGGGAAAGAAACTAAAGTCCAGTGGTAAAATGATATTCCATTTTACTGCGTCAAGTTGAACTGAAGAGATTTATTTTCTAATTGTTCATCCAGAGTCCTTATCGTTGCAAATACAGACTTACACCAACATACCAGATGGATGAGTATGAATCATACATGTAACTGTTGAATTCTATGTCGTCTTTCCTTGTATTACAAACAATTTTGATGTGCCAGGTGTATGTGAGGAAAGAAGCTGTTCCTGGCTGTTACCTTTTACTGCTTGGATGTAGGGTTATTTTTTTGGGTGAGGCAGAGAAGCATATGATCCTTCTCTAATTAAGCAATTCCATTTCTGTTTGTGGAAATAATTATTTTCAATTGCTGATATATGTTTTGTTGTATCATTACATGGATGATATCTTAGTGGCTGCACAACAGTCAGCTATTTAAAATAGGAGGATTGTTCTTTTTAGGTAACAAATGCATCATTATAGATTATTTAATGCATATAAATGTTTTCACATATCACCTAGGAATGCTTCTGCCTATTCTGTAGGACAAAATGAATCATTTTTAACTAGTCCGTTTTGTCACTGGCATAACTTACATTCTTTTGTATTACTCAGAGTGGTTGCTGCACATTTCATTTTAACTTTGGTTTTTTGAAAACTGGACTTGCTAAATAGAAGTTTCTGTAGAGTGCTGGGAGTGTAGGTTTTCTATCAAGCTGACATCTCGGTATCATCAGGGGTTTCTAAAAACAAATCTTTTTAAGATTTATTGCTCAAGTAGTGTGATACCGTGAAAATTATACTCTCTATAAACAAGGCAGAACTAATTTGAGATAAATATTTTTTTAAAAAACCTGTATTTGAGTAAATGGTTTCAAGAAGTAAATGTGGTTTAGATCATTTTAATTTGTCCTAAAAACACCTAAAAGTGTTCTTTCCCTACTTATTGCATCTGGTGTTGATAGATCTATGTATTTGCCCCGAGTCATTAGAAAATAATTCTCTGATATATGTGGGGAGCTGTATCTTTGATTTACATAAACAATGATGGCTATTTAGGTATAAAAGGCAAACCTCCTACTTTAACTGAAAACTCTTCCATGTAGAGAAACCATAACCATTCCAGATTTGGTTTTACAGAGTATAGTGCTTGTGCTTTCATCCCAAAGAAAAATTGTTTGTCCTTTGATAAAATAAAGCAAGCTCTGTGCAATGTGGTTGAATGGTCTCAGGTCAAACTTTGATATACTTGTTGATGATATTTAATTAACGTCCAAAGCATCACAGACTTGCCAATTCTTGATTAAAATCAAGTGGAAATAAAGCAGATGTCATTGCTAAATTGTTCTGGTTTTGGTTTTCTCTTTTCTTAACTACTTGAAGCTTAGCAACATAACATTACATGAACTAGAGAAAATTAAATGCTTTGGCATTAAAATTCCTTCTCATTCATGTAATCCTTCAAATGGAATTAGTGATATTCCATTAAGATACATTTATCAAATTTTCTTTGCTTCAAGATAAAGGCTTCATCATAAGTGTTGGTAGTGCAGCCAACATTTTGTAAGTGGAAAGTATCAAGAAACAGGTTAATGCCTGTTACTGGATTTAGGTTTCTATGCATGGTTTCTGAATTAATAATTGTCAGAGAGCAAGACAAAGTTTGAAAGATTTTATGTTTGCAAATGATAAATATATGGGCATTTTCCCACTTAGTCTCTCGAAGAAGTAGTGAAGAGATCAAGAGGGATATCAGTGCACCTGATGGAGCATCTCCAGCATCTCTCATGGCAATGGGTACCACCTCACCACAGCTGTCACTCTCATCTTCTCCTACAGCATCAGTCACCCCTACAACCCGAAGTCGAATAAGGTAAAAACCTTTTTTTGTGGTGCACTGAAATGAGTTAATTTCATAGCTACCTGTCAGCGTATATCTAGTATACATTATTGGCACTAAGGCTGCAAGCTCTACTGCCACACATACAATAATGATCTTCATTAATCTTTCAGAGCTTCAGGAAGCGTTTTCTGCAGCTCCGTTTATGTTTTAAAAGTTAGACAAGATGTTAGGCTTTTTAGACCTTATGAGGTTAATACCAAAACTTTATGCTGCACTAGAAAACCAAGCTAAGTCATGTTACTAAATAATAGCATCGTATCAGTTCAAAATACCATGAAGCCAAATTCAAGAAATGAGTTTACAGCATGCTCAAAAAAAAAGTCTTTCAGAGTAGCTTGGACCCAGGGAGACCACATGATAAACCTTAACTTCTGTAATCGCAGCTGAAGACAAAAAGCAGCATGACTAGGTCTTAATTCTAGACACTGACGAGTCTTCTAAGTAGCCATGAGTGACTGGGCCTGCGTTATTGGTCCACAGATGAAATCATAATGCAAGTCTACGTAACAAATGGCCAGGCAGCCCCCTTTCATTAGTAAGATAAAAAGATATGTCTGTGATACATTTAAAACTTTTCCTATCTGTAGTGTTACTGGTCAAAGGACTTCAAAGTATTTAAGCCTCGTGTTGTGCGAGTGAAGCATGTGGTTAGCCCTGCGCCATAGATTGGGAAACTGGCAGACAAAGGTTAAATGACTTTCTCCAGACCATTTAACAGAGAGGTTCCTGACAAAGCTTTTGTATAGCAAAAATATTAAACCCTTAATGTTCTGAGTCATTTGCAATTTGTAATAATTACATTAAAAAATTGTGAAGTTATTTACGGCTGTGGATGCTATTGACAATGATTTCCCTGAAACCAGCTGAGTCGTGCCTCAGCGCTGCTCTCCTTTCACCGTGCAGAAATTGAACTGAGTCTGTGGGTACTTTACTGGCAGCGATTCATATTGTGTGTGTTAGTGCCTAAATTTAGACCAAGTACATCCAGAAATAAAATATTAAAACACCCGTATATGAACTTCAAACTGGTAATGTATAAAATTGCATTGATGGCACCCTGCAGACTGTAGCAAATACCGCGGCATTTAATGGTGAAGTTGTACAGTTACGATATTACTGTGCCGCCTAACCACTGACTGCAGTGCTAAGCACTGCAAGATTTATCAGTGGCATCTGCAGCAGTGGGTGTGTGGCAACGAGCAAGCTCTTTGGAACCATCTTCAGAATGTCGCTGCTGGACTTCAGTTTATGTAATCAGGTTTCTCTTTTTTCCCCTACCTTTTGCTGAAAGTTGTTGTAAAATAAACAGTTATTGCTATAGTTCATTAAACAAATACTTGCCGTTTACCGTTCCCTGTTCTAGTTGAAGCTTTGTTGGTTCTTTGATTTGGAATACAGTTGGCCTGATATACTTGTAAGATTTGTGTCAAACCATTTCTCATTGTCTCCATACAACTTACACTAATTCCTTTTCTTCAGCAGTGTTTTCATAACTATGAGAACCTGTTGTAAGCCATGTGCTCTTACTGGCATTTGAGAACAGGCTGTACAGCTCCCTGATGGCTAAACAGTTTGTTTAGCGTAAAGAGAGGGAGCTTTTAATTTGAGTTCTTGCATGTCCCAAATTTTAGTTCTGAAGTTCTCGTAGTGTTTCCTAAACCTTGTTGTAGATTGAATGTGCGATCACATTGTTACTTGTTTCAATGACCAAAAAGGCTGCTGAAATATGTACTGATTTAAGAACTGAAGTACAGAATTTCTTGACGCATCATTCATTTCTTGACGCATCATTCTGGTTGTGTGGTGTCTGTGAAGTTTAGATACAGTAACCTCTTCAGATAATTTATTTCATATTAGCCACTTTCTTGTTGTGTTAAATCTCTCTGAGATTAGCAGTTAGGTTTGAAGGCTCACACTGCTATCTTTCATGCTGAAAGGCACTTACTGTTTCCTCTTCATTGTTCTGCTGTGTGTACATTTTCATGGATGTTTCCGATGTTACCTCTTACTAAGCAGCTTTGAGATCTTGCCATCTGTACCTCAGTGAAGACTGGCCAAGCAAATTGCAGTACATATACTTAGTGCCTTAGAACATTTTATTCTATGTTGCACACATTCTCTTTTATGCATTGAGTGACAGATGCTGATATGTGGAACAGTCTCTGGTGTTCCATTGGTAGCATGCATACATAAAGAAGTCCACATTCCCTGGATGCTTTCTTTTCCCCTAGCAGGACCTGGAGAAATGCTACCTGTAAATCAGCAGCAAAGAATCTTCCGAAAATACTGTTTATTTCCACCTCTCTTTCCAGTCATCAAATGGGTTGTAAAGAGCAAAGTGCTGAAGATTTGAGAGTGAATCTATACAATCTGTATGTCTTCTCAGAAGTGTCATCTTTGTGGATGTTGTGAGAATCTTGCTTACATCTGCATGGAACTCTTTAAAAAAATGGCAGATGAGGAAACCTTTGCAGTATGGATTCAGTGATAACTATCTTGTTTTAATTTTCCAAATGGAAATTATAAAAAAAATAAGAGCAACTGCTGGTACACTTTGTCCAGCAACTAAGCTCCGTAATGGTTGAATACCTAGTCTTTTTGTTGAAGACTGTTTACTAGACTACCTATAGAAATGGGAAATCATGTAACTGGGCCACCACAAAAGTATTAGCCTCTATAATATGTATTTTTTTGACCTAAGCACTGATTTCTGAAGCCTGGTAAAGAGATGCTTTTAATGTGAGACTCATGAAAAATCAGACAACTCAGATATGATTGTTCTTTTCTTCCCCGGTCTTTCCTTAAAGAAAAAATTATTTTAGCTTGATGGACTGGGAAGTGACATTAATTGATAGCTTTTATTGTGCCTGTATATCAAATGGCAAATCAGCTGAGTTAGTTCTCCCCTCTCTTTTTGGAGAACTCCAGATCTCAGGGAAATGTTCTGTTAATAATGCCATGCTGCTGAATAGGCAAACTTGTTGTTTCAAGGTGACATTTGTAATCAGCCATGAGATGCAAAAGAGATAGCATCAGTTTATTCTCTTTCTAAATACAAAATAAAGTCACTTGAGTTAGCTTAATGGTTTGAGCTGGCACTTACCATGTTGTGAGTTTAATTTTCTTAACCCTTAGAAAAAATATCATTGAGGTTGAAAGATCTAACTGAAGTTTCATTTCAAGGAAAAAGAAGGATGATTTGCTAATGAAATAATTATTCCAAAATACCTCTTAAGTCGTTGCAGGTATTTCTGTGTATTCTGGTTTTTAGTGCTGTACCCAACTGCTTTCACTGTGACAATAATTTGTCCTTTTTTTTTTTTTAAGCTTTTACAATATGTATTTCTCTTGCAAAACCTGTTACAAGCCCTAAGTGGCACTTCTGCCTTGTTCCTAGGGAAGAGAGGAAAGATCCCTTGTCTGCTCTAGCAAGAGAATATGGAGGATCGAAGAGAAATGCCTTGCTGAAGTGGTGCCAGAAAAAAACAGAAGGATATCAGGTAACTGCAGAGCTGTTTAACGTAGCATACTTGTAGCTGCAACACGTTAGAATCTGCCAGTGGCATAAACCAGGCTGCTCCACAGTTGACTGCATAGATTGCAATGGCACTGGTATGTACTGTACTCTCTTCTTGGAACACATGCTACGAGTCCTAACCCAACTAACATTAATAGCTCTTTAGTCACTTTACTCCATGTCGGTAATAGCTTTTTTCTTAAGGGGGCAGCTGACCTCCTGTTGAGGTACTTTTAAACAGCCTTTTACAGATTGCACTTTTGAAACTGTAACTGAAACTTCAGCAACTTAAGCTTTTAATGAGTGTTTCCCAAACGCAGTTAGAGTACCATTTCTTGGATTTCAGAGATGATTTTTTGATAGGTAATTAGTGTAGGGCTTTTTTTGATCATTCAGTGTGCTCCCATTTAGTCTCTATTTTTAGACTGTTTTGTGAAGGTCTCATTGTCTTGCATTTTGAACTTGGCTTTCTATTGCCGTTCCAGACTTTTTTTCTTTTCGATTAGTCCAAATGTTATCAGAAGCCAAAAGAACTAACAAGATAACTATCCAGAGTTCTCCTGCTTACATTATTTTTTCAAAAGAATAGTGGCTTCAGCAAACTAAACCAGGATGTTAATAGTCTGACCATGATGTATTTGTTTGGTTAACAAGTATTGAAAGTGTTTGGAGTTGCCAACACAATCCTCAGTTTAAGAACTTTACTCTTTCCATGACTTGAGGCTCACAATGCCGGAGGAAGCTGAGAGCCCCATAACAGGATGATCGCCCATCCATAGGAAAAGTCGTCTTTCAGTACAATGGACAAGCTTGTGATATAAGCCCTCCCCCCTCTTCCTGTGGCACGTCTAGTACTAAACTGTGCTATTTCTGAGGATAAGCTTCTTTGTGGAAAGAGCCTTTCTCCTTCCCCACATTTTTAAAAAGGCAGGATGTTTTATTTCCTTATAAATGCTCTAAAACTGAATGCAAAAATATTTTCCCATATTGTCTTGAAATGGAATACGAATTTGACAGCTTCCTTATCTGGTTAAGAAAGGTCGTAGAAAGTATTCCAAACTTTTCATTCTGTTGTTGTGTGCACATGCAAGAGCATGCTTTTGTTTCTATAGATTGCTGCTTATAATTACTTGAGTTTTATAAACACTTACAGAAGAATAGCTTTTAAGACTTACAATTGTTGAGGCAAGTAGAGTAATATGGTTCCCTGGTCATGTTGCTACTGAGAAGCTCTAGCATATACCATCTGCAGAAGCAATGCATGCCTTCTTCTGAAAGAATAAGATAGTATCAGGGGGTTATATTAAGTTAGTTTTTGAAGAAGAATGCATTTTGCTTTAGGCACACTCATTTTTCATTTCTTTGTACAGAATTAGATTATTGTCAGCATCCCCTGAAATTAGATTCTGGTTGAACGCCATGTTAGTGGTGTTCTAGTGTTTTAAACATATCTAGCATTGTATTCAGTGTAAGTAGTGCTTCTCCAGCTTTCTGGCATAACAACATTATCAATACCAGATAAGAATTTTTTTTTTTAATTGAAGCTTTGCCTAGATTTAATTTTATTTTAAAACTACTCGGATTCAAAACTGACAAGCAGTAAACAAGCATCAGAATAATGAGCATCTCCCTTCCTCATTCAGTCCTACTTAAGGTACCCTAGCTCTCTTCATCCTTCCCTGTCAGCCACATATTGACAGGGTACCTTTTCTTACCTCCAGCTTCTCCTAGGGTCTTACACTCTGCCACAGTTCCCCTTATCTCCAGCATTTCACATCATTTGCTTCTATGCCACTCTTTGCTTTTCTTTGGCTTAGCATCTGAGCAAGACCCAAGACATGCTCTTCAGAGCTACCTGTGTGCTGACTGACCGTCTCAGAGCTGCCACGTGAGCCACACAGAACACAGCAGTCCTAAATATTACAGCCCCTTTCCTCTGTTGGAATGACAGTAGGTCCACTTTCCATCTAGTCACCAATTTCTGTCCTATTATCAGCTTAAATCAATGTTTGTTATTATTTATGTAGTTACAAATATGACAGGTTAAAGGAAAAATACTTGAAAACTGAGTCTGTAAGAAGTTCTAAAATGACCTGGAAGAGTTTAACCATGATTTGGAAACAAGGGAAAGAAAAAGGAAGTTTTAGAAGGCTTTTGTTTCAGAAAAATTCTTTTGTTAATTTTGTTATTTTCATATTATACCAATTTGTTTCTAATGCAGATCTAATTAAACTACCAATAGTTAAGTAGAAAGCCCTCTAAGACAATATTAGTCTTAGTAGTAAACAAGATGTGTTTACTTCTTCATCAGTTGCCAACAACAAATCACATTTTTGGTCCTGTTTTCTCCCTCTCACCTGGAGATGATGTCTCACAGCTGCAGATTTTTATGCATACATGTGTGTAAAATATCTGTAGAAAGTTATTTCAGCTGTTGGCGTTTGATAGAGAAGGTGGTACCACACACATTGAGTTAAAGTCCTCCTTCTGACAGAGCCATGTTTGCTCCCATTTCTGGGATTATATTTTGCACTGGGTATTGCAGAATAGTTGAATAACTTCTGCTCTCCTATCCCATCTATGAAATTACTTTCAAGCTTTTGATTAAAAATCTTAGGTATTGCTCTTTTAGAAGCTTGCAATTTTGTGCATGCTAAGTAATTCAAAAGTTATAGTGTGGTGAAGCTCTAATTTCAGCCCATTTTTGTGGAAGGATTTTATTTAAAGCCCTTCACAGACATTTATGCCAAACTCCACTTTCGACTTCTGACAAATGTATAGTTCCATGTAGGTTTTCTTAAAGGTATCTTAAGACGTTCCCTTTTGTGAATGCGTTATGATACAAGCTATACATGAACCTGTTAAAAAAAACTATAGTCAATTACTTCATTGTGCAGTTTTCTTGCTTTATTCAAGCAAATTTGGAAGGTACTAAATTAACAAATTTATTGAAATATAGTTGTTAAACAATATTTAACTATATTCTGACTCTGATATTTTTTTAAGAGTACCTCAATAAAAAGGTTAAAATAGACAATGAAAATAAGATAAATTCTTACTGGTGTAGAAAAATTTTTTTGTCTTACTATATTGTTGCTTTTAATATGCATGCTGTCTGGTTGCTGATGCAAGCAGAAATTCTCCTTGAAGCTTAGGTTTGGAGAATGGTGATCTGCAGAAGGTCATCGCAGAACTAACAGGAGCAGGTTCTGTATTAACTTTCATCTAGAGCCTGTTCAGTCTAGACAGTATTGCACTCACTAAGTTACTGAGTTAATTATATTCAGGGCTGAACAGATCCCTAAGCCATGAAAGAGGGGAGCTGCTGTCTTAAGATAAGAGTGGATTTTTTTAAAGCATTTAGATAAAGGAGGAGCAAATCACCTTTAGTTTTCAGATGAACAGGCACAAAATACTTGAAATTTTATCATGGGTTAGCTTTGCTCAGGATCTGACATACTAATTCAAAGTACAGTGCCAAGTGCTGCATTTTCCACAGAGAAGAGAATCCCCCGACTCCTCTAAAATATGTGCAGTGTCATAAAACTCTCATAAATTCCAGATATCTTCAAAGCATGCAGTAATCCCATCCAGCTGTTATGGAGCACTTAGCATCGCTGGAGCACAGCTACTTTCATTTTGAGGACACAACTAATAAAAGTCCCCAAAAGGATGTGAGCATGCATGTTTCATGTTAAGAAGGCAGCCAAGAAGCAGGACACACACATCCTTACCCAATCTTATCTAAAGCAATATTTCTATTTATTTTCCAGTTTTTGTCAGCATTCTGAGCGATAATTCCCTTCCAGAACTCTGACACCAAAAAAAGCAATTGTCACAAGATAGCAGCAAGAATAGACTAAATTTTTTTTAGCCTTTCTTTAAGCTTTCCATGCTTCCTAATTACAGGTAGCCTGGAACACCTCCTTAATGTAGCCTTGTAGTACCTGTCCTCTAATTCATGCAGCGCTGCTTTTTTCTACGAAGGCCACCTAATTTTTACCCCATATACAGATTAAATGTACATGTTTTACAAAGAAATTTAAACTTATTATTTCAAACATGGCAGCAAAACCCAGTGACACTGCTTGGTGACTGAGCAGTGTGAGTATGAATGTAGGTGTAGCTAATGCTGTGCTGAATGCACTCTTGAGATCATGCAGTGCTTTAATTTGTAGTCAAGTAATCAGTGTAGAATAACACAGCTGAACGTGAAAGATGGTTTAGGTTGGTTTTTTTTTAAACCTGTTCTTACATACACATCTTCATCAACACTAAACTAGATCACATTCTATTCCAAGTATTGTATTGCCTTTTTTAAAAAACACAAAAAGAGTCTGTGTTCAAGTAATGATTCCAGGGTGTGCAGACTTTCCCTGGTGCTCTCTGGTGGGTTCATCAAAGTAGTCAGGCTGCCAGAACACTTCTCTCCTTAGCTTAAGCTGTGATGCTTCAGCCAAAAATTGTTGAGTTAAGGAAGGACAGGATTCCTTTTTCTGTTTAGATTGGATTCTGATACAAGAGAAATGTCGACTTACTAGACTTAATCACGACACAATTCAGAATAAATTATGAAACAGTCTTAAGTGCTTCAGATGTTAATGTCTGAAGCTATTATTGGTTTTTTTGAGAATGACTGCTCCTCTGTGGTTCTTTTTTGTACCAAAACTGAAAATTAACATGTTTTTGGTATGAAAAGAAACATCAGCAGTCAATATTTAAGAGTTCAGATGCTTTATATTTCCCATTTACGCCTTTTCAGAAGTTAGGATTGAAGAGGCAGTAGCTGGGACTGTTGTTAAGTCTATTCCCGAAATACTTCTATGTTCTCACCTACAGCCAGAAGTACTGATAGCCTCAGCTTTAATCCATGGCTTGAGAATCACTGAATCCTGATTCAATGGAGAATGAATAGCTGTTATTTTGTAGTTTACCTTTCTAGTTATTTAATGGATTTTTTTTTCTCTTTTATGGGTGTATGTGTCTTTAAAAGCTTTTTAACAGTAATTTTCTGTCATGAGAAAAGGCCTGCCAAGGTCTGTACACTTAAACCTTGTTTTAATGGTTTAATATATTATAGTACAGTATCACATTAATGCTTTTGCTTTCTCAGCCCATTTATTTCATTAACTAATACAACAGAGACACAGACACATGTTTTTATTTTCTCAGTGTCCTAACTCATTTGTGAGCCAAACTCAGTTAGGATGTGGGAACCTCTCCTCCTTGTGCAGAGCGAGGGATGGAGAAATAGCTGCTGTGCAAATTGTAATATAGATAGTTCAGGGAGATTGAAGACAGCTGTGGATATGTCTGCTGAAGAGATAGTTAAAATAACTTTGTTCTTAGTTTGTAACTATTAACTTAAAAGCCGTGTTTTCTATAGTTGGGGTGTTTTTTTTGGTCTTTGCAGGTTTTTTTTCAGCTGTGGAGTTTTCTGGGATTAAAAAAAAAGGTTGAATCACTGGGTTATAATAATTAATGTATCTTTTTTGCTTTTTAAAAAAGGATATTTTTACTGACTATAGAAGACCTTCAGTTAATTTAGGATTATTGCAAAAAGCAATAGGAGGCAATTTCAGAATTAGTGCTACACTGCTTAAAAACACCTTAAAATTGTGAATTCCAGAAAAGTCATAGGTTGAGAGAGACCACAGACTGATGTTACGCAGATCCCTCTTAAAACAGTCTAGAATGTTTCTAGTGAGGGATATTCCTTCACTTCTCTGGGCAACCTATTCCAGTGCTTAACTGTTCATGGTGAAGACTTTTTCTTATATCCAGACAGAATTTCCCTGGAAATAAATTGTGCCTGTTGTGTCTTGTCCTGTCACTGTGTTTCCTTGTGAAGAAAGTACCTCAGTCTGCTCTACACCTGCATTTTAGGCATTGGGAGACTCTGATTATCTCTCTCCTGAATCTTCTAAACCAAATTCCTTCAACCTTTCTTCATTTGTCCTCTAACCATCTAATAATCTTGGTAACTCTCTGCTGGAGCCCTTTTTATTCTTCAGTGACTGTTTGGAACTGGAGGAACCAAAGCAGTGGCTCCCCCAGTTCTCCCAGTAGAATACTACACCTGCAGTATTCCAGGTGTAGACTGGCAAGGGTCCAGTAGAGTCTAAGAATCCCATCCCTCGATCTGCTGGCTGTACTCTTAACGATGCAGCTCAGGATACAGTTTGCCTCCTTTACTGCAAGGATGACTTCGGATTCGTGCTCAAATCCAGCTCATTTACTGTTTAACCACTATTGCATTTTAGCCTAAGCTGATGGATCGTTTTGTTCTTATTACATTTCAACCTTGTCTCAGGAAGAATGTGAGTGAAAGCAAATACTCGCTTTATGGTAATGCTCCTACTCTGCAGTTTAATAGGAGCCTGAGTCATGGTTGCAATTATTTTTGGTTGTGGATCCACCAGGGTATTCCCTTGCCGTCTTTTTTTTCCCCTCTTTGTCACGGCTGTACAATGGACTATAGAATTTACTCGGTGTGATTATGTAAAATATTATATTCTTATGCTCTGTCTCTAGAAAAGCCTTAACAAATTTTTAACTCTTGTTTTTTATTGCTGGTTGGAAAGTGTCTTCCATAGGTATGACAACAGCCTGTTGCTTGACTCCTTTTTTTAGAATTGCTTTTTAAAAAAAATCTTTCCCAAATACTAGGGGTGACTTCAGTCCCATCCTAAGTATTAAACATCAGAAGATAAGGACGGATAAATCTCCTTCTAGTTCACTTATCTCTAGAAAGGCTTACTCCTCATTTGACAATTTCTCTGAAAGTATGTCCTTCAATTGCTTTAATACTTTGTGGTCTGCAATGGCTTGAAGAAAAATTTCAGACTAGATTCCAGCAGAATTCTCTTAATAGAGCCAATTACTTAATAAAAGCAGTAACAAAGAAGAAATTATGTCAGAGATTTTAGGCTGATGCTCTGTTTACCATCAGTTCTTTGAGAAATAAGAGCTTAATGCAAGATTGATTTCATTATACTGACCAAGCTTTTTCAAAAAACCACAAGTAGTTAAAAGCATCTGGGAAATAAAATTGTGCTGTATTTAAATGTGCCAGTTATGTGCTCAAAGCCCTACATAAAAAATTAAATTTTCAGTTTAAATGACATTCTGTCCAGTTTATAGATTTGTTTTTTAGTGTCTGACCAATATTACACTTTTTTAGTCTGAGAGGTAATAATAATTCATAATGCTAGAGCAATTGGAAACAGAAACCAGTCCCTTTTAATTGTTTCCTTCCGTTGTATTTAATTCAGCCTCTCTGGGTACTTTAAGATTCTTGGATGATGGGTTTGTTTTCTGCTTGTTGTCTTAATAATAAAAGCTGGACCCTACAAGAAGACTTAGAAAAGTAGGGTATTCCAAGTTCTTTTTGAGAACCAACCAAACTTGTAGGTGAGCTTTTTAAAGTAGCCCTTTTTTCCAATGTTTAAATTCAAAATTCAACTTTCTATGGATGCTGCTAATACTTTAAGTGAATTTTTTAGTTTATACGACCGTAATGTTTAAAGGAAGATGACTTTCTCTTGTTTTACTTTCACTTACCATTTTCAGCACAACTTTATCCTGTTTTTCTTACTCACAGGTTGGGGTGAGGGAATATACTTACAAAACTATTTAAAATGTCTCTAGATTTTGGAGAAGCACTCTTCCAGGTTTTAAAATCATGTGAAGAGCTCTGGCTTCAGCCCTAGTTGTTCTAGTGTATTTCCTAGTGCATCCAGGCTGGTTTGATACCTTGCCATTTATTTCTTCATGTATTCTGAGCACGTCTCTTTCTTCATCCACAGAGTCAAGCCTCAGGCGTAGGTTCTGATCTCTCATACACGTCACTGCAGCATGCTCTTCTCTAATTTTGATGAATGCATTCTTGCCTGTTGGTGTCCATCCTGACTGTTGCAAAGATCACTATTCCAGCTCATTGCTTTAACAGTCTTGCACTGTTTGCTTCTCCTTCCGCTGTGCTTCCTCATTTCCTATTCAAGCTATTGTTCTTGCTTTGAAGACCCTTCTCATCCATCTTTCAGTATCTCATCTGTACCACGGTGTTTAGGCTCAGACTGTTAAATTTTCAAATAAATACTGCTGTGCTTCCTCTGAAATGTGTGGAGCAAACCTGGGAGAGAAAAAAAAGACATTGTAAGCTCTGTGAGACAAGGTACAATCAAACTTTATTTGTCCCGTGGCTGGTGACTGGCTTTAATGGACTCCTGGTCTATGATAAATAGAGTATATGCTGCAACGGTACCAGTTCAACAGGTACTTGTTGAAGCTATCCAGCATTAAGTCACTGGATTGGAAACTGCTGTGTTAGAAACTGTTACTTGTATTCAGCAATGCTTCAGCATTCCACCTTACTTTAATAAGGAATGTCAGTTCTGTCCTGGTAGTCCTGAGCCTTAAAATTTGCTAATGCTCTTCAGTAGCTTTAACTCGTACAATTTATTTTTTAAATGGTTTGGCTCGATGCATGCATGTCCGAGCAGCTCTGTGCTTGACTTTGCTGTAACAATGCCAGTGTTCATCTTTCTTCTCCCCTTCCCACAGCGCTCGGCCATCTTGGGGAAGGAGGGAGAGTATTTCAGCCAAGGGATGAAAACCAGGATGAAGTTTTTCTCTCTCCGTAGGTTGTGTAGCAAAGGAAACAGGATCATTCACACTTGAATTTTGTATCTAGCTTGCCACAAATGACTGCGACAAGAAAAAGCTCCTCTCCCTACCTTTATCCGTCTTACTGATAGAGATGCAATTCGAGGCATTACTGGTTACAGAGTTGGGGGAAAGAACTTTTTGAAAAGTAACTTTGTAAACAGATGCAAGTAGGAATTTATTTGCTTTAACAGTCTGGTATCTTTTCCCTTTTTTTCCTTATAGCCTGTACTGTACGTTGCATTTGTTTGCCTAATCTAAGTAACATTGAAAAAGTTTTAACCAAGCATTAATTTAAATCCAATTTCCTGTCTCTCTTGAGGAGAAAGAGCTGCTTTTTTTTCCTTTTGCTTTCAAATTTTCCCATCCCTGTGGCTTGAGGAAGCTGTGTGAAGAACATGTTCCCACAGACTGGGGGTCTCCAACAATGACATTTCCGTTTGCAAGCAGGCAGCAGGACGGCTCCGACCACTGCCTCGGGCATTGTGAGCCTGAGCACGTACGCTGACGTCACCAGGGGTTGAACCTGCATTTGGTGGACTTTGTATAAAATGTGCTAAAGCTGAGCAGGAAATGGAGATTTCCCTCATATTCTTCTAGAAATTGCCTTTAGTTTTGTTTTTTTCCTCTGTTGGAGGGGATTGCATTTGTTTTCCATTTGTAATCCAAATCATGCCTTTGACAAGAAAGACGACTGCCGTCGTTCCCAGCCTGCGCGGCACAGCACCACCGAGGCCGCATCGCAGTGTTCTGCCTTAGGAAAGACAAGTTCTAGTGTCTTGTCCAAGACAGGTGATGACTATTAAATTGCTGTCAGGTGAAAGGCTGACTTGTATGACTGTGTTTCTGCAATGTGGTGACTGGAGGTTATAGTTCCTGCTACATTAAAATTAAAAAAAATAAGTAGAGGAGCTGCTTAGCTTCTGCTTAAGCGCAGTTAAGTGAGTTAGGTATTAAAACGTATTTATAGTTCTCCATAAAGGTCTAAAAGACAAGCTATGAGCTGTTGTTACTGCTCGTTCCTTAATTAAAGTTTAAACTGACTGCTATCCACTTAGCCTCTTTGCCATCGTTTGACTGCCAGCAGCCAAGTGTACAGTAACTTAGAAGGTCACTGAGGCATCTTGCTCATATCTCTTTTGGACTGGGCTGATTCTTTTTACAGTAAAGTATAAGTCCCGGGAGATGCTTTTACCCGTGCCACTGAGTTTCCTACTGGAACTAAAAGATCAAGAGTGCAAGACTGCAGTTTTCAATTTCAGTTTCAGTCCCAAAGATTCCTTGCTGCCATCAGTGTTAAATCTGTTGGAGCTTTATTTCTTTATTTCCAAAGGAAACCAAATTTTTGTTTGTGATCTTGTTCACACAAGATTCTGTATAGAAATAGTTTGCTTAGAAGAGAAGATACTTGTCCTTATCAGTTAGAAATTTTATCTGGCTATGAATGCGGTAGAAGCAGAAATGTAAATGCAGAGGTACTACCCATTGTCCGATTCGGGGGTTTAGGCATTCATCTCGTAACTCGTTTGCTTTTCTATCTTGGTGTGTACAGTTGTACCAAATCTCTAGTACAACATTTTACACCTTTTAACACACATATTTTACACCTTTTAACACACATATTTTGCACTTTTTGGAGGGGGAGCTTAGTATTACCTGAAATTAATGTATAAGATAATTGACTTTCTTATCACTAAATTTTTGCGTTGTTCTCTGTAGTAGTGCGGTTTGCTTTCTTACCACAGAGCTTTAGTATTAGGCTGTTCACTTTCTCTGCTGATTTCTTCAAAGGTATTAAAAAAAAAAGGCAACATAAAAAGCCCCACAAGTATTGGCAGATTGGTAGAACTAATACTTGTTAGATTATGATTTTAATATTGTTTATGTTTTTTCCCTTCAAGAATATCGACATAACAAACTTCAGCAGTAGCTGGAATGATGGCTTGGCTTTCTGTGCAGTCCTCCATACGTACCTCCCAGCCCATATTCCCTATCAAGAACTAAACAGCCAGGACAAGGTAAAACATTAAAAATCCCGTTCCTGGGACTCCAAGACTATATAATTAATATGAATTAATAAAGAAGAATGAATAAATTTAAGTTCTAAAAAACCAGTACTGCTGCTAATCGTAATTGGCACACTTCAAACTACATTGCTACTATTCTTATTATAACCTTTCAATATTATGAGATCATTGGGCTAAACAGAACTGTGGAACAGATGTAATGAAAAAAAATAACAGAAGTTCACAAATTTAAGTCTGAGGCATTTTACTTAACCCAGACAGTTGGCGAGTGTTTTTACTTCAGGTTTTGGAAGCAAGGACTGTTTAAGCTTAAAGATTTTAAATCCATCAAATTTGTATCTTGACATGTTTTGTTCATCTCTTTCAATATCACAAGGATGTTGTTTCATCCTGCCTTCTCATACTGATAAGTGACTGTGATACTCTTATCAAGTGGTATATATCAAATAAAGGTAAACTAGCAGATGTCAAATCTTCAGAGTAGTCTGTCTGTATTTAAGTGAGCCACAGTGTTACCTGGAGATTAACAATAATATATCCTAAAAAAAATTATAATCTTTCATTAACAGATTAAGAAATTTTTCATTTGTTCTTTTTAAAGAATAAATAATATATTGTTTGGCATTAGCAATTAAGTCATTCTTCACTGACAATGATTCTTCAGCACTATCTTCTGACTGAGGAATTCATAAAAATTTTCCATAAATTTTTGAATGATTGTAGGACATGTTCGTTCCTATGGCTCTTTTTTAAACTACTCTGGTTAAATTATAGACTCCATTTGAAGCAAATGTAGCAGCGTTACTAAGAACATTCTTAACACCACTGCATTATGTTTGAAGTAGTATGTCCTTGGTTTCTAACATGTTTTTGTATCTCATGCAGAGAAGAAATTTCACTTTGGCTTTTCAGGCAGCTGAGAGTGTTGGCATCAAATCTACTCTGGTAAGTTTTAAATGCATGCTGAATTAATTATGACCCATTTATAAAAATCAAATTATTCTATTTTGTATTTTGAAAGATTTTGAGGCTTTATACTTAAAAATAGCAGCAGATGAGCTCAGGTAGAGGTTAGTGCTCCTGTATCATACTTGACTAGAAAACATAAAAGATAGTCCCTACCTCAGTGGCTTTGTTTAGTAAACCCACTCTCATCAACAATTTAAGCTTACATATTTTTTGCATTAAATAGTGGCTGAGATACAGACCTGTAGTGCAACAGCTGCAGCAAAGGCAACCCTGTTATAGCCTATAGCAGATAAACCTTTAAGCTGTAAAAGAATGATTCACCAAAAATCATCTCTCAATATTGTAAGAAATAATAATAAATGCAATGGACTTTTTTGAGAATACTCTGAGAAACAGTTATGTGATACAGTCTTAAAGAATTAATTAATTGTCTCCTGTCTCTGACCTACTTTCAAATTATTTGGGTTTTTTGGAATTCTGTATGTACAAGTCGAGCTATGTAATTTGTTCTTTTGCTGAGTGTAGTATGAGATTTACCTCTTAAGTTTAGACTCTTAATTTGTCGTCATTATAGATAATTGTAAAGTTTTTTCAATTGTTGTTTGTAATAAGCTTTCTTGTAAGTTTTAACTTAAAAGAATTAGTTTTCAATAGTACAGTATTTACTAGAAAAGGCAGATTTCTGAAGATACGGAATTGGAAGCATCCCAAGCCCTCGTGAATAATCACTAAAATTCAGCTAAAATTGCCAGTATCAGGAATGATACCTAAGTGATACTTCTGTAACCTAGATTCTAACAAAGCTGCCATAGTTAGCAACTAATAATACAACAAAGTCAGACATATTTAAAAATAACACTTTCCTCGATCCTTATCAGTGGTTTTACCCCCCCCAGCATTGTATTTGCTGACAATGGCAGTGCAACTGTTGGGCTTTTGTACTTTGACTTTGTCGGTGATGTGAAACATGGAAGTTTCTTACCGAGTGCTGATGTAAGAACTAGATTGTGGAAAATAACTGCAGTGATTCTTACATAATTCGGCTTTAGTCTAAATAGTTACTGTCTGTCCTTTGTTTTTGTAATGTACTTAATTACAGATACTCTAAAAAGGCAAAATGAATGGGATTACATCTTCTAAGTGCAAATTGTACCAATCTTAAGGATTTGGTATCTATTTACATACCCACATTTGCAGTGTCTATGATGTGTACATTTGTGGATTTTTTTTTCCTTATCCATATTACATGGGTGAAAAAGGGTGTGAAATCTACTAGATGTAAATAGTCATGGTAATGTAAGGGGAAGATTCTTATTCCCTGTATAAGAAAGTGTTCAGCTACTTTCATGTGGAAAATTTAAAAAAAAAACCTTTCTCTTTTTTGAGTTCTGGAAGTTCCTGGACCCAGAGCTTTCAAAATAGACCATTACAGTAAGCTAAATTACTAGAAATTAGATCACTCTGCTTTCCTTTGGCACATGTGCTGAAAAGGGTCGATCAGGTTTTGTTTGCCCTGCTTATTTGCTGGCAGGCCGGTGTAGGGTGACTGTGAAACACGGGTGACCTGGCCTGTCCGTCAGACACGAACTGCTGGCCGCTTTGTCTCTTGGATATACCCAAATTGGAAGGAAAGTAAACCTCCCTCTATCCTTGCCTCTTTACCCCAAAATAAGCATAAATTAATCTGAAGTTCATGTAAAATGGGATTCAATTATTTCTTGATGCTTGACTCTTACCCTGATAATGAATTTTGAACTTTAGCTTCAATCAGTATCTGGGCATTGATTCTTTGACTCACCGTTCTAGGCATGTTGCACTGACTTGTGTGGCTGCCGTAGGGGTATGTGAACGCTGAAGTCTTGCCTACT
The DNA here is from genome assembly GCA_013400335.1 of Eurystomus gularis. Classification (NCBI taxonomy): domain Eukaryota; kingdom Metazoa; phylum Chordata; class Aves; order Coraciiformes; family Coraciidae; genus Eurystomus; species Eurystomus gularis. The sequence continues at coordinate 780,793 of VZZY01015695.1, forward strand.
ACACTGACTGTGCTAAGTGGGGGACAACTCAGGCATGCACAGATTCAGACATTTTGATCTTAAGTCAATAAAATAACTGTCTATAGATAAGCTATTGATAGCTGTTTACATTTTGTAAGTAATGTGGAGATACATAAAAGAACCAGAGCTTTCTTCATCAGTGCTTTGAACTGTGGAAACTTTACAGATTTACCATTCCCAGGAATTTGCAAAAACGCTACCACATTACTTAGAAGGTTGTCATTCCTGATTTTGACCAATCTGTTTTCTGTGACAGGACATCAATGAAATGGTGCGAACTGAGCGTCCAGACTGGCAGAATGTCATGCTGTATGTTACAGCAATTTACAAATACTTTGAAACCTGAAACCCTAATAATTAAACAGATTCATGGGATAGATCCAACATGAGCTACCAGATGAATCTTACTGAAATGCTAATTCCCATTCCACTGAAAACAGGCAACATTTGAGTCCCCTCAAACTTCAGTGACACTGTACGGGATTGCCTCAGATTGCTTCCACTACTAAGCCTGGAAACAACTGTTTAAAAGCAAGAACTTGTTGCCACAGTGCTTGGAACAACCCAAGTTATTAAGCTATTCAGATTAATTACGCAGCCTAAAGAGCCTGGACTACTTACACGCTGCCTTTCCAGCCAGACTTCCTGAAGCTTTCTTTCCTGGGAGAGTGGAATGAATGGATCCTCTAGCATACAGGAGACTGAATGTACAGATAAAGCTTTGAGAAGAAAAAGGATAACATGGCATCGTATAACTGAACTTCTGGTAGCATCTTGATAATGCAGAGTTTGAATATTCTACCCACAGCATACAGCACCCTGGTACAGTAGAATTCTTAATGGTAATGTAGTTACTGCCTTCACAGCTATTTTCCCTCCTTGAAAATGTGCACAATATTCCAGGAAAACAAGTTTTTATTCCATAATGGCAAATTGAGTGGAAAAGTGCTCTCAATACCTCGAAAAATTTGGCACAGAAGAACTCCTCATTCTAAAGCTTCATTATGAGCCTACCTCTGTCACAGTGATGTGGCTTCCAACTTTATCTTATGGATTGTAAAGACTAGCACATGCAGCTCCTGGTTTTCCAGGTACACTGTGCTTCAAGGAATCTGTTCAAACTCCCTGTGCTTCCATTATAACAGAAATGAATCAATAATAAACCCTTGTATGGCTTGTTCTTTCCCCTCTTCCTCCTTTGCCTGTACAGCACACACAGCTACCCCAGGCTTGGCTTTACAGCAATACAAGCATACGTCATGGATTTCTGTGGTAGAATCTTGGAACTGGGATAGCATTTCCTCTGCATTGAAGATATTTTCAATAAGATGTAATGAAGAAGTAGTTTGTCTCAAAATCTGGCTTTGCCATGTGTTCTGTGTGGTTTTCATTGATCTTGCACATCTTCATCTGACTGACAGAGGTGAGACATTCCCTGACAAGAACTATGGAGGAACTGATGTAATGTGTATACACCCAGTAGTCTTGAATATTTTGCGGAAGTGACTCACCGTCACAAGGAAGGAATTGAGAAACGCTAGTCTGCTCAACTTCTATTTTCCTGAAATGTACCTGAATTCATGTAGCGGCTCTTGGGCAAAAGAGTTCAAGTAAGTGCCTTAGTGATCATTGAATTGATACATCCTGGCACTTCAGGGCCCTGTGCGGAATGTTAATGGCTCAGAACGATTTCACATACCCATTTGTCATGTGCTGTTTGTTGTAATCTTGTTTGTCAAATCAAGGGAAGACTTTGTTCTATCACGGCTCCTGCCTCTTATTTTTCTGAATACTTACCACAGTTGAACATCTCTCAATATTAAGCAGAAGCCTACTTTAGAAGTGAGTTCTGTGACAACTGCTATTTATAAGCACATGCTCTTTCAACACAGTAACCCTCTTATAAAGAAAATGCATCTGCCATTCCTATGGTGCTCTTATGACTGTTAAGGACAGTTTGAATGTCATAGATGTTAACCCAGTGAATGCAACTGTGCTTGACATCTGTGAAACTTCATCATGGTATAAAAGCACAGATTTAACACAAAATTATTGCCAAATCAGAACCCCTGTCATCCGAAGAACATAGCCCATGTGAAAAGTAATAATTCAGCATGTCTCTAGCAGCTAGCATTGTATAAAAATATACGCTTACACTAATATGTGCCTGTGAGAATTACGAAAATACTTAATCCATGCTGAGGGCCTTTGGAGAAGTTTTCAGAGCAGCAGTGTCTCATATGTTCATGCAGTTCTTTAAAACCCTAAAAGTAGCTAGATACCCTCAGATTATTAACTGGTGCATTTGAAGAGTCAACATAATCTAATGACAGTTATTGCAAGAGAGGACTTGAGTGAAAATCTTCTTTAAGAGATTTTAATAAAAGTCTGAAATACAGTTTCCTCTCCTGTATATTTCTTCCAAAATTTTGTTTACTTGATTTCTTCAAATAAGTTCCAATAAGAATAGCCTTATTGGAAGTACACATTATTGATGTGTCACATTCCATCTCCTACAATTCAATTCCAGGTTTTTCCAATTGCTGTTTAAAAACTCTACTCTTCCTCCTCTGAACAGACATCTTTATCTATGATGGTCTTATTCTTTGTCTTAGATTCTAAGAAAGTATTTTTTTTAATGACAAGGGTAGCATTTCTTTGTCTAAATTCACTCATGACCTGTTTTGTTAAGGTCATTTGAGCTTTAAGCTGATTTTTTTTCTATCCCAATTGTCAAATTTGTTTACCTGGAATGTTGTACCAGTCCTTAACTGATATAACCATAATAGTCTAAGCATTTGTAAAAGGAGAAATCACATTTTCCAGATACTTTCTGTTAAATAGATGAGCTCCCAGTCTTTGGGGAGAGAAAGAGAGAGAGGTGAAAAGTTACTAATCTTGTTTTGAACTTCAGAGCTCTGTAAACTTCTTGCTGTGATCTGTCTGATAAGCCTCTGTTGAATTCATAACTGTAACAGAATATTGGTCTTCAGGAAGAAATTTATTTATGGTATATATCTGAGCCTTTACATATAAGGTGCTGCATACAAGGACCAAGTGGAAGTAATAAAGCAATGGAAGATCTAACTGAACATAATGCCCCACTGCACTCTACAACACTGTTTTTCTGAAGGTTGAATCCACATTCAGTTTTTCAAGAATAGCTGTAGTCGTCCTGGACATGGATGATAGTGTTCTGTTTGGTTCCTACTCGTAGTGAATCCTGAAACAGCCTGGGTTTTTGTACATATGAAGTGCAAGCTTATTCTGATTTACTTTCTCTTTAATCCCGAAAATATTTCTGAATGTACTAAAAAAAAAGACAAATATTTAATCATCAATTTATATTATTGCATTTTAATACGTGCCTTGCAAACGCCTGTGCTGTAGTGTATCAGGGTTACTCATTGCCAGCTGTAGCAATGGGGTGGGAAACAAAATGGAGCTGTTGAAGGTATTGATGCAGATACAGCTCTTGTCATCTTCTAGGTCCTGTTCACTGAAACGCTTCCATAGATTAGAGAGGTCACGTTAGAGCCAGATGTGGATTTGGTTTGGCTAGTTCTCATCCTGGTGCAAGATCATTTAGCAATGAACTGCATGAACAGTTGTGAGGTTTTGTTTTCCTCCCTTCCCTTCTTTTTTGGTAAAAATTAGGTTTGGTTATTCAGGAGAATTCTGTCAGAGAGGTTTGGATATGGAGTATCTAACAATAACAAGCCTGGGGTGACTTCAGAATGGATTACACCTGATTTGGTTTTCAGCTGATTTTGTTTGACCCGGTTTGATTTGATTGTCAGGTGTATTTAAATACAAACACTAGGTTAGTATCTCTGATGTGAATCACTGGCCCTTACAAAGACCTTTCATTCCTATGCCTCTGAAAAATCGTGAGTGAAATTTTCCCTTTTAAAATTGTGTCTGTGGATAGGTTGTCCAGAATATAGTATTTAATTACAGCATATTCTGACTTAAAAGTAAATTTTTGTCTCTGTTGCAAGAAATATATTCTTCAAGTTACATGCAGCATTTCTGATAATATTTTTTTCTGCAATTTTGTAAAATATTTCCATTGTTTGTGTTTTTCTGTGAAGTCCATCATCACACTTTAGGGGCCTCTTAATTTGCCAGAACTAAATGAACTCGGCTTTAATGTATCAGTGTAAACTCAATGGCCCTGGCAGCAGTCGTGCTCTGGTTTTATATGCATGAGTAGAAATAAATTTGACCCTTGCTGTAATGATGCAGTGCAGTGGTTTAAACTGCTGAGGATCTGCCTTAAGAATTTTGTAGCTGTGATGAAAAATTCTCATTGGCATCTCATTTCTGCTAATGATCTCAGTGTTAAGTTCTTACCTATTCTCTCAGTTCCCTGATTCAGCACTTCCAGACGTTTGGATTCTGTTGTATCTTTCACATCACCAAAAAATTACTTTTATTCAATTCCCTCTATTTCTACACATATTAGGCTCAGGGTATAAATTTTATTATAGCCTGCTTTGAAACAAGATTATCTGGGAAGTTGGAGATACGGAGAACTTCTGGGTGTTTTTCTTACTTTCTGTGTTCTCCTTGTGAGTGTTCCGGGATCACTGTCTGGTTTTCAGGTGGTACATGACAGTATCTTCCAAAGCTGTCCCCTCCGGATGGCTGGCATGAAGCTATGCATAGGCTGAAGTTAAGCCTTTAAAACTGTGTTCCTGTGACTCATGTGGTGATTTGACTTATTATTTGCCTCTTGCAACTAATACAGTCACAGCTTAACTGCAGGCTGCGTCAAGCAGGAGCTATTAAGGGGCAGAATTCTTCTGGGAAGGAATCCAGTTGTATACCTTTACACAATTATTTTGCCAGTTGTGAGTAATACTCTTGCTGAGGTGGCCTAAGAAAGAGGATTTTAAAATAGTAGTGTTCATGTACAGGCTGATTTAACTATATAGTTTGTTTGTGGTCCTTCCCTTGACTTGGTAAATATTTATTTCTGGTTCATGTTCTGCCAAGCTCTTATTTCTGCAATTCCTTTCTTTAAGCTAGCATTAGTGTATGAATACTCAGTAATACTAACCAGTTTGAGACGTTAATTGGTGAGAAGAGGTATTAAAGTGTAGTTGTCATGCTCAAGCTCTGGACGTGCCACTGTGCTTCCCCAGGTTAGTGCGTGTCGATTGGGAAAACATATTAGAGCTGCTTAACTCTCCCACGACTTCCATCTCTCCCAGCTAGCCTGCACCACGCCAGGGTGTCCATCAGATGTTCTTCCCCCTCACATGTCAACTCCATAGAGGAGTTCAGGGTTCATAGACAGCTCTTAGTATATTTAATTGTCCCTATTTAGAAAGGTATCTCTAATTGTGTTTCTGCTTTCAAAGAAGAGGGGCTGGGTGGATTTTAAATTACTGCTTGGCTTGCTGAGCATTCCCAGTCCTTCATCCATCTAAGTTTTTTTTTCTGTTGTATTCTCTGATTTCAGTATCAGTGTATAGTACATTTTGTAATTGTCAAAGCCAAGATGTTAAGCATCTGGAATATGTAGCAATTATGCTTTTGATAATTAATGCTAAATAACGTAAAAGATCAAGGCTTGTACAGTTTGGATTTCTGTTAGAGTGTTGATACGAGTGTCTTTTTTTCCCTGGTGTATTTGTGCTTGCCAGTTTTTGGGATGCAATACCCCTGAACTCAGTTTGACAAGGGCACTGTCCTAGCCTCCTTAAATTAATTCATTCTGCAATAATAGAATTATTTCCTCACACTGAAACTTCAGTAAAGCCTATGAATACCAGATTACTTCCTTCCAACTGACATTAGCTTTTACTTGGAAGAGTCCTTATCCTTAGGCCACTGTCTGCCACAGAGTTGCACATAAAGTTCCCGTCAGTTCCAGCACGACTTGTGGATGCAAAACAGCAGGGTAAACTTCTGGCAGAGTATTATGGCAGCCTGATGCAATTAAGCTGGTTTCATTTTAATCCCCTATTTTCAGGGGGTTTCAGTTTAGCCAAAATCACTTACTCGGAGCTAAAACGTGTCACATTTGTCCTCCACTGGAAAGTATGCTTCTGTTTAATAATATTTTTATGAGATTGTATTTATGGAAATGGAAAGAAAAATGTCATGAAGCTAGTTTTGTTGCACTTTTCTAAGGCTTTTGTATTTTGCATAGGGTTCTAGAATATGAACAAGTTGTTTGGGGAAGTCAAGGCTTAAAACCTACTCCGCCCCAGCATAGCAATGTATTACGTGCATTTTCATTCTAGTGATATATGTATTATTTTAACTGCATGTAACAAGTGTATTTATACAGTAGGTAGGAAGCCCAGTGGACATTTCCTGCTGCAGAGGAGCCATTGGCAGTCCTGGTTCCACAGTTCATGAACTGACCTGTTTTGACACTAGACTGCATTTGCAATAATGGAATAGTCAACTTTTGTCTCTGAACTCTATTTCAACAAATGGGGCGAAAGAGGCTCTCTTTTCTGTTCCATTGTTGAAATTCCTCTGGAGGCTTTTACTGGTTTCCAATTAGTGCATATGTTCAATTGAATGATTACTTGGGAATCAGTTCAGTAAAGAGGGCACGAGTACGCGTAACATAAGTAATTAATCCTTGTGACTTACAACATTTCAGTTTGTTAGAAACTTTTGGTTTTACGTGTATTGTAAAGTCATTTTTACTATTTTTAAGTAGCACTTTTATACATATCTGAAGGGGTTTTTTTAGTAGAAGTGTTTTTTTCTGTATGTTATCTAATGGGAAGAAAGTATAACACTACGAAGCAAAGCATAGACTAGTTAACCTCCAGACTGTATGTTCACTTTAGGTCAGTAGTGATCAAGAGTTGTTCAATGTATATGAAATAAATCAGTGATCCCATGTAATAGGACAACTCTCCAGATCAAAGTCAGAAGGGCATTAACTGGTACCCTCCAATGCTTGGATGAGGGTACTTTCAGTTCAGGTGTGATGCAGAATTGACGGAACAGCGTGATGAATCTTGGACTTCATGAAAGAATAGAATTTTATTGATGTCTCAGTCTAACTTAAGAGCACACTATATTGGATAAGGACTAACCTTGTTTGAGATGACACTGCAGCCAGTAATAGTATCTCCTAAGTAGCTAATTTAAGGCTCATTTTCCATGGCCTTTAAAGATTATGTAAAAAAGAGTGACTCTTAAAAGCTCTCCTCATCCATCCAGCTTTTCTGGTTTGTATTGGTTTTACACTCCCTTGAAACAACTGTTAGACTGACCTAACAGTACATGTGTGCGTTTGGTAATTCTTCTTCTAGACAACAAGCACTTCCCTTTTCTGCAGAACCCTTTCAAATGGTTTAGGTACACACATTGACATATACGGACATTTTACATAGAGAGGTTTTGCATAAATGTATGTGTACATATGTATACACACATATGTACATATATGTACATCTGCAGGTTCTTAAAATGAACATGTTTCAAGTACTTGTGTCTTGAGTACTTAGGGTGGTGTATTAGTGTATATATTTAAAAGGTGAGGAGGTAAAAAACACATTTTGTTTGCTTCTAGTTAGAGCTGAGAAATAAAGGTTTGAGGAAAATTTGGAAGTATATTCAAAACTATTTCACCCTGTTTCTGATTTGAAAGGCACAAGCTGTTAATAATTGGAACTTAAAAGGTCAGCAAGCATTACTTTAAGCTAAACCTTTTGGAGGACCAATATGCTTTTAGTTTGCAAGGACCACTAAAGATCTGGGCATTTACTTTCTCCATAATGTATTCTGTATGAGTATTTAGTATGTATGCCTTCAATTTGCCAATGTTGCCATGTTTTCTTCTTAATTATTCATGAAATAAAGATTGCAAATAGCAAAATGTGTGTTTATTTTCTTGAGTGAAGACGCTACAAAAGGGAATATTTTGATGCTATTTCTGGTACCATGGTTTTTCAGGAGTAAATGTTACAGGAAGTAGTTTGCGGAGGTTTATCTGCTATGGATGAAAAGTGCATGGGAAATATTTGCATGCATGTAACCTCATGATTTTTTTGGAAGTCACGTCTCATTGGTATACCAGCATACTTTACAATATCTATCCCCAAAGAGTTTTAAACGGTAAGATGGTGAATACCCCAGATAAGAGATACATATTTAAAACATCTGCTTAGCCTGTATTGTCCTAGTCCTGAATATGAGTAACAGAGAAGGCAATTGCAGAGAATATGTTCAGTTTAGGCAACTTCAGGATTAGAATTATTTAAGTGTTACCTAACCCAACCCAAGTAAGGCAGTGTGTGTGTGTGTGTGTGTGTGTGCTCCCTCACACCCTCTCTCTCTACAGGAATTGGGCTGGGGAGAGATTGGGGACTTAATCGCCAGAACAGTTCAGAGTATTTAAAGCAGATGCCTAAAAATAAAACTTCCAAGTGAAAATAAAGATTAGAACACCTGAAATTAGATTTGGTCTCAGTCATCCTGGATGGTAACTGTTTTCAAGTGCTGTTTTAGAGCTTTAATTCCAAGTACTCTGGCATAAATTGGATCCAGAGGTTTGGACTGAGCTCTTATTTATTGCAAATGTTATTAAATGCGCTGACTAGTATAGGTATTTTAATTATACCTATTTCTTACATTTTTTTTTTAATTTTGTGTGGTGTTTTCTGACTGTTCACAATCCAGAAAAATCTTTGTCTCATTAATGTTATTCTGCAAAAAAATGTCTTGCTTCTCCTTTCTTGTGATGAAATTTGAGTGGTTTAAGAAAATTCTTCTTAGTTCTCAAAACTGATTTATATCCTGTTTTTAAGCATGGATCTTCAGTTTCTTTTAAAAATAAATGTTTTTAAAGTGTAGTGTAGTAAACTCATGTCAGAAAATAGATGTTTTTCTTTTCTGTAGCAAGTGCATGACAGCATTGTAGAAGTGACTTGTACTCCCGCAGTTGGCAAGGTCAGAGTTGGTCAAGAGGGACGCAGCGAGCTGGACACAGGCCGGGCCTGAGGTAATGTAAACCAGCAGTGGCTGCACAAGCTGTAGAGCTGCAACTTTTCTTTCCCATATCCACTGAAATAATATTCCCTAACCAAAGGGTTGGGTTTTTTTTTTTCATGGATTGTCTTCCCAGCCGTCACTAGAGAATTTTTGTTAAAAATGGGAAACTAGCTCCGTAAGTGTGTTTAAGTTAAATATAATAAAATCAGTTAAATAATTTTGAAGGTCTTACTGTAATGAAAAACTGCAGATAGTAAAATAGTAATAAAAAAGGAATAGTAAAACAAAATCCTGAGAAGCACCAGCAATGTAGTATTTCATTATATTAAATCACAGAAGCTTATATTGGAGTCATGGTTGTTCTGCAGTTAAATTCTACATAGGAACTCAGTTAGCATTACAGAACTTTCAGCTGAAGTTCTCATCATAAAGGGTTTCACAATTGCTTTAATCAACAGAAGATAATTGAATTATATCCTGTATGTTGCCAAGATCTGCATGGAGTTCCACAAAGTGCATAGGCAAGAGGCGCTCATTAAGATGTAAGTTCTTCACACCCCAAATTCCTTAGGAACAGAGAAACTCGCTTATCGTAAAAAGTTAACTCCCTTCTCCAGATGGGCAGTTATTAACAGCCAGCAGCTACTGTTAAGTCTTTTTAAAAAAAGAAAAGCACTGAATTCTGTGCCTTTTGCATTGTCCACCCTCTTTTAGCTCTCTCACTTAGTGTTTTATCTATGGTTTGAGGTTTTTTTCAGCAATACCTTTCCTTGGACCCACCATTTTTGTTCTCCTCCATTCTTAATCTGGTATGTTTTCTTTTTCCTCTCAATACCAAAGGTTGAGTAAGATACATAATTCTTCCTTTAATTTCCTCAAAACTTAGTGATGATATTGTGGAAAGCTCCAATATCTTCTGTAGGAATTACTGCTTGATGCTGCAACTCAACACCTTGAATGGAGAAGTTAGCTGAATATATTCCTGGAAGCTCAAGATTAGAACAGCACTTATGTCTAATTAAATGGTTTTTATTAGCTTCATTTCTATTAGAAAAGTTGCTTTGAAACTTCTCCCATGCAAGTGTTTGTTTAGAAGAAAAATTGTTTATTCATTTTTTTAAAAAGGGACTGATGCCATCAATGCTAATCCAGGTTAAGACTTTCACGAGTCTTTATGTCTGCCATTGCCCTCTGTATCACCATAGTTTAATTGAGCTCTGTTTGTAGAAGTGACTTTCTGTGTATGAAATGCCCTGTTTGAAAAATATGATGTTCTTTGCCCATCAGGGATCTTTGGAACCTCCTTAATCTCCTTATGAAAATAGCGTTGAACATAGTACTGCCTTATCACAGTATTTTTTACTGCTAGACATTTGCATTGATTATATAGTTTGGGGAAATATTTGTGCTTCTCCCCAGCACTGTACATAGCTCACTCCCTTGTTTATGCTTCCTTTTCTTAAACCATTTTAGGCTCTTTCCTCAAGCCAGAAGCCTAAAAGTTAAGCTCTTAAAAATGAAAGAAACTTGAGCAGGAGACATAACAGTCTGGAGACAACTTCACTGAGCTGTTGACAATATCATATTTTTCAAAAATAAATATCCCACAAGCACCGAAATGCCAGTGTGTTGAGTTAACACTGTGTGTCTCTATGGGGCCCCATTCAGAGTCCACCAGCTGCAATGGAGTAAAGCCCAGGCTAAAGCCTGTGGTGCATGGAACTGGTGCTATCTCTTGAAAATGAAAATTGCAGCATTGCAAGGTGTGATCCTGAGGGGTGCTGAGCATCAGCAGTGTTGCAGTTCAGGAGCTGTTAGGTGTTCACAGTCCTTCTGAAAAATCTTTCCCCAAAATGGCTGGTCTAACAAAACAGTACAGCAGACTATTGTCCCAGCAGGAAAGAAACGTAAAGGGAAGGCATGCCGCAGTTTTGCTCTTGGCCAGGGGTACAGACATTATACAGGCAGTGGAACAGGGTGCTAAAACATTAACTTAAACTTTATAAACCAATAAACTTCCATAATTTTGCACCAACGTTTCCAGCACATGCTATTCCCTAGCAGGGAGTGGTGGGGAGGAGGGTCAGTAGCTACTTTTTGTCTCCAATTTGTTATACACAATGTGTATCTTGTCCAGTTAAATAAGGGTTGCCCTCTCGTTGCTCCTTAGAAGAAAATGAGAATAGTGTGAGTGAAGAAGAATCATCTGACTTCTTCTCCTGGGCCTTACAACTCCAACAGTTCATTTATTGTATAAAGGTATCTTTTATATATTACTTTATAGACAATAGCTGTTGCTCTGCAGCTCCCACATGATGATTCATGCTACCAGTTTTTCTTCTATTAATAGTCTACAGAGAGTGCTTAAATTTAGATTGAACTCCATCTCATAGCCTGTCATGCTGAATAGCATTTACAGAGATGAAGCCACAGTCTGTTTGGGCAGTGCCTTGTAGGGAGACTAGTCCAACTCTTGACAAGAAATTACTGAAAGTCCTCCTTTTGTTCCTGGCCTAAGTGCAAATGGGAGGATTTAAACAGTGTTGAGGATACGGTTTGCATCTCCCTGTGAGCACAAACCTTACCTTGACTTCAGCTTGTTTGCCCCGAGCCTAGGTAAAAGTTGAACTCCATCTGTGCTGGAATTTGCCTTCCAAGAGAAGGCTTTGGTATCTGACACAGAGCAGTGTCCTTCATTAAGTTGTTAGTCATGGGCATTTCCAGCAAAATTTTGCATGTGGAACTTTGTTAAAGGACACTCTTCATAAAATCTAGCTGCTTTTTTTGTCCCCATGTTGTAATTTTAAAATTATTAACAAATATTTAATGCTGAACAGTGTGAGAGAAATAATTGCACATATGTGTGCACATATTGTATATATATCCTTAATGTTGAAGGATTTGCTAGTGTTTCCAAAGGACCTCAAGTAACCCCGCCTCCATCCCTTCTCGTAGACTAACACAAGTGCCTCTCGCTGCTTTTGAGGAGATTCAGGCAGTATTTGTGGGAATGGGATTAGATACAAGTCAGAGCACATTATTTTAAGTGTCGTGTTTAACAACAGGACATTTAGCATATGTGTGATAATGCAATACTCAGTTTGGTGCTTCTTTGCAAAATAGGCATCTCTTCAATGTAATTTTGCATATATCAGATGATTGTCTCCGGTTAGAGAGAAAAGTTTCACAACAGAGAAGAGCTCTGAAACTCATAAAGAGTAATCTCTTTCTTAAAGACACAAATGCTTTTTCTATTTAAAAAAGCACTAATTCTTCCAGATTCTGTTCTAGGCAAACTGATGATCATTTCTGCACGGAAGCCTCAATACATAGGTATGATTTTCCTGCTATCTTGCTGCTTACCGGAGTGGCAGGCTGATTTTGGTTAGAATCATTATCTGAGTCTGGTTTGTGTTTACAGTGGCATCACCGATGTGCCCACGCAGACTGTCACTCATGCAGTATCAGCAAAGAGAAGGGTGAGTTTCATGATGGGTCTGAAGTGTGAAGTTTTTTTTTACTTTGCTCTCATCTTTTTGAAGGAAGCATTGCAAGGTTTATTCTACACAGTCTTTCTAGAGTTTACTACTTGAGCTCAGTTGCTAAGTCTGAGAAGTGCAAATAGTCTCATATCACTACTTTTCAGCTGCCCAAAATTCAGGAGTTGGCCTTGTTCAATGAGGAGCTAGTGTACAGAATGTTACTGCAACTCTGCTTTTCAGGAATGAGAAAGCCCTTCATGGCTGTACACAGGGGAACTGGAAAACATAATTTCTTTCCTTGCAATCCTGGACTTCCTTCAGCTCACAGCCTGAGCCAGCAGCCAGCCCTGAGCGTGTGGCAGTCAGTACCTTCCCCACGGCTGCTGGAAGCCGTTTTGTTGCCAGGTAGTTTCATCCTACCCTTTATGTTGTCCCTTCTCAAAGTATATCTGGCCACAGCAGTCATAGTAATGCAGGCTTTTCCTTCGTGAGTGACTTAAGAAGGGAAAGGAAGTTAGCATTGACTTGTACTGCTGCCTCTCCATAGATTATAAAAACAAAGAAAAATATAAAATCCGATTGTATTCCTTATTGGCAATTTAATGTCATTGTTGGCCACCAGTAAGGGAAAGCAAAAGTAGAAATACCTACAGCTAAGGACAATACACATTGAATATGCATGAGAAGAAATACAATCTGAAGAACGGTGCAGTTCTGCTACCTTACAGGAACAATAGCAAAAAAAGTAGAAAACCAATTAATTTCTTCATTCAAAAGAAAGGCACAAGATCTATTCAGATCTTACTGTAGTAATGAGAGCTATCGTATCCAGCTGCTAAATAGGACATGAACCAGCAGCTGCTCATTATAAACGTATTTACTTGTGCACAAGTGAGAAATGAACATGCAAAAGTAATAGAGGATCTGGTTCAGTTGCTCTGGGAGGTGTTAATGATTTTGAACATCTCAAAACACTGCAGAATTCCCAACTGCACCGAGAAAATCAGTGGGTGACAATGGAGATGTGCCATCCAAACTGGAATGGCTGGTGAGTGAAGGAACCAGTGGTTTGGTGGTTTTGGTAGTGGCATCAGAAGGCTTTTACGGAAAAAAGTAATTTCTAAGAAACATGAGAAGCTTGTCAGGGTGCCAGTCTCAGCCAGGCCTATGGAAGCACTTAGACATTTGCTTCGGGCCTTCTGTGACTTGCTGATTTTAAGAAAATAAACGTAGCCTACATTAAATAGTCTTAAAATTGATTAGCTGCAAAAATAAAAAAGGAGTTACAACTGGGAAAAGAAACACCCAATGAAGCATTTCTGGGGTCCTTCAAAGATACGTGGATCAACATCTGTGGCTCAGGAAACTTGTAAGGTGATGTGTTAAGGATGGCGCAGTTGGAGGAATCCAGCTTGGCAGCTCAATAAGGGGAGCTGACTGCAACAGCTTTGCTTTGAATGCATTCAGGAACAAAACCATGTGTGGGAGCTGCATCCCTGCTCCTTGAAAGTGTTTTGATTCCTAGCTTTCATTGATTTCAGTGGGAGGGAGTCATTTGGATGTCTCTGAGGATCTGGGCCAAAGACAAGAGGCACCCTCTACAGTATAGGGAGCACTACCCTAGAAAGGAGCAACTCTGAGCAGATGCAGCAGCTCCTGGCAGACAGCTAATTGCCCCAGCACAGCATTCACCCCACTAGTTCAAATAAAATTGCACAGCATAAAATTCTATGGAGTATTAACTAGGAGTGGGAAAACCCTACCTCGTGTACAGGGCACAAGTGTGACCGTTACATGAACAATGCCCAATTCTACTGTCAGCATTTTTCAGAAAGCTCTGGCAAACTTTATGTAGGCAGGCAGCGTTTCTAAATTTATCAATATTGCAGCATGTTTTGATGAGGCTTCTAAATTTTTCATAGTCTCTTATTTTTGCTTTTTCTCTTGACTTGGCTAGTCAATATAAGTGGTCCTTAAAATCATTACGTGTTACTGTATGGTAGGGTACTCCAGCCTTTTCTGTAACTTCCTGGCGAAAATGACTTTTTTTCTTCCCTGCAGGATTCCCTCTGTTGGGAGCGCTGCTCCAGACCCCACTGCACTCTGTAACCCGCTGCGTGGCTGAGGCAGCCTGCACCAGCCTGCCCGCCCGGCTGGGCTGAGCGCGGAGGGTGCTGGGTGCTGCTGCCAGGGCTACATTTTTAATGCTTGGATGCTCATAGGTTTTGAGGTTGGTGCTGCAGTGGCTGGCGCCAGTTCTGCTACTTCTTTCCTCCTGTCGATACACAGAAGAAGCTCAAGAGCATCATTCATGCTCTTGGTGCCAGAGGAGGCTGGGTTAGCTGGTTGCCGGTGGGTCAGAGTAATGGGCATACGCTTCTGGTAGATGTAATGTGAGCAAAGCATCTGTGGAGTTGGGAATCCTGAAGTAACTTCCATTGCGGGCTGTTGGAGAAATGAATCAGTTTTTCAAAGGCCATGGAGTTGGGGGGAAGCGTGGAGTCACGCTGGTGGTTTTTCCTGTTTGTACTGTCCAACCAATAGCAACATGTAGATAAATTACTTGCTAAGATGTAAAGCTGAGAAATAGAAATGAAAAAAAAACATAGAAGATATCCACAAAGAGCAGTGGGTTCAAATTCTTGAGAGGTTCTCTCCCCGCTTCAAAATTGCTGCGGGATGAGTCAGGCTGTTCCCCGAGTGTGTTCCTGCAGAGGAGCAGGAGATCAGGGACGTGCCAGGCGGGCCTGGCTCCAGCGGGAAGCGCGTGTGCGCACTGGTGGGATCCACGAGGACTTACTCAGTGGGAAGTGGGAAACTTCTGTAAGACGCTTCATCTCTTTACTGGGAACTCTGAAACGCTTCCAGAGTAGTAACGCACAGGGTTTCCTTCCCATTCGTAGTAACGGCAGTGCAGCTGAGCAGTGCAGCTCTGCCCGCTCGTGCGGTCTGTCGGGACATCGCCGCTGGGTACAGCAGTAGGCTTCAGCTCGCTGGGTGGGATTTCCAGCCTGGAGAGAAGTAGAGGCTGAAGACAGTGTATGGAGAACGCTCCCCTTCTTCCTCCTCCCTTTTTTTTTTTTTTTTTTTCCCTCCCCCTTTTGTTTTTTTTCTTCCTCGCTCTCCTGTAAAACTCCGGCCCTGTCACCTGCAGGTCCCTGGAGCCCCGAGCTGGACTTCTCGCACGAAGCGGCAGTCTCTCCTTCAGCCGCTTTGCGAGCTGCTGGCCCGGGCTGTCCTTGCCGGTGCGGTTTCCCCAGCGCCCGGTTGCCGCCAGGTAAAGCGGCGGGGCTGCCGGACGCCGAGCTCCAGACACCGGCGCTGCGGCGGCTGCCGCCGGGCCCGGGGCTCAGCCGGCAG
>VZZY01015695.1:797148-852352 GCA_013400335.1 Eurystomus gularis
GCCGTGCCCGCACCCCGCCGCCGGCTCCCCGCCCGTGCCCGCTCCCCGCCGCGCTCCCAGGTGCTCGCCCCGCCGATCCTCTTCAGACATCAAGCGCTGGACTTTGCCCTGCGCCCAGCCTTCCTCCCGGCCCTTCGGCTGCTGTTTGTGCTTTGTGATAAAACGGCGATTCCGCCGGAGCGCCCCGCATCCTGGAAACTTCTCCCTAGTGTTTAACAAGGGAGATTTCCACGCACTTTGCGTGAGGGGAAAAGGGCAGGAGCGGAATAGGTGGCGTGAAACCTGGGCGGAACCTCACCCGTTCGCGGCCCCGAAGGGCCCGACCCTGCCCCATCGGAAGGGTTTTTCGGCGGGGTCCGTCCCGCCGCGCTGGGAGCTCCCAGCCGGGACCCAGCGCCGGTGCCGCTGGGGCTGCCCGTCACTGAGGGGCCGGCGGGCAGAGGGCAGGCCCTGGAAGGGGAACGGGCTGCACGGTGCCGGCTGTCTCCGGGGCTGTCGGGAGGGTGGGTGAGAAGGCCTCTTGCCCTGGTGGAGAGGGCTCCGGGGCTCTGCCGAGGTGATGGCGGAGGTGCCGGCAGCCCCTCCTGGAAGATGCGCTGGGCAGCAGGTGTGCTCCGCTGGGTGAGCCGGTGCCTGGTGCCCTCGCAGGGGATGCTCCTCAGAGGACCGGCACGCTCGTTTGTGTGGCCTAAGAGTCACCCTGGAGCACCGCAGTTGTTTTGATGCTCTTTTATGTCCTGGTGCAGTATGAGCTTGGGGGGGTTTCGAGTGCAGAGGTATTACAGGCTTTTCTTGAAAGTAGTAAAGGTGGTCGAGCGCCTTCCTCAAAACTGCCTTGGGCAGAGGGCCCACAGAGGAGACAGGAAGGGTTAACTTAGAGAACAACATGACTCACTTGGTAAATAGCAGTTAATAGAATTGCCGTAACTACTTAAAATTATTTTCCTAAGCAGATGGTCAACTATTAGATAACTCGATCTTTGGATGTATTTGTTTTCAGGTTTCTTATCAGGCTCCTAAGTCTCAGACCTGTGTAACTCAAGAACTGTAATTGATAAATTCATTCTTCTGCAGGAGAGACTAACAGAGAGAAAGAGAGTGTGGTCAGTTCCTGCTGAGAGCATGTTGCCCAAGTGAAGTACAGAAAGATTAGACAAAGTGACCAACGGGGATATGAGAAATATTTCAATTGGATTAGATCTGTGGAAGAAATACCTTAGTTCAAATCTCAATAAAAAAGTCAATATAAATGTAATCACATATCATAAAAATACTATGAAAATGAAATCCTGTCTAATGTGGCAAACGAATTAAATTCTAAATTAACCAGGAAAGCTATGAGCCTCTGCATTTGTGGAGAAAACACATGGGTACAAACTGCAAACATGGATGTGTGTATATAAAATAAAAATGACCTCTTCCAGGGTGCGAAAAAAAAAAAAGGCAAGCAGATCTCCTTTTTAATGCTGTTCAGGTAGCAAGTTTGTAATTTACACATGTTCATAACCTGTCTCTTTCATATGTATTTTTATACATAAAAAAATAGAATCAGCATCGTCTGGTGCCAGGTCAGGGGATGTCAGCCCAGTAATGATGTTTTTAGCCTCTGTCCTTCTGTCAGTGGGTGCAAAAGGCACTAAAGATCTGAGCTGAAAAGCCTCCTGCCAGGTCTCCCATGTTTGCATTTCTATTTTTGCTGATATTTTAATAGGATGTTTCCGTAAGGGCTGCTGGCACTACTGCCTTTGGATGTAATCAACTTTTGAAAGCTATTCATCTTTTTTGTTTAATCTTCAATAATGGATTTTATGTAGAGCCATGTGGTTAAGCCCTCTTAAGAACTACTGGGAAAAGCTCAGTCCAGCGGGAGGTTTGGAGGGACTGCTTTGAATCTTCGCTGTCCCTCTCAGTGGTGTTTCTCTGACGGGTCCTTGCTGGCCGGCTGGGTACACCCCCTTTGGTCTTGAGCCTGACAGCTTTTCCATCTGGTGCGGAGGGCAAACCTCCCCCTTTGCCACTTCCTTTCTGCCTGGGTGACTGACGGCTGTATGACTTCTTGTCTATACGGGATATTTAAGGCTTCACAGATTTTCCACCTAACACTTATTTTCGCTATGCTTCAGCTCTTCACTTTGGTTTGACATTTCCACCCACATTTTTACACTTGAGATGGGACAAGACATAGTGTGGTTAAGCTCTCTCTAAGAGTTCTGCGCAACTGTGAGTGAGGTGTTTTCCATCGAAAGGCTGGTATCAGCGTCTCTCTTGGTGTCCTGCAAAGTTCGTCCTTGTCTTCAGCTTGAACAGATTTCAGCGCTTCTTGTTCATTCTCTCCATCTGATCTAGATGGTGAATAACTCTTTAGGTCCTTCTTTATGGAACTGCTCCATTTCATTGGGGTCTGGTATTTAGGGCCAGAGGGCTTGGTTGCCTCATGTATCACCTTCAGTTTTTGCATCAGTGCACCTGAACAGCCTTGGTGAAGCTACTTGAACACAACAGAACCAGTCCCTTGCCTCTCTGCCCATTTTAAAAAGGCAGAGAAAGCTACCTGCTTAATGAGATGCTTGTGTAGCTGAATATTGAGGCATGGTCTGTCAGGGGTAAAGAACTGGCAGCATTCTGCCTTGGGAGGGCCAGAGGATCTGGGCACATACACAGAAGGTGGTTAAGCCTCTGAAGGCTTCTGTTTCCTCAGTAAAATCAGAATATCCCTCTCCTCTCACCATTTTCTGTGTCGGGAATAATTATTGGTTGTATTGCACTTTTTTTTTCCCCCCTGAAGTAAATCTGTGTAGATCAGAATGGACAGATGGCACATACAACTCTCAATTATGGAAAATATCCTTGGGAGGTACTTCGAGGTCATCTAATCCATGCCGCTGCCCAAAGGCAGGATCAGCTATGCTTTTGCCATTCCTGACAAAATATCCTGACAATTATTGCTTCATCCTGATCCTAAAGACCTGCAGTGGAGATTCCTTATTTTTCTGGAGTGCAGGAAACATCCTGATGTTCAGCTTAAACCTCCTTTACTGTAACTCATTCCTTATCCTTACCACAGTGGGCAACCCACAGAGGACCAGCAAAGAATATTTAGAAGTGCTTCAACAAATGTGGGTATTTGGTGAATGTGAGTGTCAGTGTCAGTGAATAACGGTGTGATCTCTTTCACTCCTCAACCTGTGTTCTGTAAGGAGCAAGTCATATGAAACCTGGCGACCTTGTGCCTGGTATGGCTGGAGATCCGCAGTAGCATGCGAGGGATTGGGTATGGAGGCTGCGCTGCAGCTCCCTGTGGTAATGCAATTGCAAAGTTAGAGTCAGTTGTTTGGATAAACACACAGCGATGAGGTTATCAAAAGAGCTGAAGAGCCACGAAGTGCTTAGGAGAGTTCAGAGAAAAGCCAAATGCAGCAAGATGGCTTCTGTGAAACTTATGTGTTCAGGGTGATCACTGCGATGAGGCAACAGCGTTAGCACTGCTGTGGCACGTGTGTGAGCGTGAGCTTTGTCCCTTCCTGGTCAGGACCCCTGGGGCTGGATACAGGTGCTATAAACAGACACGTAGTGCTGTGTGAGACATCCCAATGGGGCTGGAAGAGGACAGGACAGGATAGGAGAGGACGTGTCTTTCTGAAGTGACAGCAGAGGCTCAGGTCATAGCTTACAGCACTTCAGACCTCACCATTCGCTTATATTTAAGCAGCTAATTCAAACCTTATCAGTTTAGTTTATGGCTTGTTCTGGTGAAAGGATGCTTTTCATCATTGGGCCTGTTGGTTGATTATTAAAACAAAAATTTACCAAGTAGGATAAAATAACAATCTGTCTTATGTAAAGAATATGCAAATGCCACTGTAGAAGATGCCCAAGAGCAGGAGGCGTGGAGCCTCCTTGCACACAAAGCAGCAGTAAATCCAGAGCCAGGAAGGCCACACTTGAAATTTTATGTATGTTTTGTGGCTCTTGCTGATCTTTTATTTTTTTTTAAGTTGCACATTTCAAGCCCAAATAAAATATTTGTTACAACTACAAATGCAGCAGTGGAAGGCAGGGTTTGAAATGAAATGACAGCTACAAGACAAATTGTATTTATCGTAGATTATAACTCAGGGATTGGATGCAGTAGGTTTATCACTATCTGACAGGTAACAAGATAAAGTCCAGGTGTTACACAGGGATGTGGAAAGAGCTGAAACAGGAATAAAGAATACTTTACATAGCATTTTTAGGGAACATTTGCAAACAATGCATCTGAGACAATGGAGAAGTTAGCAGGGAGTGAAACTTCTTGCAGGGGTGGTTTGAGCCAGGCACAGGGGGAGGGAAAGGCATACAGAGGATGAAGGAATCTTCCTGTCCCTCTCTGATACAAGGAGAGGAAAGGGGGGTTTTCCTGAAGCTTTGGGGACGTGACGAATGACATGCTGGGCTCTGTATGTTGATTAGCATTTGTGATTGCTCTCAAATCCAGGGTGGAAGGCATTCTCAGGAGGCCCGTAGTGCTTGCAGACGGGGGCTGTTTTATCTGCTGGCTAGGTGAGATACAGTCTTCTCTGTCTCCCTGTCCCCTGTGTTTATTCCAGGTGATGCTCACAGCGACAGTTGTGATTCCTTGTTCAGCAGCTCTTCATGGAGGGCAGGAGAGGGATTGTTCGCTGGTGGAGCCATTTGAAGCCCAGCTGAACCAGAGCCAGCATCAGCTGGGGGTCACATCTGCGGATCTCCCTGGGCAGAGTCCCTCGTGTGTTTGAGTGAGTAATGCTGTCAAACAGAGGGAAGTGTAATTTGGTCTCAGTCTGCTCTTTTAATGTGTCCCTTTGGGAGTGGTGAGGTTTGCACTATTTTCCCTGTTAGAAGTTTCTTGCCTCATTTAGTATGCAGACCTCAGAGTCTCTCCCATTTTTCTCCTGGTTTTGCTTCTTTGGAGCTAGTTTGTTTTGGATTTAGACTATTGTGTTCTCCTCTCGATTCTTGTTTCTCCTTTTTCGCCNGCTCTTTGCCTGTTTGGTAATGTTGGCCTGTTACCCACATCCCCCTTCTTGTACTGGGAAAGTCCTCTACAAACCAGCCTATCATTTTGGTTATTGAGGTTTCCCCAGAATAGGATTGTCAGATCCTGGTATGAATTAGTTGTTGAGGTTAAGGAGTTAAGGGAAGTAGGCTGTTAAATATCATATTCTGTGGTGGTAACAACTTTGATTTCGGTATGAGATCCATATACTTGGGCACAGACTGGGATTTTCCATAGGAAACATTTCCCAGGATAAAAGAGAACTAAGAGGTATGTGGTGCTTTAATACAATCTTCAGAAGAGAGGCACGTTACTGAAATTGATTTGAATAATTACAGTTTCCACATACGTCTGATCCACAGATCAGTGCCCAGGTTCAATGGGATGATGGAAAATAACATCAGGCTGACTTGGGCTGGCACCAGCACCATTTTAGTTCCTGGAGCATGTGTGGGGAAGCGTGTGGAGTTTTAAAAAGTTTCTTGAATGTTCTGCAGCCTGGATTTTTAGCAAAAATGACCTGCGCTAATGGCTACCTAGTCAAGGATTCCTTAAAATACCCTGGTTCCAAAAAGTGCTTCCCTCCCAGAAATCAGGCCTCTTTAGCTGGACCTGTGAAAACTGAGGCACCTAACTTTGTAAAACACCATAAAAATATTAATCTTTTGCTTTATGTCATCCTGTGTCTTGCTAAATGCTGATCCAAACTCTGCTTGACCATTATGATTTAGCCGTTTAGGGTTATGACATGGGTAGACAGAAGATTCTGATGGATTTGGTGTAGTTACATGATTCCTTTTCTCTGGTACAGCTGTATGGTGTCAGCTCTCGCAGTTATAGAAAGGCAAGAAGCTGTATTCATGGGCTGAAGGCTGGGAAGAGGATTCATTGACAGGTTTCAGGTTTTGTTGTCTTTCCTACTCTGTTCCTGAAGGAAAGTCTTTTTTTTTCCTCCATGTAGCCACAGTACAGCCTAGCTGTATGATTACAGTGGGCAAGAGATGGACACAGTCCACTTGGGTGAAACCATCCTAAAGTCTTGGGGATGTCTGTTCTGGGCACCTCCTTGGGATCCATCTCTGCTCAATGAACATCATGTGTTTGGAGTCAAATGCCACAGTCCCTAAGGAATTTGCCTTGGGAGTCTTTTTTTTGGTCTGTCCTTGTTCAGCAAGATTTGAGGATCGTGGTTGTCACGCATTTGAGAAGTGATTGCAGGTTTATTTACAGCTGCGGCTTTTTATGATCTCTTATTGTGCAGAAACTGTAAAATACGTTAAGTTTTTGTAGGAGAAAAGGGCCGCTTCCCAAGCATGGTAGAGGTGTCTCTATTGGAGCGGGCTACTTGCTGCTGCTCTCCCTGCCTTTCTGCTTCCTCTAGAAAGCACACTAAGTAATAAACAGCTAGCAAGTCCGATAAAAAGTTTTCTGAAGTGATTTATGAATGGCTGCTGGTTCTCCAGTGCAATGGTTTTATGCAGAAGGAGAGAAACCAATGATTAGAATCATAGAATCTTAGAACTGTTTGGGTTTGAAGAGACCTTAGACATCATATAGTTCCAACCCCTTGCCATGGCAGGGACACCTCCCACTAGACCAGGCTGCTCAGAGCCTCTCCCAGCCTGGACTTGAACACTTCCAGGGATGAGGCATCCACAGCTTCCCTGGGCGACCTGGGAAACATCAATTTCACCAGTAGCTGCATGCCCTTGCCACCCCAGAACATCAGTGCCTCTCGCCTGAGCAGTGAGAGGAGGAAGCGGGAAGAGGGAGCAGACTGTTACTGCAAGCGGATGTGCTTTTACCACAGCACGAGGACGTAGGAAATGAAGGAAGGACTTTGTTAGAGTCCTCGGACCACCAGCTAAACACTGAGACTTTGGGATCAGTAAATAGTGACACTGGAGAGTTCTTAATAAATTGGATTATAATCAAGGACTTCAGGGGGGAAAAAAAAGTCACTTTGAATACCTCTAGAGAGTCTTGTATTGGTGTGGCTGACTGGGGGGGACAATGCAAGTCCCTTTGCAAGAGTGACAGGAGTGTGGTGCAAGTCATAGCAAAGAGAAGAGGGAGGGACAAAGTAACGGCACGTGGCCTCGAGACACCATCAGAACATCAACTCCTCTTATCCACAGAGGGTGGCAGGGTCCAAAATATACAGAAACATGGAGGGGATGGTGAGGCGTGACACAGAGCAATAAGCCTTAGCGAGTCAGGATAAGCACCTTAAAAAAAAATGAAGAGGTAAAGTTTCTGGAAACAAACCAAGGAGGCAGAAAATTTGTTACAGTGGCTTTTGCCTGCTTTTGGGGTGAACACACACCACCAGCATTGTCACTCTGTCTGAATGCTTTTTCACTAGCAGCTGATGGACAAACTGAGGTGAAATGAGTTGGGTAAAATGTACTGGTGTGCAAGGGCCAGGACACACCCTGGGGCACGGGAGGAAATAGGGTTTCTTGCATTGGCCGAAAATCAGCCGGTATTGCAAGGCACAGGGAGCACGTGCTCGATCTCTGTGACTGAGCCAGCAGTGCGCAGCCCGTGCGGAGCAAATGGCAGTCAGTGAGGTGGGCTGTGCAGGGGCACGCTCTGCTGCCGTGTCAGTGGGACAGGCTCTGTGGAGCTCAGACTGTGGGCTAGTACTGTGCCACTGCTTAAACTGATAAGCAAGTTGAGGAAGAACGACGTGATGAGCTGTGTTAGCAACCTAATGAAGGCTTGACTGCTTTTCATACCGTGGGTGGGTATGAGTCAAACCACTTGGGTGGTAGTGGGAGCTTCATGGTGAGTCCTCAGTAATAACCCCCCCTTAGAGGGGTCAGCATATGAGCTGTGGATGAGCTAATGCAGTGAGACAGCTTTGCTTTGGCTCAGAGGCAGGTAGAATTTGCTCATCTCTGTTCAAGTTGTACAGTGCCTTCATCAAGATAGAGAAGAATAGCTGGGGAATCATTTTAAGTTCCATAGAGAGAGATGGAAGGAGTTACATTCCTTCTGCTGTAGAAGACAGGATGTTGACCTGGTACAACATCACTCCCTGCACTGGAATAGAGTGAGGTTTTCTTTCACTTGCAGAGCTCACACCAACACTACTTGCAACCTGCAGAAGGATGACGCTTGGAGGAAAGGGAGCAGGGACCACTAGGCCTGGTGGAGAGCAAACCTGTAGTCAGAGAAGGCAAATAGGGTTTGGAAACAACTGGATACAAGTGCAGGAAAATGAACAGATGTACCCAATTCTCAACTGTGTCTGGAATCTTCATGTAGAAATGAGAGGTGAAGTCACATCTACTGCCTTATGTTAAAATACAACAGAATGGATGCATGAGCAATACGATAAGTATTTTCAGAGCAACTTCTTCCCTTGCCTGTATTCCTCAGTGGGTCACCTCTCCTTGATATCCTGTTTCCTCATTTCTCTTATTTTGTTCTTGAAGGAAACACTCCGTATGTGTGAACACAGCTGGCTTTAGTAGGGCTGTGGGGAGGCAAAGTTTGCTTTTGAGTTCTTCCTTCACACAGGAAAGGAAAACTGGCTCCTCAGAGACATTGTGGATGATGCTGGCAGTAGTAACTAGTTTCTGGCCATGCGACATGGTTTTAATTATAATTTTTTACATGTCTGTCTTATGAAAGTTTGTCCAAGTGCTCTGTTTTTTATTTTTGGAAATGCCACTGTAGGTACATCAACATCATCAATCCTGGATACAAGTGGTTTGTTCAAAAATCGAGCATGCTTCTGTGCCAGTATATCATGATACTGATGCCTGCTTCCCAGTGACACTTTAGTGAGCACAGGGGAACCTTTTCCCTTTTGTTTGTTTGTTTGTTTGATCTGGCTTATTCAACTGCTGGTCATTCAGCCTTACTTAGTTTTGCCCTCCCTGGCTTTTTGTGACCATTAGAATGGGAATAATTACTGTGAGGTTTTTTTCTTGCTTTTAAACATTTATAACATCCACTTAGGAAAAAAAAAATGGTCAAATGCGTTCTGTTCTAGTCTTCTCTTCCGCTGCTGCAATAAAAATTAATCCACTTCTAGCACTTGGAGGGCAGGAGGCAAAGCTGAAATACTGGTTTTGGATTAGCCATTCCTGTTAGCCAGCCCATCTGTGTAATGACCTTTGCTTGTTGTCCAGTGGGGTTTCACTTTTGGGGCATTGTTATTTGTGATTTTTATATGGGGCATAAACAAGAGGAGAAGAGAGACACGGGACAGGCTGGAGGGGTATGATTTTGTGATGCTTTCTGTTGCTGTCGCTGCTGCAGCAGTATGGGTGTCTCTAGTAATCCCCTAGTCAGTACAGACCTCGCCCTGATTCACCGTCCTTGTTCTTGCTGCGAGTATAGCCTCCTTTTGTGGCCTGGGCTGCAGCAGAGCTGGAAATGTAAAGCAGAAATGTTGTCCCTCTTCCCAATTGCTAGACTGATCAGGAGCGGCACAGATCTCTGAAGAGCCATTTCATTTGCCTTTCACAAGTACAAGGAGTGAAGGGTTTAAGTGCTGGAGGGCTGGTGCCCTCCTGGAAGAGGAGATTAGACCAAGTTTAGCAAAGCTGAAGCCCTCGTTTTACTCAGTGTTTCTGGAGAATTAGCAAAGCCAATCCAGAAACCTTATTAACCCACTGTAGGGTTTACACTGGAGGAAGGCTTCACTCCCCAAGCAGAGACAAGCTCTGTGGTTGAAAAGATCTTGGCCCTGCATTGTTTGCAGTCAGAGCATCAGTGGCTCAGATGATGTTTTGGATACAGTCTGCAACGACCCTTTGGAAGGGTCAGCATGCCATGTGGAGCCCCTTGATAGAACCAGGATTTCCAGAGATCACCATGTTCTACACTTATATGGAAGTCCACACAGTCAAGTGTGCTGGACATTGGGCATCTGTAACTCCAGGGAGGGTTGAGGGAAGCTGCAAGTGCTCCAGGTACCTGAAAACCGAGAGCATGGTGCACTGGTAATTTTGCCTGCTTTGTTTCACTTGTATCCTTTGTTAACAAAGAGCCGTCTAGAGGGAAATAGTCTATTATTAATATTTAATTTCCTCCTATTACTGTAAGCAGATGACCTAAAAGATCATTTAGCCAGCAGCCAATAATAAAGCAAATAGGAGAACCAGAAAAAGTATGTCTTAGATGGATGATGCCTCCTTCCTCCCCTCTCTCCTGCCCCACCCAGCTGCATCTCCTCAACCTTTGACAGGAGGCAGGAGTGAGGATGCTTTGACAGCTCCAGGCACACTGGCTTCATGTGAGCAGTTGGCAGCATGGGGAAGCCGCTCTACGTGAAGTAATAATGAAATACCAAACTTCAGAAAGGAAACCATTGAGCAACACAGAGAAGTGCTACTGCTGCCTTCCCTATCTTTCTCCCGAAAGGACAGCTGTTCTCATCATGGTTTACAGCCCAAGTTGTTTTGCAAATTTGTGTACTGCCTATGAGCACATTGACTCATTTATTGTGACTTGATCCTCTAAAGAAATGGGGAGAGACAAGATTTCTTAGAGTCTTTGATTTAAAAGATAGGGAGGTTCTCTTTGAGCTGAAGGGATTTCAAAGGGAGGCTAAAAAACTGACAAGCATCTCCCCCTCCAGGCTTTGGAAAGTAGGAAACATGATTTAGCAGCACCAATTTTTCTGCTTAGAGCCATGTGTGAATTCAAGGGTTTTCCCTAAGGGAGTTACGTAATCGCTACTGGCTGGTACCTGGGAAGGGTCATGTTGTCAAAAGAAGATGCTAGATAGTGATCTGTGGAATGAGCCTTGATGAAGACTCCCCCATGGCCTCGTGAGCTGCCTGCTGCCTTCCTTACCTGGCCCTGAAGCATGCAAGGAGACATCTTCTCTGGAGCCCGGGGAAGTTGCAGCCTGTCACCTACGTGCCCACAGACTGTTTTGGGTGCCCTAAGGGCTGCTGATTCCCTGGAGATTTTGCTAATATCTGAGAGTAGCTCTGAAACAGAAGTGTTGGAGACATTGTCATATATGTCAGCCTTGCACGTGGAGCAGAGGGTGCATCTTTTCTGTACCAGTGTGACAGAGCCTGGGCATCCAAAACCAGGATGCCTGAGCAGGAAATGAGCTTGTTTGAGGTGGGTGATTTGAACCAAGCAGTGGCCAAGGGCTCATCTCAAAGCTTTTGTCACTCAGGAGAGAGAACGGGCAACACCTTAGTCCAAAGCCAACTGGAGATGCCAAACAAAAGCTTGCTTAGGCTCCAGTGGTGAATTGCTTCATGGGAACGTGCTGTTCAGATGCTTTATTGAATTTTCAAGGAGCAGTTTTTCATTGGGGCTGAAATATAAGAGAGAACAGAGTGTTCCAAGTCACTAAAAATGAACAGAGCAGCAGCTTTACAGGTTTGTGAGTGGCAAAAAAGGTTTATTTAATAATGAGGAAAAGGCCGGAACATAGCCCAGGGTATCAAGAAGGAATTAATCCAATTAACAAAATAAAACACAGTCTTAAGAAGAAATACTAATTGTAGCTGTCCTGCAGGTTGTGTGATACAGGTTATTCTTCTCAAGTTTCAAGAAGCTTGCAGTATTGATCCCTCAAGGGCCTGAGATGTTAAATATACACTTCCCCAATGAGTAAAGCAGGTTGTTAATTAATTTTGTCATGTCAGACCTGGTTGCTGAGCCTCTGGGTCTTGCATGAAGTAGCTCATTCTATAATAAGTTTTGTACTGCCTCTGGATACATGCCGTCTTCTCTCGGTGGTCTGTATTTCATTCTGTCCCTGTGCAGAAAATTTCTAGCCATGCGAGCAGAAAGACTGAACCTGTTCTTGTTTTAAAGCGAGTTGCAAATACTTCTACAATTAAAGACTTGTTATCCTGTTGGATGAAAGCTGTGGCAGGCTGACATTGCAAGAGATGAATGAGGCGAGATGGGTGAGTTCAGGTTGAATATGGGAACCTCCCGGGTTGCGGCACCTTCTGTAAGTAGAAGGTGAGACCTCTGGTGTGCTGAGGTTGTGTGGCTAATAATTGTTTTTTCTAACGTCAGTGGCTACTGCAGAAGCACTGGCACTGAAGCAGGCACAAAATGTTGTTTTGTAGTGGCTGGGACACCTGCTCAGCTCTGGTCACTTCTCTTCTGAGATGTGCTGGCTCTGCAGAACTCTGTAAGTGTTTCCTGGCCCACCTGAGAGCAGAGGGTGGAAGGACATGTTGTCCTTTTCTGGACATAAGATCTCACAGATTGCTTCAGAATAAATGTCTGGGGCTCAGGTTGAAGAATCAGGCCGCTGTTTGTGAAGGGGGATGGGAAAAAAGGGACTAAACGCAATCAGAGATAAAAAATTCAAATTTAACATCAGATTTTGAAACAGTTGAAGTAGAAGGTTAAAAGCTTGTGTGCTGGAAAACCATGCGTGATGTGGTCTTTAAACTTCAGATTTCAGCACCGTGCTTTTTCAGGATACACGCAGAGCCGTAGGCAATTCCAGCTTTGTCTTTGTGCTGAATGATCAGTATGGGGGGACCTCTGCAGCATCAGATTGTTACTTCCCTCCATGTCCTATTGGAAAATGAGTTTGCAGCGAGACATTGAAAGAGTCGGGTTAAACAAAATACATTAGGGATTAATATGGATTCATAATTCTGCTAAAGGAAGCTCTGAAATGGGGAAAAATATCACAGTAATTAAACTTTGAACCTCTTCACTGAGGTGTGTGTGGTATGAATATGAGGTGCAAGAGTAACAGAGGACTTTGAGTAAATCCTCTCAGCATTGGGATTAATGTAACCAGTTGTCAGGCTGGCTCCTTTCAAAAAGCACTTTCTTCAGTTCTTTTGACTTAATCTCAGAGCAGCTTGTGGGGGGTATTTATGGTGCTTTTAGTTTATATAGTGATAGTTTTGGTCCAAGTATGTCACAATAATTTGTTAAACTTTTCTAAACTTGGCCTGACACTGGAGTCTGGTCATGAGCTTGACCTGCATGGAAACAAGTGAGCGCGTTAGGAAGTGGGGACACATACTCTCCCCCTCCACTGCTAGAGTATTACCCCACTGTGTCTGCTGCTGTGATACTACAGGACATGGGAGCTTGCAGCCGTTTCAGAGCCTTTGGGCACAGCCTGTGCTGTACGTCTGACAGGCAAACACTGGGTTTCTGTCATGGACCTGTTTTGCCCCCTGCTTCCCTTGTTTGGTTGTTTGGCGTTTTTTTTTCCTGCTACCTTTTTCCTATCTTCTTTTCACCTTTGTTGCTCACACGCTCACGTGAAGTGTTGTTTGTTTTTTGTCTTGCCCTTTCTGTTTTCTGTCCCTCCAGATTTTCTTCATTTGTATCTCACATTAATTCTAATCCGCTTCCCTGTAAGTCAGGCTGCAGGGGGCATTTTTCAGTATCCCTACTTTGAAACAAACCGATTGGGATCTGTAATGGATGACGAGATGCTAGCAGAGCAATGTAGGAGCGTATCACTGACATCCCTGAAATTCAAGGAAGTAGAAACAATCTTTAGGAGCTCAGTGGAAAACCAGGGGTTTTGCTAAAGGAAGATAGACAATACAGAGACTTCTTGGGTTTTTTGTTCTTTAGAAAAGATTAAATGGATGATCTTTATCTTCCTCTTAATAGCTAGATCACAAACTAATCTCATCTGTTGATTTCTTCCACACAAACCAAACACATAAACAAGGTGGAAAAAAGCTAGGTTTTTGAAGCACATCCAAACCACTAAGAATCATTCACTTTCCTTTCAAATGCAGCATTAGCAATAGAGCTCTAAATCAATGAAAGGTCTAAAATTAGATTATATTCCTGAGATCAGATGTGAATCACAAGTTAATCATATTTTCTTTTATTATCACTGTCTTTACCCTTTTATTTTATCCTGAGAAATTAGGTTTCTGACTTGAAAACAGAGAGAACTGTGAAGGCATGAAACCCTGCAGGGTTAGACCCACAGCAGATGATCTGTTGATGGGGTCCCAAAAATATTTTGGTTTGGATATTCATGTTGCATCCCAAACTGAGCTCGAGTGATTTGTCAGCTAGTGCTGTATCTCTCTCCCCCAGCCCTCTGACTGCTAAAGCTAAATAAGGTTTAAATCCCACTCTGGAAGTGACAGGGTGGAACAGCAAACAATTATCTCTTGACTGTGGCATAAAGCTCAGGGAACTGTATTCTCCATTGCTGTATTTTTAGGTGAAAGTCTGGTGAAATACACCCATGTCTGAAAGCAGAGGTACGAGGTGACCTGCAAGATGAGTGTGTGGGTGAAGCATGTAAGCACGTAGATAGTCTGTATCTGTTCATATGAAATGGCAGCTGTAGGGACTATGTTTCCTTGTAGGTGGCACCAACTTTAGTCCCTGATTTGTGTTTATGATACTGCAGAAACATGAATGTATATTTGAGAGACAGTGTTGGCATTGTGCCTGTGTGTGTGTTTCTGGGAGAGGTGTGTCTTGGTGGATGTATTTCTGGCTGGTTGTAGCTGAACAATGATGATGACTTGAATCTGTGGGTGCAACAAACACTATGGACAATGCAAGTATAATGAATAAATGATTTGCTTATAGGATAAAGACTTATATAAATGAAAGTGATGGTGTTGCAGGAGGGGAGCCTGCAGAGACCTTTGCAGAGGGTGTGCATACTCAGCAGGAAAGTTCTCAGTGATGTCACTATCTGATACATCTTCACGTTCCAGTATCTGTGCCCTTGAAGGAAAGCCTGGGTATGGCAATAGAGCAGTGACCACCCACGCCAGCAACATAACCTCCTTACAAATGAAGGTTCGTGTCATCGCAGAGCTGCACATTGGTGCAACATGCTTTTGTGGCAGAGTATGTGAGGGTGGGCAGCACGTGATGGCTGAAGTCTTGTGTTTGTGATCAGAGGGAGACAGGTGTATGTAAAAAGGCTCCTCCACCTTTCCCCTCTGCAGCCACAACACTTGCCAAGGCATAATAAGTGGGACTCTCATGTTTCAGGGCAGACTGCTGAGCAGCTGCTGAAGTGCCAGCTCAGTTGGTAGTCTTGAAAACAAAACATCCCTTGTTTCTCATCACCACTGAAATACTGCCTTCCTGAACCTTGGGTTTGGCCCTGCAGCTTTCAGGATAGACAAAATGTGAGATTTTTTTCAATGATGTATGCTTGTAGGTCTGTTTAATATCCATTATCAATTTAATGTGCCACTTTAATGAGATTTTGCTTTTCCCATCTCCTCTGTAGAGCTGATTACTTAGCATATGTGGTTCACGTTTGGTTTTGTCTTCTTTAAAGGAAACTGCAAGTGAAGAAGTTGGATGTTTGCTTCAGCTGAAGAGAGTATTTCCCAAGTCCTAGTGGGAAAAGGTGAAAAAGAACCAGAGGATGCTGCTAGTAGGTATGCACATGACAGGAAGCCATGACTAGCAGTGTGATTGTCAACAGGAAACAAAAAGTCACAGCTGACGTGATGCTGCCATACAATACGCTTTCTGTGTCGTGTTCCCTACTGGACTTTGTGGCCTGGAGAGCAGCATATGTCTACGTGAGGTATTCTACTGTACATTCTTCTTCTGGAGTTTGAATTATTCTGCATCTGGTTAATCTACTTTGCTGGAGTTGACAAGCCCTGTTGTTTGGTTTTTGTTTTGTGACACCTGCTGCTGTAAAGATCTTGAACAGCTATGGGGAGGAAATGGTGCCTGTGAGCAACCTTCACTGGCTGGCAGCCAAGTGCTTTTCAGACCCCAGGCAGCTTTGAGGTGTCTTGGTTGTTCAGTGCTCTGCAGATATGAACGCTGAGCTTTTCTGGCACGTTCTCACATTGGCCTGGTCACTCTCACCATGCTAGTACATGGGAAAGAAGACTTCCTCTCAGATGTAGCTTACATCATCCTGGAACTGGTCATTGCGGTGCTGGCCATCCTGGGGAATATCCTGGTCTGCTGGGCCGTCTATTTGAATAGCAACTTGCAGAACGTCACCAACTATTTTGTGGTGTCCCTGGCTGCTGCTGACATTGCTGTGGGCGTGCTGGCAATCCCCTTTGCCATCACCATCAGCACTGGATTCTGTGCCTTCTTCTATGGCTGCCTTTTCATTGCCTGCTTCGTCCTGGTCCTGACTCAGAGTTCGATCTTCAGCCTCCTTGCTATTGCCATTGACAGAATCATTGCGATCCGCATACCCCTCAGGTAAGCACAGGTTGGGCTGGGGGTGGCTAGGTTGGTGAGGGATGAACATCAGTAAAAACAACAGGTCTGGAGATGAATCAAGGAATGAAAAATTAAATGAGCAGTACTTTCTCCTATGGAATTTGAAAAAAAACCCAACTTTTTTAGATCTTGAAGGCTGCCTTGGCTGCTGGATTTCCTGGTCACTTCTTTTTCCAGTTCTTTTCTGTCCTCTTATGGTGTGTGCCCATGGCATTGCAACGGCACTGCCTGGGAGTGCCATTCCATATTTAGACAGGGTTGTGCAGTAACCTCAATAACCTGCGCTCTGAGCTGCAGCCAACGGCACCAGAAGGATCACTGTGGGAAAGTGGAGCTAAAGCAATACATGGTGGAAGGCAGAAAGGCAGCGAAGACAACTTGTCTCCTTCCCCATGGCAAGAGTGGGGGACTCTGCCTGCAGCTGTAGCAGCAGGGTTGTGGAGAGTGTGGATGGGGGTTTCTCTTGTGGGTCCATTAAATGTGGAGGGAGGAGAAGCGGCAGGGTGTGAAGAAATGGGCCTGAGGAAGATTTGGACTACCTTAAACACTGCTTCTGGAAGCAAAGCATGTATTAAGTCAAGGCAGAGGCATGTCCCAACCCAGACCTGCAGGTGGTTATTCTGTGATCTCTTCTCTGGAGTTTAGAGGAAGAAAAGGGCATTTCAATATTAGAGCTTGAAAGCTGAAAATGAGTAGCAGCTGCTTTGCATGCAACCAGGGAGGCTGAGGTGGGACAAGGGGAAGTTTTGCCACGTGCACAGGGGCTGCTACTTAGTTCAGTTTTCCAAAAGCACAGTGTTGTGATGGGATGAATTTGACTGGGGGGGCAAAGCAGTGTTGCATTTTGTGGGCTGGGTTTGAGTGTTGTGCGACAACGCTTCTGAGTCATTCAGTAAGCTCGAAAGATGTAGAGGAAGCCCCAGGAGAAGCCAGTGCAGGCAGAGTGTAGGAGTCTTCTTCCTTCCCGTCTTGTCCTTAGGAGGATGCAGCATGCTCTCAGGAATGGAGAGACTTGCTTCCTACCCTGAACAACAAATGCGGCTGCAAAAATGGAACAAATTTCTGATTGTTGTTTTCTCAAGTTTGAATTTTTGGACATCTTCCCTCCTGTTGAGCTTAAAGCACTTGTGTTGATCTGTGCAATTTAGTTTTGTCTCTTGTGAATACTTTGGTCATCCAGCGCTTATGTCAATTAACACAAACCTCCCGTTCAAAACCAGAAGGCCTTCTTTTCCCTAGAGCTGTGGAGATTACCTTTCCATGTGGACCAGCGCAACATAGTCCTTCCTGAAGCCTTGCCTCAGCAAGCTTGTGCTGCTGTAACGTTACCGTTACTGGTTGGTTTCCAAACCTGTAGTGATACCTGTTACAGCCTCTACTTTTGATGTAATTGTAAGGAATAACTATTCCATTCCATTGTGGAGAAAACTCTGTCGATATCAATTACCTATAAATTGGACTGTCTTCACTTTTCTACAGCTCTGCATATAGATGGTTTCAGTTTAGAAACCAAAATAATGACAAATAATGGTAGAAAGAAACGTATGTAGAGTGGCCCTTGGGAGCTTGCCTCTGAAATGATTTTGAGAGGGCTAATGTCTTTAATTCATCTCTCATGACGTAACTCTGAAGACTTTTGCTGACATTTTAAGTGCTCTTATTGCTAGAGGATGACTTGCCAGGAAAAGGATTTTTTAAATCTGGATTTCTGCCCATTTTGGGTGGTATCACTGAAACTATATTGTCTAGAAAATTCAATTTCCTGGAATAGCCAATGTAAAGAGTCTTTTTAGAAAAATCAGACTTCATCAGTGCTGGGCATGTTACTGATTTTGCTGTTTTGTTTTTGAAAAAACAGAGCACACCTTCTTCCACCCCAGCAGCAGCAGAGTTGATTGGATGCAGGAACCCACTGGTGGGTCCGTGGGTTCCTCCTCCTCCTTGCCCTCTGCTGGTTTGTCCTTTTACAGTAGGAGCTAAGAACTTGTCAATTGTCTTTCCCCTTAAGAATTTATGGATGAATAACCATTAGATTTATAGCCTCAGACATGCTGAGAAAGTGAAAGCTAATTAGCTGAAGAGGGAAATGTGATGTGATTCAGACCGCTTACATCCTCATTTTTTTTCTTTTATTATATCTGATTGTCTCAAAAATGTGTCAAACCATTGGAAGGAAAGTTCTGCCTCTAAACATGCAATGTTTTCACCCCATCCTTTAATGCCTGGGAAAGCCCCTTCTCTCCTCCTCAGAGGACAAGAAAGGTAACACTAGGCATTTGTAATATTCATTAGATGAATGCTCTTTAAAAAAGTAAGACAGACTTCCTTCACTCTAGTGAAACCGAAAAGGGCCAAACCTATCTTTTCTTCTTTTTCTTTTTAACTGTTTCGTGTTCATGTCCAATTTCCCCTAAGGAAGGTAACTGCATGTCCTAATGAATGCATAAGTGGATGTGTATTCTCACACAAATAAACTGTCAGTATTAAGAAGACAGAAGAGTGAGATTTCTGATACTGCTTGGTTTTGGACACCTCAGTACATAGGGTAACCTTAGGAATGACTTTTCTGTCTATAATAGACCCCGCCCCCAAAAGCTGCAGTGAGGAAAGACATCTATAGGTAGAACTTAAAAATACATAAAAGCTATTTTGTGGGTGTCTTATGCTGTTCTACCTTTCAAATAATTAAAACATTGTGTAGAATTTGCTAAACTTCCCAAAAGTTCTCAAATATGAGCCCTGCCACATTTTATGCAAATATTAGCAGTCTGCAAGTGGCAATAAATCACTCCCAAGGAAGAGAGACTGAGCCATTGTTCAGTCTAGGAAAAAATCCAAACTGTGGCTCTAACGTGGCAGGTACCTGAAAACCTGCACTCGCTGATATAAAACCCCTGGGTGTTCTAAACAAAACTGGCTGCGAGTCTGAGCTCCAGGATGAAGTCATGGGCCAAGAACAATTGCCGCTTTCCAAGCTCTTTGGTGCCAGAAAATGCTCCGTGGGAACAGCGCCAAACCGCGTGTTCTTGTGCGGGCAGTTGTGGTAAAGATATTCCCATGGTGGAGGACAGGTAGCTCCCATGCACTGGAAAGAGAGGAGAAATTTGTCTTCCTGCAGCCAAACGGAAAAGTTTTCTCCAGTTACTGCATGTTCTGTGTGCTGGATTCAGGTATTCAGCTGTGGCATAAATACTTACGCATACAGTGCCAGCTGCAGTGACGTGCTGAAGTGCAGACCTTTCCTCTGATGAAAGTTGCTTTGGAGACAACTGCTCAAGCTACTGGGATGCTTCTCTGCGAAAGCATTTCTAAGGTCCAGCTCCCTGGCATTTGGAACTTTGGGACAGTCTGTTTCAGCACTTGCTTTCATTCTCTAGGGCTGCCTTCTCAAATGTTCATATATGAGCATCTGAATCAGTGAATCAGGAATTTAATGTTTTATTGTCACTTTGAACCATATTCAGACTTCTTTCCCTGCTCACCATAATCCTTTGGACGTTATGACAAGCATTTCCTATGTGCACTCATGTTTGTGTCAAATAGCAAGCATGGGTATGGCTTTGAAAGCACTGCCAGTCGTCCATGACTTCATGGTTTGCAGTGGAACTTGCTGTTACCAAGGTTTTCATCTGGAAGCTGATCATGCCATGAGCAAAAGAACGGTGCCTGCCCACTGTTACTGCTTCTCCTGTTTAGATCCATGTGCCTGCCTGTGGGATCCCACCCTCCCCTGTCCCCATAGCATAGACAAGTGCTAGTATCAGTTCGCACCTGTAATAGGGAAGAAGGTTTACTGACTGAGAGTTTTGGGCAAGGGTTGTTGAAGTGGTGCATGAGAAGGTCTGGGTTTGGTTTCTTGCTCCGCCACAAGATTTCCTGGGTGGCTTGGGATTGCCAGTGTCTCTCATGTCCAGATAGATATAATAGGGATGGAATATCCTCCTTCTGTCTTGCCCCCTGTGACTGCAGCTGCCCAAGGTGTGGGCTGTTGAGTGTGTGTGTTCAGTGAACAGTGTTTTGTAGTGATTTGTTAAAAACCATTGAGCACTGCTGGAATTCAGATCAAAGCCCAGTGCCCTCAATGCTGAGCACAAGCTTTCTGGTGCGATGCAGTGAAGGTGGCTGAAACGTGCTCCATGCATGGCAGAGCCTGCTGGCCAAGATGGTGCAGTGCTGTCAACCAGAGGTGGGTTTGGAAGACAAGCAGCAGGCTGGTTGGATGCTGTGATGATGAGTTAGGTCAGCTACATATCATGCAACGTATGAAAAAAATTTAACTTCCACCTGAAGACCCTGTGGTTCTTTTACCAGCTCCGTCTTAAATCCAGTTTGTGTATCAGACTGGCACGGTGCTACACTTTGTGCAGGAATCATTGTCTCTATGACACAGAGCTTAGGCCAAGGACACAGAAGCGTCACATCCTCAGCCTAGAATAGCTTATTCTAGGCAGCACAGATGAGTTGTACATTCACCAAGGGCAGCTGCTCTCCTGGAGTCAGTTTGCCAGCCTAATGGTTGGGAGCACATCAGGGCAGGTGACATTATTTTGGGCAAAACATCCACATTTTCATGTGTTTGCAAAAGTAGGTTTTGTTTTCTAGAGGAGTCAGGTGACCCTATCCCTACACCCAGCTCCACCAAGAGTGTCCCTGTGCTCCACACTAATGTTCTTTGCGTCTGGAATTTCACGAGTAGAAGTCGTTGTTCATGTAGCAATTCCAGTACTTCCAGGAAGCACAAGAATCCAGTGCTGTCTGGACACATCAGACACACTACAAAGTCACCCACCAACTGTGCAGAACATGGGCTGTAGGTGTGACCAGCTCTTTTCAGCAGGCTGTCTCCTGCATAGGTGCCAGCAGCTCACAGTATATATGATGTTTCCTGGAAGCCCTGAACTTACCATGTAGAGCTGTAGAGCACTGGGGATACAGAGAGTAGCTTTGGCCTGGCTGCTGTGAGCCTGGAAAGATGTCTAGTCAGGTGCACAAACTCTTCAGTGCTGGCCTGGTGACATGTCTAAGTGGACAAAAAGAATGAGTAAAGGAAAGTCCATCTGGACAATAACCCTACCTCAGCCAAGTCAGCCAGAGGCATCTCATGTGGATCCTAGAAATAAAGCTCTCCCAAGTGAGTGAACACTTCTCAATGGGTACCGGGCCAACACAGTGCCACACACTGTCAGGAGATGCTGTGAGTGTTCTCTTCTAACCTTTGGAGATACTAAGCAAAGTGTTATGGAAACACACTCACTGATGGGTTGATAATTGCCACTGCCAGCACAATACACTGCAGGGAGGAAGCAGGCTGCTGCTTGGGTTAAGTGCAGTTCCTAAGCCATGTGAAGTTTGTTGCATGGAATCCCCAGAGGGTAAGACAGAGGGAGAAGTAAGGGGGGTGTTTGCCTGGAGCAGTAATGAATATATTTTTAGTGGAAGGGAAGGGACATCTCTAGTCGTGGGATAACAGCTGCACGATTTCAAAATTCCTCTGACAAGATGTAGCCAATTCCAGGGCTGCAGGGTTTTGAGGTTTTTGTTTTTCATTTTTCCAAGCTTCAAGTGCCTTCAGCCAATCTGCTGCTCCCTGAGTGTACTTTTCAAAGCACAGATGCTGTTTTGCTGTGTTGATGAAGTCTAAATGTGAGCAACTCCCTGCTACCATCCATGCTATGCCCTTACCATCCCCTAAGCATTAAACAGGATCCACTACTTGCTGGATAAACCTTTTTTATCTCTCAGAATTAACAGAATCTCTCCCTTATTTCTAGAAGGAGGATTTCAGTATATTTTGGGTACTGGGAATTGTGTGGCTGGCTCCCTCCCTCACTCCCTCTTTTCTGATTTTGAAATGTAACTGAGGAAGGAAGACTCAAGCCTGCTGGGTCTTGTGTGGAGCCAGTTTTTCTCCAGGGCCCATCAGCGGGGATTTAAAGCACATGCAGGATCTCCATTCTGTAATGTGTCTGGCAAAAGTAGCCTCTCTCCTCCCCTGGCTTAAACTTGCATTGGGATAGGAGCGTGAACCTCTGGGAGTAACTATTTCATTGAGAGATGGAAAGATTTCTATGGCTTGTTGGATTTTTCTTTTTTTTTAATGTTTGTTTGCTGAGAGAATTCTGTGGACAGAGGGTGAAGGAGCATTGGGTAAACACAAGGAGCCCAGCTCTACCATTGTCCAATCGCAGACACATGGGGTCAAGTACAGTGTGGGACCCACGTTGGACAATATGGGAACTCGGCCATCTACTTTCCATGCTAAGCATTACCAAGGGAAGGAAATTGCATTGAAATGCTAAACTGTTGCCCTGATCTACATTTTCAGAGAGAAGAACTGGTGGAGTCAGCTCAGGACTTGCAGTAACCTGTGAGGCCTTGGGAACTGGTCGATATTTCAAACAAACCGAGGTGCCTGGCTGCACTGGCGGATTCTTACCATGTTGCTTATCATCTCTTTCAACAGATCTTGGAGAATTTACTGCTAAGGGTGCTGGCATCAGCCAGGCATATCAATACCTCCACCACTGATTGTCCCCTTTGGTGTGTGCAGCACTGTTGATTAACCAGGCTGCAGGATCTATGTGTATGACCAAGTGGGCTCATGAAGGAACACAGATGAAAACTGTATTAATTTCCCTACTTTTCTGTTAGCTATTCACTGCCTAAAGGAAAAGGGAGGGTGATAGCTGGCATACAATGTCACCATGGAGTCCTTGCTGTGCTGTGCTGAGTGGCTTCTGCATGGCAGTTCAAAGGCCCATCTGAAGAAGCAGGTTCCTTTCTTGCTGTCTTGCTGTCTTACTGTCTTACTGTCTTCTAGGACATTGAGCCATAGGGAATTTGATTGGGTTTCAGGGGCTTGTTGGCTGATATCGATGTAATTCCCATTTCCTCTGCTTTATAGGTACAATGGCTTGGTGACTGGCTCTCGAGCTAAAGGTATCATTGCCATCTGCTGGGTATTATCCTTCATCATCGGCTTGACACCAATGCTTGGCTGGCACAATCGCTCCCAGATTGAAGAGCTGGGTTCTAATAAGTCCTCTCCTATCAACTGCAGCAACAGTATGGTGGCATGTCTCTTTGAGGCTGTGGTCACCATGGAGTACATGGTCTACTACAACTTCTTTGCCTGTGTGCTCTTGCCCCTCCTCCTCATGTTTGGTATCTACTTGAAAATCTTCATGGCAGCCCGGCGACAGCTCAAGCAGATGGAGAACAAGATGGTACATGGGGAACGTTCTCGCTCCACCTTGCAGAAGGAAGTCCATGCAGCTAAGTCTCTAGCCATCATCGTTGGGTTGTTTGCAGTCTGCTGGCTTCCACTTCATATTATTAACTGCTTTACTCTTTTTTGCCCAAATTGTGCCCATGCTCCTCTCTGGCTGATGTATCTGGCTATTATCCTGTCTCATGCCAACTCAGTTGTAAATCCTCTAATTTATGCCTACCGAATCAGGGAGTTCCGATACACCTTCCGTAAAATCATCAGCCAGCATATCCTGGGCCGGAAGGAGCCGTTCAAGGCAGGAACAGCCAGCTCTAGGACTTCCACTCATGGTGGGGACGCAGAGAACGCCAGCATACGAATCAGTGAGTATGCATTAGAGGTATACACCAATGGGGAGATCCACAGGGATCCTGAAAAGCAGGACTTAAACAAATGCAAAGCTGGCTTGGAATGGCACCAGAATGGAAATGCTCTGGACATGGAGGCAAATGGGCACCTCCCAAATTCCTGCAAAAATGGGATTCTCTCTGATGCATGCATGAACAGAGAGCTTCACAGTGAAGAGCTTATTGATGCCCAGGTGTCTTACTCAGACCTGGAGAGAGCAGCCTTTGCAGCAGCAGATGTTTCCTGATGAGACTTTCAAAGTCTTCCTGGTAGAATTATTTTTTTTTTCATTGGTGACCTCTGCCATGGCAGAAAGGGAGGTTGGGGGGCGGGGGGAGAGGTGTGTATTCAGATCGCTGTGGAGAAAGAGGTCCCTACCCAGGACTGTTGGGATGATCCTAAATACTAGACTGGAGAAAAGCCAAGAGACCATTGAAACGGACTAAGGAAGGAGAGACACGTTACCCATCAATGATCTGTCACCAAGAGCTGTGCCAAGGTCAAAGATGGCATTCCAAGTTCAGCACTGGGAGACCCTGCTGATGCAGGGCATATCGTGACATTATGCTGTACTGTGTACCTGTGGTTGTATGTTGTTTTGCTGTCTTTACCAACAGAAATAAAAGCATGGCTGGAAGTATTCACTGAATTGCAAAGAGAACAGGGAAGGGGCCTTTCAGTACTTTGGCCCTGCCACAAAGAGAAGGGGGATAGCAACATCTATTGGTCAGGAAGGATGCCAGCAGCTGCTTGGAGAGGGAAGGAATTTACCTGATGGGAACTTCGGATACCTTCAACCATGGCATTTTGTCTTTTAAAGCTTGTACTGCAGCAGGTTGCTCAAATGTGGTTTTTTTTTTCTTGTCTTGATAAGATTACTTTATGTTATCAAAGATGGGCAAGAACTCATATCCATTCCCTGAGCACTCAATGTTCCAGATGCACAAGGCAAATATAACCTCATAGCTGTCCACTTTCTCTAGCGAATAATGAAAACGGAGTCTGTAATACAGATTTCCCTTAGCAAAAGGGCTGTTAGCAGGACTGGGTGCTGCAGATAGTAGACAAGCAGGCCAGGCTGTGGTCTGTGTCACGGGGCGGTCGTGCCCCGAGGTGTTGTGTAGAGCTGTTGGGTGTGTGAGCTGTCTGCAGGCTGGTGGGCACTGTCTGCTTTTCCCCCAGCTCCTGTCTCTGTGTTTGTCCTCCTGAGCTCCTAGAATGCAGATTCTTTCCATGGCCCCAAATCCATGTGAGGGGAGCTAATTTATCATATTCTGGTCATTTTCATGTTCCCTCAAAGGGCTGTGGAATTTTTTTCTTCTTTCTTGATGTAGAGAGGAACACACACATATAGGCAAGGCTTATTTTTGCAATTCAGATGAGCTCTATTTAAACACCTTTTCTCCTGTGATTTCAGTGTTTTCCTGCTGTGCTTTACTGTGAAGCCCAATGTGTCCCCATGGTGCAGAGGCCAACAGAGCTGGGTATGTCTGGTTAGAAGATGCTCCTGCTCTGAGAAGCTAAAAGGTGTCAGTAGTGGTAGCGATCAGCTTAGATACTGCCATGGTCTGTCTGTATAAGAAGAGGCAAATCTGTGCTGCAGCAAGTGTGTGCACAGATGTGGTTTGTTGTAGAAGTGTTTCACAGCAATCCGATAATTTTCTGTATCACTTGGGAAGCCTGGTAACTCAAGGACAGCACACTGGCACATCGGCTTGAATTCTACCTAAACGTTGTCTGGTTTTTGTTTGCCAGACAAATAATCTATGTGCAATACCACCAGCCTTCTGGAGAGAGAAACAGTAACTGTCCTACTGGAAAACTAAAAGTCTGATAACTCCAGGGATCTGAAGCTTATTCCCTACCTGAAAACATCAGAAATATCATCTCTCAAACCTAGGTCTTTCTCGTATCTGTCCAATACCATTTTGGAAGCCAAATAATCTCATTTTCAGAAAGGAATGGTGAACTGGATTTTTATATTTGAGAAAGAGGAGGTTAGGTTTGTGTGTTCTTATTCCATGTTTATTTTAAATATTGTGCACTATTAAAATGAAAAGTCAGTTTTATTTGAGGAGAATTTTCTTTCTGCCGGTCTCCCTATGTGAAGGTGGGGAGTAGTTTACAATGCTGAACGTGTTCAAGTATGTAACTGCTCCAGGCTAGCACAAAGCTTACTGTGAGATGATAAAAAGATGTGATTGGAACCGCAATCCTTAGCAGAAAGACAGGCAAGTTTGTAGAACAATGGACTTCACAGTTTAATTGAATTGCTGCTTTCTTGGCATAGCTCTTCCACGTAGTCTAACGTCAGAGGAGTGGATTATCACTCCAGCACCATTAACAAACACTCAGCCACTTCCCTGTGACTGACGTTGTAGGTAGTTCCTCTGTAGGGTGACTCGGGATCTTCTTACTCTTGATCTTTCTTGATGGAATATTCCTGTAGGTTTTTTGTGGGATAGCTCCTCTGACCTCCTGTAACAGTGGCAGAGTATCTCAGTCAGGAAAATGGGGGTCTGATCTCTTCAGGCCTCAGTTGGGAGCTGAAACGTTTCTAAGAATAACACAAGATTACATCCGGTATTCATGTCAATAACAATTAGGTCCACAAAGAAGCAGAGCAGGGAAGGAAGTGTGGGAAAATAGCAGCGTTGCTCATGTGCTGGAACACACACAAGTGCAGAAGTGTCTCCTATTGAGCTTTAGTTGCCATTGTAAAGGGATGTTCTGTGCCACATTGCATCAGACTTTCAACAGCTGATGTGGGTTGGTTGCTTTCTATTGTTTTCTGAGCTTCTTCACACTCAATTATGGCAACTTCTTGTTTGGTTGCCACAAGAATCAAGTTGATCTATGTTGATGTGACAAACTTAGGATTGTTCCTCTGGAAAACTTTCCTGCCCAACCAGCTCGCCATGTGAGCTTACTGACTTTCCAGATGTCTTGAAATTAGCTTTTCTGTTGCTGTTTGAGATGCCCCCAAGGGTGTCCAGTCCCTTTCAATATCAGTGATCCAGATTTGAAATGAAAAGGGTGTGTGAAGGGGCCAAGGGATGCGTGCAGAAGGAAGTGCAGTGGGAGTAAGGAGGCAGCGTGTATTATATAGAGTTGGAAGTCTGTAGTCACAGGAAGGAAGGGATGGCAATTGCACCACATGCTGTGTGCCTTCTGGCAAACATATGTCTGAGATGGACCTTCAGAAGATGTTTCCAAAGCAGTTGGAGGAAGCATGAGCCTTTTGAACAGAATTTTGGACTTCTTATTTCTTGTTTCCCAGGGGCTGTGATTTCAAGGCTTTCTTTTTTTAAAATAAGAAAAGAGGCCATCAATGAAGTGTGCTCTTTCCTTCTCCTGACAGATCTCTCCACCCTGGTAAAAAGTACCTGTCTTCCAAACTGCATAGGGCGGGGATCATTAGAAAAGTGAAAGTTAAATGATTTTCTCCTAACCTCTTCACTCATATCCCAATTTTCATTCCAGCTGGAGAATGTTTAGCTGTTGAAATATAGCTGTTCTGGATAAACAAAGATGCTACCAAGACAAAGGGAAGAATAAGGCCATCATCAGGAGAGGCTGGAGAAGACCTCCTTGGGAATCCAAGGTGAAGTGGGTCCAGAGAGTATAAAGCTGGGGTAAGAAGAGACTAATTTCACTGAACTGGAACATCTTACTGAAAATGGCTTAAGACCCATAGAGAGATGTGGTGCTTCATTTGGCATAAGGGCATCCTATGAATTTCACCATTCCCTGGAGACTTAGGCTCCAGGCTTTATTTGCTTTATAGGGATTTTGGATAAAGTTCAGTTTGATCAGTTGCCAGGAGTAATTTTATCAGGAGTTCTTGTGGCCTTCTCCTGAATAGGGCACTGCTTTTCTTGTGTGTAAATAAGTGCACTTACAGCTTTGTCCTGCAGGGTTTCTTTTGGATCAGTAATATTTCAAATTTCTGTGCAAGCTGGAACTGCAGCTCTTGAACAGAGAAGCAATTTGGCATGGTGGGACAGCTGAGGTTACTGTAGACAGATAGGGTTTGCCACTGATCCCTGTTGGTGCTAGGAAGCTTATTGTGCAGATGGACTTGGGACTTATATGGAGTAGTCTGAATCGTTGTTCATTCCTTGAAAAGTGGCTCTGGAGGATGCTGGTGGATATAGAAAAGTCTCTAAGGTACAGGAGCAGACTGGAGGGTTAGGATTAGATGGGAAATCTTGGTGGTGAAGGAATATTTGTAACATAGGTGTTTGGGAGGATTTCAGGGGAGCAGGAATGTGCTGAGAGGTGCAGGGGATTGCACAGATGGTGCTGGCATGAGACCAAGGTGTGACTTGCTGGGGAAGGACTCTGGGAAGGATGTACAGTCTTACAGCTCTCCTGGGGTCACTGCAGAGGATCACCCTGGTCTGGCATGTGCAGAGCGTTGACTTCATGTGGCCTATAGTTGTGACTGAGGTGGAGATGGTTCTTATGGATTATCTCGTTTTCAGATAGATGTCTCATTTCTCGAGCATGTCCAGGTGTAACAAAAGCCCTTCTGCTTCATGAACATGAGCCTTACCTAAAACCATATGAATCCAGCCATGTTCTGTGGGAAGGCTGAGCATGCTATAACAGCACTGCAATGCCTCAGAACCGTTCAATACTCTCCAGTGGTGTTTGCTAAGTTTAGCTGCCTAATAGTTCTCTCCCAGTTTTTGAGCATCAGGCTGCACTGAGTCATACCAGAAGGTTTTGTCTTTCTAGCCCTGAGCTTTTGGCCTTCTTTACAGTAAAACACATCAAGAGTAACTAAAATCACAGCAGTTCCTCATTTGCATGAGAGGTGACTAACCCTGACGGACTGAGAATCCCCAAACTGGGGCGGTGTTGTGTGTAACCCCCTGTCTTATTTGTCTGCTGGGACTATTCACACAAGGATGTGTTTAAGTCAAGACTGGAACCTGTTCTGAGAACATCCTTTGCTTCCCCAGCTCTTGTCTCAGGAGCTGGTGTTCCTGCCCCCTGTCCTGTGGAGCGGTTGTCCCTGTGGTCTGCAAATCAAGACACTATGAACACCTTGCTGCACACGCTGTCACTAGAAAGCAATCACTCTTTTAATTTAAATGTTTGATGAATATAGTTGTTGTTTTCCCTCTGTTTGTCAGTTACCAGTGTGAGGGGAGGGAAGGGGG
The DNA here is from genome assembly GCA_013400335.1 of Eurystomus gularis. Classification (NCBI taxonomy): domain Eukaryota; kingdom Metazoa; phylum Chordata; class Aves; order Coraciiformes; family Coraciidae; genus Eurystomus; species Eurystomus gularis. The sequence goes on from VZZY01015695.1 coordinate 826,127, forward strand.
TGGGAAAATCTGTGCATGCAAATATATTTAAAGTGCGTTTTATTGAATCTGTGAAGTTTTCATATCTGTGAAGTCATCAGACTGCTGGGCAGTGAGGAGCCGCTGGTGCTGCTGAGTCTGTCTTGGTTACATTTCTTAATAAGCATTAAAATAATAAAATATATTTGTAAAAGAGAGTGTGAGTGCCTTTGTCCCAGGAAGATCCGGCTGGCTGGCCATTTTTTGTGCAAGTGTTTTCTTATTTTTTTATTAGCTTTTTCCATAGATTGATCCTTCCAGAGGGCTCTCTCCCTGGCACTGCCTGTTCTTTTGCAGAAGATATTAGCATGGACTAAGGTGACAGACCTGTACAGACTAGAAGACCTCTCACATCTCTGATATCCTGGGATCTGTCAACTTGGCAGTAAGAGAAAATGTTTACAGCTGCGTGCTGGACACAAGGTAGAGCACTGTATCTGCCAAACCTCTGCAGTGGTCTGGGAGCAGTGTGTTACATGGCAGGACCTGAAGGGTCCATAACTGGCCCATGAAACAATGCTGCCAGCTGTGACTGGAGCATCCAAGCCTGCTGGCTTTCCTTCCATATGGGCCCTGCTGGTGCTTCTCAGTCTTCCTTGTAAGACCATCGCAATTTCAGCCCTCTGTCCTGTTTTGCCAGTGCCTCTCTGGCTGAGCTAGCCCCAGCCTGGTGTCAGCCAAATTAGTCTGGAAACGGAGGCAGTGAATCTAGGTGCTACCGTGGTGTCTCTCAAGCCAATTCTGAGCAATGCTGGCAGGATGAAGCAGGAACAATTTCCAGCTTTTTCCAGCTGGCAGCTACCAAATGTGTGTGAGAGGAGGTTAGTGAAAGTCTGTACGATCCAGGAGCATTTGGAAGTGATAAAATGGAAGTTCACTAGATAACAATCAACTACTGGTCATTCCCTCCTTTGATTCACTTTGCAGCTGGGCTAGAGGCCTTGCTGGAGGCCCCAGTTTGTGGAGAGGTGCTGGCACCCTGGTGCTTTGTGGCCAGCTGTGCTCGAGCTGTTCAACCAACTGTGTAATTGAAAAGCATTTTGATTTTTCCCTCCTTTCACAAACACTGTGCGTTTTGTTCTGCAGCATCAAAGGCCAGGAGCTCTGGGGAACAATGGGCGTCTGCAGGAGCCCAGAGGAAACAATGGGAGTACCTGGCCCCAGCAAGAAAGCAAGTATTTGAAAGAACAGAGAGAGCTCCCAGTTTAACAACACAATTGGCCTGATCTGGAAATCTCTGCCCAGAGATCCATGCCTTGGCCAGAGAAACTAGACTTTGCAGGGCTTTTGCTGTAGACTGAGGTGTCTGAGGATAAGATGGCTCAATAGTGGAACTGAGCAGCACTGGGGGATGGATGACATTTCTGCATGGTGAGTTGGATGGGGCTGTGGAGGATGGTGTTTTCCCTACTAATGGCTGGATAATGGTTTTGGCTAAAAAGCTTTTCACATTATTTAAAGCAGCAGGATCTTCCTTGCCACTTCTGCCCCCAAACAGGAAACCTTTGCTGCTAAGAATAGTACGTACAAGGGCCTGCTGTGCTCTTGACCATCAATGTGTTTCAAGGAGGCGTTTTGGGGAGTTAAAAGCTCTGAGTACCTTTTCTGAGGCCCTGTGAACCTCACAATTTACTTTCACAGGAAAGATTCCAACTGTCTTGCATTTGACTGAAGTGACCAAGTGAGGAGTGAGATTCCCCATGTGTTCAGTGGAGGGAGAGAGAATTCTGCCAGCTCAGAGGGATCCTAAGAGGAATCCACCTCTCTGATGCCACAGATAAGCACCTCAGCTTAGATGATGCGACTCACTGCAGGTTGGAGTCTTACTGAATAGTAAGTGGAGCTGTATTCCTGCCTCATTTTCCAATCTCTTCAGTGCTGCTGTTCTGAGAAGAAAGGAAGGCACTTCTGAATATCAGAGATGTTTTCACCCAGTGGATGGGGCTGTTGTAGGGTTTTTGGCTGTAAGATGCACCACTCTTACAAGCACTGTCATTTCTCTGCTGTGTTACTGCTGTAGTCACTGCTGAGAACCTGCAGATTGACAGGAAAACACTACCCAGATCTCAGAAAATCAGAAATTCATTTCAAGAATTGGCATCCTTGCAACACATCAAAGAAAATGATCTAAGCCAAGTTTGGGTCTGAGAGTAGCATGGTGATTTTTCAGCAAGTGAAAGGCGAGGACTGGAAAAAGATCTTTCAATCTGCAAGTTCAGGATAAACTGTGTGAAGATGAGGTTATTTGGAGTGCAGATCCATACTGTGTGGTCTGAGCCTGTTGCACTGAACTCTAAACCTGGGACTGTGGTTTTTGGGAGTGTCCAGCTGCAGTCCAGAGAGGTGACTGCAGCTTCTACAGAGACCAGGGCAGTCTTTAAACCCACTAGCTTGGACAGTGACAGCTCTGGAGCTGCAATTGCTCAGGATTTACCCAGAGCCCTAGGCAGCTCTGAGTTTTTGCCTTACCTAAGGCAGGGAGATTTGGTAACAGCTCATAATGACAGTGAAGAAAATCCATGTGCGTGGGGTATCTTGCTGCCTCAGCTGTTGATGAGCTCATGGGGATGTCTTTTGGGCTGGTATTACTCCAAGCTATTACTTCCAAATGGGAGTTAGGCATATCTCAGTTGGATACTTCATGTTGCTGGAGAACTTGCAGCTGCATCATTTGGGCATTTGGCATCACCGGGGCTGTGAAAGCTTGTGCCTGTGCTTTGGGGTTCCCAGGGATGCAAGGCTCTTGTGCAGTGTGGTGATTGCATCCAGGAAAAAAAAAAAAAACCAAACATCCTAATAAAGAGAATTGAGCAGCCTGGATCAGTTCTACGAAGAATGCAAAACAAGCCTGGGCCATCTCAGGGTAAGCTGCACTCATGGTGCCTCTTGAACCCATGTCCTGTTATTGTTGGTGTGGAACGTGAGGGTCTGGGCCAATGAAAATAAGGAAGGTGGCTTGACAGACACAGATTTTATCTTTTGAGATTCATCATGACCTTTCTAGTGTATAATAAATAAAGTTGACTCAGGAATTGGCAAGTGCCCTATAACATGCAGTCCTGGTGTTGGGACTAGGCAGAATGTTCTGCTTAGCAATGCACTCTGTTAGCTTTGTTTGCCAAGTTCCTATTTTGGAGGTGTGCTGAAGGGCTGAACAGCGGCAGATGCTGAGCCTTCTGCAGGGCAGGTGTGCTGGACCCAGCATCTCTGACCATGCTGATCCAGGCGGGATGAAGGTCATTTTGAATCCATGCTGATGTAACCTTTTACCACTGGGCCATAAAAAGAAAAGCCATGTCTTGCAAAGGAAGAATGCTGTTTGCAGTGGTGTGAGTCTTGGGGCAGAGAGGACTCCCATCCTTTCACGTTACTGTATAACCCACCAAGTGTTTGAGTCAGCATTGAACAGTATTGCTTGCTGTATTAATGTCTGGAGCAGCCCTGCCATGCACACTGGATCCTGTGATATTAAACAATTCCATCATCCAGAGGACATGGCCAGTTTTGGAGGTGACAGGAATGGTAGCTCTGAGACTTGCCTGCTGCTGAGCGAATCCCTGCGGTACCATCTCCTCTGATAACCATGGTTGTGAGCAATCGCAGTCAGGTTTTCTGAGCTCATCCTGGTGGCGGGGGCTGTGATATACAGGGTCCTTTGCAGGCAACTGGGAATCATGTGCTGCTAAACTGAAGCTGTTCTGTGATGGTAACACATCAGGTTGTGAAGTTATTCTGCAGAGCCAAAAGACATTGAGATGAAGAGGGGTAATGTTTGCATTCCCAGTCCCAGAGAGGCTACAGGAAGAGAGCTGCAGTTTATTTACAAAGATTATGGCTGATTCAATGGCAGAGTCTCAAGAGGAGAGCACTGGCACCAAGGTGCTGGGCTACATGAGCCCTCAGCACCTTAAAGTAAGGACAACTGGCTGCCTCGTTCCTGAAGTGCCTGCCATTTGGGAGCAGTCCAGTATTCCAAGTGTTTCCTGCCTTTCTTTATATTCATGCCAAAAGCACTAACAGAATAGGGTGGAGACAAGAAATCTCAGACCCTCCTCAAGATCCTCCTCTAATTCCAGAAGGATCAAAATGCTAAAGGTTGCATTAGAAAAACAGAAATAGTCTTTTCTCCCACCACTGGTAACTCAATGCCACAAGTGAGAGTCAGCTGCTTGTTCTACAGCTGCGTCCTTTCTGAATTCATGAGAAATAGCATTTTGATTTCCTTCCAGAGGAAATACACAGTAATATCCCTAACTTGCACTGAGGCCTTCCAGTCTGCAGAACTAACCCAAGTGACATTCATCTGCAACTAAATTAAACCCAAGATGCCCCTGTTCCTTATGGATTGAGCCAATGCTTGGGAATCAGGGCTTTTAATTAGAAACCTTTATAGCTTGCTTTCCTTAGGCACTTGCTTCCCACGCAAGTTCCCTCCCATCCTAAATTCTTCATTTGCAGATGATCCCTCCTTTCCTGCCCTATGCCAGAACCAAATGCACAAGAATTTTATCAGAGATGCAGGGGCTGTCTGTCCCTTTCCATGGTTCAGCACTCCCTGGACTTTCAAAAGAACTGTAGCAACAGCGTTCCTGTAGATTTTCACTGTGTGGCTGGAGGTAGGGATGTGCTCTCTGTATGCTAACAGCCGTCTCTCATTCCCTTGCAGGAGGATCTTTCGATCAGCATTTGATTTGGAAGCGCTGTGTGGGACATAAGATCCTCCCAGGGAGAGTTTAATGCTTTCTTCCCGTAAAATGCATGAGGCTGCATCCTGGGGTCAGGGTGTCAGTGACGTGTGGATGACACTGAAGCCTGTGTGTCAATCAGGTCTTGGAAAAGGCTGTGCTCTGTCTGCTGCACAAGCACGTTCATCCTCTGAAGGGAGGTCCCTGTGGATGTAGCCATGAATTTGGTCTTTTCCAGGTGGCTGTGTTCTCTCTATGCCAGATGAATCCCAATGCTGTAAAACACGTGTCCCTGTTCTGCTTCCTAAAGATGCATCTGCTGATGTCAGCTTCCAGGTAAGATGCACAGGAACCTGCTCTCTCAGTGTCTGTGGCCTTTGGCTTCTGCTGGTAGTCAGGCATCCTAAGGAAACTAGAAGTGACCTAAGGCTATTTTTTCGCTAATCCTTGGTCAGTGTTGCAGATGGAGAAGTAATGGCAGTTTTCCAGCAGGTGAGACCCTCCAGGCCAGCTAACCAGATAAGAAAAATAAACACAGGAAATAGCATCCGTGCAGTAAGAGAGAAAGGAGAGGCTGGGAGAGCTCTGCTGCGTGTGTCAGGAGGAAGCACAGAGCCTGGAGCTCTCTCTAACAGGAGCATGCAGATGTTGAACCTTAGCACAAAGGAAGAGGTTACTGCCTGGAAAGAGGAAAGGAAAGAACCTTTTTCTGCTTTGCCTAGACAGAGTAGGAGTTGCTCTCTAGGGCACAGGGTCTGTGGAATTAAGATCTTGGGTCTAGATGTGGAGTGAGTTAATGCTTTGCTCAGGGCAGAGACTCTTATTAGCTCTGCTTCATCTCATTTTTCTGTCTCAAAAGCAGTTCCAAGGGTCTCTGTCTTGATGAAAGCTCTGCTCTGTCTCACCTGTGAAACCCATTCCCTGAACTTCTCCTCTTGGCCTCTGCTTTGTGTCCCATCCCCCCAGATCCTGTGGGCTTATCAGAGCCTCCACATTGCTTAAGTTTATCCCTGACGATGTGGCTGGATAGTATTGTGGCGCGGCATCTGCTGGCTCCATCCCTGCGCGCGGCAGGATGGAGAAGCCACCTGTGGTGCCCAAAATAGCCTCTGCCTGGGCAATCCAATCCAAATGGTGCTGATAGTGGTGGGGAATTCCCATGCCTCATAAAGAGGCTTTTGTTGGGAGGATCTAAGTTGAGCTCCAGGCCTCGCCAGCTGTGGAGAGGAGCAGATGGATCTGCAGTATAAAAATAGATTGAAGCAGACTTGTTCTGCCTCTTTTCTTCACCAGCTTAAAGTACAGTCCCAGAGGTGCCTGGTCAGCTGAACCAGAGCCGAGAACTGGGTGCTTTGCAGCTGCCAGTCTGCTTGGAGCCCATTAGCTGTTGTCAGAGACAGGAATTTATCTCTCCTCAGTCCCATTCACCTTACAGCTGCCGTGTGGACAATCTTGTTTGCTCACAGCTGTTGGCAGTGTGCTACATCCCATTTCCCCAGGGCAACACAAGCAGGAGAACAGGGCATTTCTGTGAGACACCATGTTCCTACGCTCTGCTATATCTTGCCTTGGGAAGCCAAAGTATTAGGCTGTGGCTGTGTCCTCTGGGTGAGGTCTCTGTACAGCACCTAAGGAAGTGTTCTAAAGACATGCACCAGAGTGTCCAGGGCAGTTTCAACTAGATATTGCAGCAGGCAAGGCCTCTGGGTATTGCACATGGAAATCCCACCTTTTCCCAACCATAGCTACAAGGGGAATGTTTTGGAGTGCTATGATGTTTGTCATTGCTTCAAGTGACTTGGCTGCTTGTTTCAATGCCATAAGTTGATACCAATGCTCTGAGGTTAAAATACCCTCCAAAGGCACCTGAGGCTCATTGTCCTTGGTCTCTCAGGTAGATCAAAATGGGATGTCCCATGTGGATACCTCCTGGTCCAGTTGTTCATCTCAGCACTTTCCATCTAGGCTTAGAAATATTCCAGCTCTAAAATACAATGGTTTTGGTGCATGAAAGCAGTTGCAAAGTCACATCAGTACTGTGCACAGAGCTGGCAGGACGTGGTCCTTCTGCATTGTGCCAGAAGAGCACTGCCAGCCCATCAGTCCTGAGATGTGTTTGCATAAAACCCCCATTCTCAGTTACCATCCCCACTCCATCCCCTCCTGCTAACTGAATAATATCTAACATAGATGTTTCCTGAATGGGCTTTCATAAGGCACTAATTTGATACAGTCAGGGCATCTTCCTATAATGAATGTTCCTGAGGTAATGAAGGTGAATTTGCATGGGTGGGTGGGGGGGAACAGGGCAGGACTGCTGGCAGAGATCATGCAAGGACTAGAAGAAAACCCTTTTGTTCCCGTAAATTCCAAGTGTGTTGTGTCTGTTTACACTCCCTGTCTCCCCAGCTCCTACCTGTGCTGTGTTTTTAAAGGTGGTTGCACTCTTCCTCTCCTCCTCACTTTTTTAGGATATTTTTTTAATTTCACCTTGTGCATCTTTCTGCTGCTTTTTCATTTTGGATTTTTGTTTCTTTGCTGATTTCTTCCCCTTGGGCCTATGTTCTCCTGCTTCCTGAAAAGCCATGTGCCACGGTGCATGAGGGAGAGGCACCGAGGCTGGCCATATCTCTCTGCACTGGCATCCCAGGATATACTATCTGATCCCTTGCCATTTCTCTGAGGGAGCCATATAGCAGCAAGAAGGGAAGAGAGAGCAGAGAATAGCACCTTTGGGAGAAAACAGGTCACAGAGACTGAGAATGGGTGTGAAGAGGTGGTGTGCAGGGCCCTTTTGATGAGAAATTGCCAAGAGGCTGCAGATGACAGCTGTGGAAATGACTGCTCTTTCCATTGAGTCCCCGCTTCTCTTTGCACTTCACACTTCTTGTGAACGTAGTTTCACTTTTTGACTCAGACACTGCCTTTCGTTTGTACCAGAGGAGTCTTTCATACAGAAGGTCTCTACAGTTTGTAGGCATTTATGCCATGAACCTGAGCTGTTGCTGTTATCGCAATGATATGGTGGAGGGGCCCAGGGAGAGAGGTGCGGGAAGAGCCTGGGCTCCTTGCTCCTAAGGCTTGTGCTGGAATCACAGCAGTGGTACCTACAGTCCTCGGCCTGGACTCTTCCAGCACTCTGCCTACATCTGCTGCCTTGGCAGGTCTGCTTTCCAGTCATACCTACTCTTTCTGCATTTTGTATTTGTCCTTGGGGGAGTAAAAGCCTCCAGAGTGTAACCTTTGCCTTCCTGCCCTCTTCTTTCTTACTTTTCACCTAAGGATTACTTCCTAAAAGATTTGCTCAGACACAAGCTTTAAAGCTCCTACTGGCCCTTGCCAGAAGTTCCCCATCCCGCAGCAGCCCCAAGACCCACCTTATGCCATTTTCCCATGTGTCCCAGGACTCCCACCACTGCCCTCTCCATGTTCCCTTCCAGCTGCTCACTGGCGCAGCTCTGTCCATCCCATCGGCACGTGCCAGTCTCAGTAGATCCTTGTTCCCAAAGTTACCCTGACTGTCTGAGTGCTCAGAAGATAGCTTCATCCTTGATTTCCAGGTGCTACCACAATTTAAATCTTCAGTACATGCACTTTTCCTTTACACGTGCAGTTTGTTTTAGCTAAGAGAGGAGACAGCACTGCTGTTCAAGTGGAGGAAAGGCCTCCAGCCTCACTCCTTCTCTGATAGTTTGTCTTTGGTAATATTCTCCTTGATCACAGACCCCTATGCTCTCGTTTGGTGCTGGGAGTCAGGAAATAGCAGCAGCACTGAGCCTTTCCATTTATTTACAGCATTTCCTTCTGCTTGCTAGGGGAGCAGAAAGGGCTGTCTAAAGAGCTTGTTTTTTTCTGAGCAAGTTGGTTTTGCAGAGTAGAGGCAATTGCTGTTCCTCTAACTTGGGAAGCACATGGTAGGGAAAAAGTGACTTCTGGAGCCTGGGGACTTGTGTTTTTCCTCACAGATCTAGAAACTCTGGGTTGTCAGAACTGCAGACAAAAAACCACCGGTAATGTGCCAGTAAACAGACTAGGAAGCATCTGCCTTGCATTTCAATAGCATAAACTTGACATTTCACCCCTGACTGTTTCTTTCTTTAGCTCCTTAATGTTTGGTATTTACAAAAATGTTTCAGCCACTAATTTGATGGGATTCAGCTCACAAAATGGCCATCTTGTCTCTGGTGACTGTCAGGAGAGGTCTCTGCACTTTGTGGGGGAGTCCAGTGTTGCCCCGCATTTGACTCAGCCTGTCACAGTGCAGAGGTTGGAGAGAGCCTTCATGGGGATGTCCACAGCACAGCAGGAAAGGTGGGACCAACACTGGTGGCTCCAGCAATCCAGTCCAGACCTCGCTTCCATCTCCCCATCCCCAGTGAAACTCTAGATACAAACCAGAATCTGGACTAAATGCATGATTTGATCGCTGTGTTTTGTGCCTGATGTGCTTGGCCAGACTGTACAGCACAGCAAACAGCCCTTCTTAAGCTCCAGATCTGGGCATCTAACTTGGTGTAATCATTCAGCAGCATTTGTACCACAAGGGCAGTCTGTGTATAGCTGTACCTCCGTTTTTCCTGATGACCACTGAGGGTTATTTGTACTTTTTTTTTTTCGGTTGTTAAACTTGAAAGGATGCTTGAGCTGGAGGACAGGGAGCAGTGAGGGCTGGCTCCCTCTGCTGTCTGTGGGCTTTCAGGTTCCCAGCTGATTGGGTCCCCACTCAGATTAGTTTCGCCAGGGTGGAGAGGACATTGAAAGCTGTTCAGCTTATAGATGACTCTGTAAAGGACTCATATAAAATACAACTATTGCTGTTAATATGCAAGGCCAAGTGCATCTCACAGCACCCTGGGAGCAGCTCTGCTGGCTTCTGTGGCCTTGTGGTCACAGCCTGCATGTGACCATGAATTCAGGTTTGGACCCAGTGTAATATGTCACTGAGAAGAGATGCATGCTGCGGTTTTGGTAGGTAACATCTATGTTGTGTCATCCTGTGGTGGGCCACAGGAAATAAAATCCTGTTCAATTTTGGGTAGAAAGCTCGGGTCTGTAAAGCAGCTTGTTCATGTTGATTCCTCTGGTCATTTACTTCAGGCAGGTTTACCCACTCTGAAATGAGACAATGATGAAGACTCAATTGTCTTCACCAGGATAGTCCTCCTCCAAGTGACACTACTTGACTCAGCATCAAGACCAAGGCCCTTAGAGCGGTGCTAAGAAGTCAGGTGGGAATAGGGCAACCACGAAGGATTTTTAAAAGCAATTAAGCCATCAAAGAGCACAAGTGCCTCTAAATTACTCTGAATATTGGGCTTATTAAGGTTAGTAGCTTATTTGTTCTGGTGTAGCCTTCCAAGGTTCTGGCTAGTTGAACTGGACAGCGCCATGCCAGAGCGCTTGCGGCAAGCTGAGTGGCAACTCTTCTCTTTGCCTTGAACAGGTCATCGTGGCCTCTCACTGCATGCTTATGAGGCCCCCTTTTTCTTTTGAAGGATCTTCCCCTTTGCTTGCTTGCTTTCTGTTTTTCGCCCCAGCTCGCTCTCTGTGCAGACTATATTCTGCAGTTGTGCTCAGGAAGACATTCCTGTGTTTCTCAGCTGTAACATAATCGATCCTTTGTTATGGTATTTCAGTTAGGTGCCCCTGAAGGGTGACCAACTCTGGTTAGGAGCAACAAGGCTTTCTCACTCTGACTGTTCACTGGCAACTCATAAAAGTGCTGTTTTTCTTCGCCTCAGTTAAACTGCTAACATGTCCCAGCATGCACAAGATGTGGAGGCTCAATAAACCCAAAGGGCTCATTGTTAAACAAGGTAAGTCATTCTAAGAGGCCGGGCATTAGATAATTTTCAATGCTTCCCTCTGTTGTTTGTCAGGGATCAGACAGTGAGGTGATGTGGCGGAACAGTCCATAGCACGAATGGAAAACACTGTTCCAATTCTCTGTAAAGGCCCAAGAATAGCCGCCTCGGTGCTTCCTGTGTCTGGCTGATGCTGAACCATCAAAGAGACTTTTTCTGTGGGTTAAATTGAGCTCTCTGCATTTAAGAAGGGAAATGATCTTCTTAAATGTTTCTTTTGCCGTTAAGCTTGGCCCTTGCTTTGCTAGCAGCTGTACACATTGAACAAGCTAAAAAAGAATGCAGTGTAAAAAAATTAGACATACAAGTAAGACAAAGGAGTAACAGAAACAAAAAGCACCGATTTGATCATGTGTCTGAGTTCATCCAGACCATGTGGAAGCTGTGAATTTTAAGCAGGCAGCTGAGCGACAAAATGGTAGTCATTATAGAAGTTTTGTTTGAGTGTATGAAAGTAAGTGAGAACATACTTATAGGTCAAGCATACATGGGTGAGGGAAACTGCATTACTGGCACATCAGAGGCAGGAGGAAAGAGTGGGATGTGGAGGTCTGAACAGGGGAAGGATCGTTGCCTGGAACATGAATATTTTGTCTAATGCATAAGGAGATGGAAAGGTAAAGAAAGGCTACAGACATACTAATTATTTGCAAATTGCACTATGTCATCTTTCCCTCTGCATGATTTTAGCCATTGTTTGGTGCAGGCAGCAATACTTATGCATGCTACATCTATCCATCTTCATGATAGCTGGGTTAAATTGCACAATCATGATGAATACCATTTGCAGGCAACTCTTATTGCTGCTCCCAGCCTCTGTCCAGTAAGCTGTGGCCCCAGGGGCTGGGCACTAACATTCCAAAACTGTGGTCAGTCGGAGGGTATTTTTATGCTTCTGCTTCTCACACCTTTTTTATTCCATCATTCTGCTAAATCACTGTGTTGTAAATGAGCATTCTTCTAGGACTGGTAATTCAAGACCTTGTGATTCAACGTTACTGGAGAATGGTTCTTTGTACCTGTAGGAAGTGAGGAATCCTTCCACTGAGATTTTGCTTCTAGCCTTGGGGAAAACTTCTGCACCAAAAACTGCAGCTTTGTGTACACAGAGCTTCCCAGGTAGTTTGTTAGTGGTTTCTAAAGAGGGCTTGCTTGTGGTGGAAAATTACACTATGTTAGAAGGAAGCTTTGAAGACCTGTAATAGTTAACATGAAATTAAGCACATAACATGAACAGAGAAGCATGGACCAGCAGATGTGGTAACGTGTCATGTTTTTGTAGACTGAATGCAAGGTCCAAGTGAATCCCATAAGTGTTGCAGTTCCTCAGGACCACAGCCTAACGTGATGTTGTTTTGCAGTGCTGAGCAGCCCTTTGGTGTAATTGCTTCTTCCCTCCTAAAGCCTGGACATCTGGATTTATGGTGACAAAAGCAATCCAGCAAGGAAGGAGATGAAAAATGGCACCCTTGTGTATTAGAAAAGAAGCTTCATGCAGTCTGAGTCACAGCACATGTAAGAGACACTCTGGCATCCCCCAACCCAACCCCACAATAACAGTACCACTGCTGCTCTCTGTTGGGAACCGCTGCTCCCAGTGACTGCTTCTCAGCATAAACAGATTCAAAAGCGCCTCTGCCATCAACTGTAAATGCTGATCCACCAGCCACACTCAACGGGAGCTACTGATATTAACCTCTACCATTCTGCGCTAGTATCAGTTGACTTATTAACTTTCTATGTTTTAGGTGCACGTCAGTTTAATTTTCACCTACCACTGCCCACCCCTCTGGGAAGAACGTATAACTCTTGTGTTACAGGATCATTACAAAACCTATAGCTGGAGAGGATGCAGCAGTAATAGAGATGAACATTGTATTCCTGGGACAATTATGAATTTTGGTGGCTCTGAAGGAGCCATATGGAGCTTACTTGCACATCTTCACCTCTGCTTGAAGTGCCTGATAATGCTCTGCTGAGTCCAAGTAAGGAGGGGAAGATGGATGGGTTGGTAAGCATATATGTGCTCTTAACTTATTTTTCTGATTAACACAGGAGGAAACTGTGCTAACAGGACTTCCCAGGGCACAGCCTGGCTTGATGGAGGCTTTTAAATAAATAAATAAATAAACAAACTTATTTATTTATTTAAATTCAGTTCCTGGAACTGAGCTGATGCTGGTGGTTGTCATTATGCTGGGACCAGGAGGAACTGAACCGCGTGTCAATATGTTTGTGAGTGACATGTTTGTGACTGCTTCCCATTGTAGAACAAAAGATGTAAAAGGTGACTAAGCAGGTAGTTAAACATCAATATGAAGCCTTTGCAGGCTCCCATTTGCTCTGGAGACCAAATCAAGTAGAGCGTGTGTTGGGGGAAGATGTGTTGTAGCATTGTCTTTTGTCAAGTAGTGCCTTTTTTTCTGCTACCACCAATAAAGGGAAAAAAAGAGCTGTTTTATCATCACCAAGTGCTGTGAGGAGCCTGTCTGATCAGTTAGAGATTTGATTAGATAAGGAGGCTCTGGGCTAGCACTTTATGGGACAATATGCTATCCCAGCTCTTTATCCCTGCTAGCACCAGTTATCCATCACGCACCCCTGCCGCACTCACTCATTCCTTGTGTTCCTCATTCTTAAATCTGTGGAATGACCATATCTTGCAGATGATCTGTCCAGGGAGCGTGTGTTATGTTTCTCTTCTGTTCACATGACGCTGGGGACATTTGTTCCCTCACCAGTTATTTTTGAGACCCTGTGAAAAAGTAGAGCATGAGGTAAGGGGAAGTCTCCAGGCATGCAAATGAAGTGGGCTATGTATTGTTTCCAAAAACATTTCTTTCTGATATGTAAAAAGAAGAGTCCCTTGTTCAGGGTAGGTCTCACTCAGAGTTGCTTTTGGAGAAAAGCAAGAGCTAGTGATTTTGGTAAGTATTCCCCCAGGAGATCCTACATATCTTTGATGTAGGCTCATTTGTTTGTGTGTTGGCTATCAGTGATGCCTTCTCTCTCACTTTCCCTTCCTCTCTCCCCTCCCATTGCCTTCTATCCCCACCAACTTTAAAAGGCATCTTTGAATAATCTTTGTTGACACAAGCTGCCTTAGTTGTAGTTGCTGCAGAGGTTGGGAAGGCTCCTCAAGCAAGGAATGTTCAGTCCTTGGGGTCATGGAAACCAGCCAGGAATTTTTGCTCTCCCATTCCCAGGGGCATGAGGAGCCTACAGAGGAAAACCAAAGGTGACTGTTTCCTCAGTTTAAATGTCATTGACCTGAACTGAAGATGTTTTCCAAGACCAAGATCAAGACAGCAGTTTTGGAAATATGACTGATATCTTGATGGAGGAGAAGTGATCATTTCAAATTATAGAGTTCTATAATACAATATAGGAAGTTGTTATTTTGAAAAAAGAAAGCATCAGGCCCTGTCACCTCCAAGCCTTCAGAGCTTTCCCCCCCCACTTGATATGTGTGTGTGTGTGTGGGGTTCAGTGACAGAGCTGGATATTAAATGCCCAGGTATCATTTCTTGTGTGTATGAACACAAAATAACAAGACAGACTAAAATGTTAGCTATGTGCCATATGATCACCGAGGGTAGTGTGTTAGAAGGAGAAAGGAGGTGACAGTGGGATTAAAGCTGTGTCTTCTCTGTAAGGCTGATATCTTAACAGCTCTCATGGGAGGAAGGACATGTTCAACCTAATAGGATAATGGAATAATATGTTGAACATATCGGCTTTGACACAGACCAGCTGGTGGTTGTAGACACAAATAACCTAAGGAAAACAAATTTGAAATGTTTCAGGAAATGGCTATATGCATGCAGTGCAGTGGGGGGGCAGGAGGGTGCCCTGTGTGTAAAGTAAAAAAGATAAAAGTCCCTCTCTTTGGCTGTGGGAGGAGTGTCACACTCATTCCTGGAAAGGACTACATTCCATTCTTAATGATAATTTGGGATATAAATTTAGTACTGTCTTCTCCTCTGGACCCACAGAACTATGCACTGTGAGGCTGGACCAAAGGTCCAGTATGGGGTCTACTTGGTAAACAGAAAAATCTCCCAAAGCAAATAAAAAAACCTTCCTCCAGTTACTGTTAGAAATTTCCTCAGAAATTATTAGTACAGTAACTATTGCTCAGCAGGAAAATTACCTCCACCAGCAGGTTCTCCACAATCTCCTCCCCTACTTTCTGCTGCCTCTTTGTTTCTACTCCATCTTGTCTTTTCATCTCTGTTCAGCTGGTTTAAATTCCAGTCTCCACAGACTGCTGTCCAGTAATGAAATGGTTCACATGGACTTTTCTTTTCTGACTTTCTTTTCCCTCATAAAGCCAATCTTTGTGTTTTGGAGCCCAGTGAAATACCTGGGTGGAAGGTAATTACTCTTCTCAGAGCTTCAATTTCAGGTTCTCTGCAGACCTCAGCAGATGCTATTTCAGCTGCTCAATTCTATTCACATGTGAATTATTTTCTTTGAAACTGTGAAAGACAGAAATGTACTTTTCTTTCTAAATTAAAGCTCAGATCCTAAACTGGAGCACATTGGGCAAACTACAGCCAGTGGGTGGATGAGTGCATAACCTTATAGGTAATACGATTCTTTCAGTGCCTCTCAAGTCAGGAGTTACATCTTATGTCTCCAGGCAACATGCAAGTCTGTTCTGTGCTTACAGCCCAACTGGGCGGATCTGAGTACGTTGTGTGACCACCCTAATGGATGACTCCAGGTTCACTCTGCTGTGGCTAGGAACAACATGACATGAAGGCAGTATCAGTGAGGTAAACTGCTGATCAGCCCTTGAAAGATGCCAAAGATACCCAAGATGTTGAAGAGGCCAGTCAACCCTCCCTTTCTCCCCTTGGCTGCTGCAGATTCACTCTTGCCCTGGTGCACGCTCCCTCTCTCTCTTTCAAAAGTCTTTAGCTCATGCCATTACCAGTCAGCAAGCATTTGTATGTGCTCAAGCAGGAGGATAGTAGAATGTGTTACACTTCATAAACGCAGCTTCCTCCTCCGTTGTTTGCCAGCAGCATGTCAGCAGCAAGTATCACTTTCTTTTGCAAGACTGGCTTTGGTAAAAGGTACACTAATGAGAGATACTCCATTGAGGAGTTATTTCTGGCACAGAAAGAGCTGGAAGGAAGTCAGCATTACACACAGACACTCTTTGGCTTGGGAAGGTCTGAGAACCCTTTAAATACTTGGCTCAGAAATGGCTCTTTTCCTTTTATCTAGGAGGTTTTTGCTTTCCTGTTAAGTTAATTAAACTTCTGTTTTGTCTTCCTCATGCCCTTTTGCCAGCATCTAGCCTTTTCATGAATACACTAGTTCAATAAGCATCGTTTATAGTGTCAAACTTAGATTACTACTGTTTGTTTGCCAAGTGCAGCTGCATCTGCCCAATTTCACGTGTTGCTGTGAGCCAGAGATACTGGCCTTCTCTACATAAATGTGCCGTTCAGGCCTCACAGTGTCCCTTCCATGAGCTGTCCTCGAAAGATGGCATGCTTCATTGTCTTTCCACTTCTCTGAAAAAAGGACTTGTTTACACTAGACAACAGATGTGGATTGCAGTGGAGTCTGCAGTTAA
Source organism: Eurystomus gularis (assembly GCA_013400335.1). NCBI lineage: Eukaryota > Metazoa > Chordata > Aves > Coraciiformes > Coraciidae > Eurystomus > Eurystomus gularis. The sequence continues at coordinate 842,287 of VZZY01015695.1, forward strand.
GTGAAATACTACTTCTGGTTAGCACCTTGTATAGATATTCTCCCTTTGGAATAAGAGTATGTGACTCAGAAATAAATTCTAAAGCAGATAAAATTATTTTGAAGCAAAGTGTCCAGGCTGGGTGTCTATATAAGTCCCTGCGTATAAAAGCCCTGAATGCCTAAAATCTTGAGAGTCTGTGTTCCTGGGTGTCTGGGGGTATGCACCGATTCATTGGACAAATTCAACTGAAGGGTTAAAGACCCCTTTCCCACTTCTCAGCACAAAACTGTGCTCCCACATCACGTTGCACCAGAGTGATCCTATAGATGCTCCCTTTTTTTCTTCGCTTCCCTGACACCTGAATCAGTGCAGCCCTAGTTACTTCTGGTCTGTGGGAACCGTGGGTTGAATAGCTATGGTGAGAGACTGATGGGGAAGCATTTTAATATGGAGAATGTTCTGTCTTTGGGCCAGACCTCCATGCAATCTGCACTGGAAGTTCTTTATTGACAGTGTGTAGAGATCTAACAGGTTTTCCATAATAATCCTAGTGGTGGGAGGGGTCTCATCTTTTCTAAGAGACAGGCATTATTGTAATTTCTTTGTTCACAGCCTGAATGCCTTCCAGAAATGCAAGATGTTGAATGTTAGTGGATGTTCTTCGTTTTGTGCTGCCAAGTGTGAAACTAAAGGTTAATGTAGCCCTTTATTGACTGCTGTGTGCAGGCTTGGACCTGCCTGAAGAATATTCAGTGCCTATCCTAAAAGTTACCGAGGAGGTGTTCAGTTCAGTGGCAGGCTGTGGACACAAACCTCTTCGACCTCCTTGCTGAGTTGCTTTGAATAACATCAAACCCATACAATTAAGAGCCAGAGTGGTGTATTGAATCATTTAGTAGTGCTTTGTCACTGGCCAAGCTGTTAGCCAGAGCTGTCTCACCTCTAGGTGAGAGTGGTTTGGGACATCTAATAAGATCACCTGAAACAATTTACAGCAAATTTTTTGCATTTAATAATTTTTCAGTAATTTTTTTTTTTTTGTCTTAAGGGCAATGCAGGGCACCTGAATTCTGCATTTGGTTTTAATTTGGATGGCTCTGAGGGTAGCTTTTTGGGATTACTTTATACTCAAATCCTTTATAGAAAGATAAATGACTGAAAATTTTCCTTTTCAGAATTTCAAGTAAGTTCCCATTACCTTCTATATGACATCCCTATCAAACATATCAAGGGCTTTTTCAAAGTTTACAGAATTCACATAGAGCTTCTGCTCAGAGGGGAACTCCTTGAGTTCCATGTGATAAATTCAAGAACATTTTTTTTCCAAATCAGATTATTCAATCCCAAATTAGATGTTTGCTGACTCCATTCTCTAACAATATTCTTGCCAGGAATCTGGCAGTAGAGAAACATCATGTTCCCGACTCTGCCTGATCTCTCCAGCTCTTACACTTTGAAACATCTAACTTCTGCAAGGATTGAAACAAAAGATCCTTTTCCTACTATGAGGTGAGGGACATCTTCCTCTTCCCAGATTATACCTAAAAGTCATTCATTTTGGTCTAGACTACTACCCACTTTGATGAAGGATTAGAACACTCTATTTATAGTAGGTGCTTAAAGACCGGGCTTCCTGAACCCGTGGAAAACAAATGCGCCAGATTTTATTCTTTTGTTCTTTTAATAAACTGTCCGTGAGATTCTTCCCCTCCCCTCCTTTCCTGGTGGTTTACTTGCATTCTTATATGTTCAGTGTTTTTCTCTTCTGTCTTTGTTCCAGTTTATCAGCAATTTACACACAGTTGTTTCCCAGACTCCATGATTTCAACAGCAAAAATAACACTGACCTTTTGAGCTCATGAGCAATCTTGTTGGTGGTAATTTAGCAGAAAGTTACAGTAATGAGCAGGAACGCTGCTCTTAAATGTTAGATCATTAAATGTGTTTTATGAGTGTTTAGTAGTTCTTTAATGCACTTCCTGTGCACCACGGAGATAACCATATTCCAGGGAAGAATGAAGTATTTAATTGGCCGAAGTGGTCAATTTGTGAATCTCTTCTGGTTTAAAGATACATTTTCAGGTGTGATTTAGTCAAAACAAGCAAGGAGAATATTGCTAGCTAGAAAGACAGTAGCACTAACAACAGAAGGACTCTTCCAAAGGTGACTTAACTCTTTGAAAACTGTGAGCTCTGCTTTTCCTGTGGGAGGGAGGCGAGGAAGGAGGGGAAGGAGACTCAAATCTTACATTTCACTCCCCATACTTGGGGCTGGTTAGGGACTGCTGTAGTCCCAGGCATGCCTGAAGGCTGACAAAGCGTATTGTCAACAATAAACTTCCTCAGTTTTCAGCCACTTCCCCTCAGCCAGCCTTCAGAACAGCAGGAAGCCGAGAGCAGATGACACAAAGCCAACCATGAGGTTTATAATTTGCTCTCCTACTCTATAGGTGATTGTACCTGTGGCTTTTGCAGAGTCCATGGGAAAGGCAGACTAGAATTTTCCATTCGTATCAAAATCCTCAACTTGGCTTTGGCTTACGTTTATGTACAGACCAATTTCTAAAACTGAGAAGAATACTTATAATAAAGATTTAAGTAGAATTAGAAAAGGAGTTCTTCGTAACCAGTGTAAAGGCAAAACCTAAAGAACCCTGTCAAAGTGAAGTGTTATTAGCAAGAGGTCATGGTACAAAGGAGTGACTTTAACCAGAGAAGGTTGGTTTTCCTACATCACAGCACCCTTAAAAGTCGTTTGTCTCAATGTATAAACCAAAGCAGAACAGAAAGGAAGTTTACTGTCTTCCTTCTTTTAGGTAGCATGAGGCTAGTGTTTCATCTTCCCCCTATATTTTAGACCTGTCTCCTCTCTTACAACTTTTATTATGCTAATTACCCTTCATTGCCTGTCTTGTGCTTGAAATGTTTTGAATCAGATGTGTTCCAAGATAACTGTTTCATATCTCCATATGAAGCAAGGGAATCTGTATTTGAGGTGAAGCAATGCAGAAATCTATTTCAGTGATCTGTTGTGCAGTACAGTTCAGTATTTCATTTTGTGGCCACTGGAAAAGGACAGTGTAGAAGGTCATTTTAAAGAGTGTTGCTGCATCTAGCAAGCAAACTGAGTCAGACCATAAATATCATGCGGCCTTGCAGGACATATCTGGGTCCACGTCCACCTAAATCCCTTGATAGGTGTTAGTAACAAGCAGCATGACCCTGTGGGTAATCTGAGACAGTTATTGCATTAGAGACACGAGTTATTAATTTATTTAGCTGTTCTAGGGAACTCTGTGTGACCCATTTCAAAGAATGACAGGAGAAAAAAGTGTCTGGAAACATGATTCACATGATAGTAGCAGGGTTTGTAAGAAGCTGGGTGTTTCAGAGGGACTATATGTACATGCTACTAAGGAAAGACAGAAATGCTGCCTACTAGCTCTGATACGTGATGCTGTTCAGCCTCTGCTCCTATCTTGGGCTAGAGTGGAAAGACTTTGTTTGTTTGTTTAAATCTTTTCTTGGGTCTTCCCCAATTTTAGCCTGAACTCTAGATATTTGGCTCTTACATTCATTCTCCAGGGTGCTTCTGACTAATGCCAGGGTGCTATTGTGGGCTTTTACAGGAACTCTTGGGAACAGTCTTGCAGCACAGTGTGTGTGGACAAGCATTATCAAACCCCAGTTTTAGCTCCGAGATGGTATCTGTGCAGCACAGGGTTTCAGCACAGAAGCACATGAGAACTGCTTTCTCTACAGATTACACTGTGTGGTCCTGACTTCTATATCCGACTTTCTGGACCACCCTGACTGAGGGCAATAGAGATGAAAAGTGTGTATGCTTCAGAACTGTTTTGTAGGATTTTTTCCTTGTTTTAAAAGAACTTTTGTTCCATAAAATGCTTATTTTCCTCTAAACCACTTATTACAGCCTCGGTTCATACCAAAAGGTTCAGCTATTTCCCAAAATAATTACTTGGTCCAGGTAATGCAGAACTGGTAAGACATTTAAATACAGAGGTTTGAAGAAGTCAAAACCAGAACTGGCATGTGGATTCAAGCATCATACTTAACAGATAATTGCAATGACTGTGGTGGAACGTTCAGACTTAAATCCAAGCTCTCTAATATGCTTTGTCTGGGATATGGAAGACATCTTCCTTTATTAGGTTACTTTCCTGCTCAACATTAACATTTTGTGCTTTGAAGGTTTATTGTGTTGGCTGGAGTTATACCTTTATATACGCATATTCCCTATGGAATAGCCTGATCTCCTTTCATCATTATTAGTAATTCTAGGCTTGTCATTTCCTATTCACGCAGTCTGGACCTCAGTGCGTTGTTGCAGGATGGTTGATATGGTGCACAGGAAATGTACTGTTTTTTCAGGTCTCGACTGTTTGTGAGTATTCTTTTCAGGGGCTTCAGCTTTATTGCCATGAAGTCCATTTCCTACATGTAGTACAATTTACTAAATTACAAACAAACAAGGCACCAATAGAGGAGTCAGTGAAAGTTCACACTAAGAATAGAAGCTTGAAGAGAAAAGTTCAGATATGTGACCTTCCTCAGGAGCTGGATACAAAATAGACCTGCTGTTTTTCCCTTTAATTTGCAGTCCAGGCAGAAAAGAACAGTTCCCAGAGAAACCTGGGCCCCTCTGTTTGCTTCTATGAATCCTCCAGAAAGGCTTTATCTGTTGACATCCTGGGTATGCTGATATGGAAATTAACTTACTTGGTCTCCTAATTTCCCTCCTGTATTGTCAGCTGATTTTTCATTAAACATTGCAGAATGGGAGATCAAAGATCTGCCAGCCATGAACGGAACAAAATGTTACTGATACCTACCTTTAAAACTGGCCATCAAAGCAAATTAGGATCATCAGATTAAAAACACCATGTAAGTATCAGTCACTGCTTATTATTGGCCTTCAGAAGTATGTTTGGGAAAGAAAAATAAATTCCTAAGAACAGGCTTTTAGGCTCCTGGTCATGTACAGGGGGATGCTACACTGATGAGTGCAGGGCAAATACTTACACGATGTACTAGCTACGCAGACTTTAAAAAGTTCCTTCTTTTCAAATGATGGGGGGTTTTTTCTCCTTTGTATTCACTCTTTTTTGCTTTATAACATACTACCATCCCTACTTTTAGGCTGTCTTGAAAATTCTCCCTAAGATTAAAGGCATTAGTTTGCTCTTTAGGACTTACTCCAAAGAGTTCCTGCTCCTAAGAAAGCAGCAGAGCAGCAGGTCTGCCCTGGTGCCCTTGGCATACAGGGCATCGCTGCAACTTCTTGGCTTAAAAGTATGGACTAGAGCGCAAGAATCACCTATCTCAAAATGCCTTGATGAAACCAGACTGTCCCTGGACAATTTCTATTTAAAGTTAAATATTAGACACTCTCCCTGACATTCTTTTTTTATTTAGCCTAAAAGGCTTAATATTTAACTCAAAATAGCTAACAACTGCAAACGCTAAGTGCTGAATGTGGTTACATCCTCCAGCAGATACATAAAGCAGTGCTTAAACTCGGCGTGATATATTTAGACATGTAGCTTCTTTAGAATGAGAAAAACAGTTACCACGTTGTGCATTTCAGGTGCATTTTGAAGCAAAAGGCGTAGCCAATAGTTCAGTGGGAACAACTGGTTTGAACAGGGTTTCCACTGGATAGCAGCAGAAGGAAATATTCTTTATTTAGATGCATTAGATTTTTTTTTTGTCCCAGATCAAGGTCTTAATTTGTTCAACTCTTTGTCTGATGTGACCATTGGTTTGGGGGATGAATTTCCAATTATACTGGGCCTCAAATCCATGTTAAAGACAAAATTATTCTTTATTACTGGCTCCTGTTCAGTCTTCCTGCAAGTCAAGTGGACACAGCACGTCTGTGAAAAACCACTGCCATTTTATGGCCTATTTCTAAGCCTTTGTGTTGCATGGTATCCTTATAAAAACGGCGGCCCCATCCCTGCCTCTTCCAGCCTTTGGGGTGCCTCAGGCCGGCCATGGCGCCGAGCCCGCCAAAACCCCGCTGAGGGGAAAGGGGCGTGGCCCGGCGCGGGCCGCCCGGGGTTAAAGTTCGCGGGGGCGNCCGAGCACCTCGCCGAGGTGAAGCGGATCCTGTACGGGGGCGAGGCAAGGTGCGCTGCCAGGGCGGGCCCGGCCTCGTGGGGCGGGGGTCGAGCCCCGGCCCGTCTCCTCCTCCCTCTCCTCTGCGATGCATGCCCGGCCCGGGAGTGAGGGGGAAGGAGTTTGAGGACGGGTGCGCTGGGCAGAGGGGTGGGCTGAAAGGAAAAAGAAGGGTAGGTCCTGTGGTGGTGGCACTGCGGTGATGTTAGGCTGTGGTGAGGTAACTGGGGTAGTTCGGAGGTAATCCGAGTTTGGGAAGCAGGGCGGTCAAGAGGCTGGGTGAGAAGGTGGCTGGCTGGGACTTGTGGGGTCTAGTTTTGAGGGGAGGCTTGAAAAGTCGGGGTGGAAAAGTGCGGCTCTAACATGAGGAAAAATAACATTGGAGGGAAAGTGTTTGAAATTTAGGGGTGCCAGATGAAGGTTTGTATGTATGTGTTTTCCGTAGCAAGGGACTAGTGTCTGGAAATCACAGCTGGGGAGGAGGACACTGGGAGTTTGCTGCCCTGGAGGAGAACAGGAGGTTTGCAGATGACCTGGCTAGGGACTGACCATTCCTTGTCTGACCGTTGTGCATGGGAGCTTGGGTGTCTCTGCAAGAGTAGAAGGTATTTGTGATCCTCATGGTCAGCAAAGGAGAACATCTCATCTTGAGACATCTTTGTTTCCTCTTCAATCTAGAAAACTTAATTTGCCAGCTACTGCTCTATCAGCAGCTCAGGAAAGAGATTTTGAGCTACAGGGCTATGGATTTGAAGCTGCTCCAGAGCAATTGCGAAGGCCACGTATTGTTCGAGTAGGACTGATACAAAACAAAATTCCACTTCCCACAGACACAGCCGTGTCAGTCCAGGTACGCAGACCGGGGTCTGGGCCGTTTCTGTGTGGCTCCACTTCTACTAGATGAGAAATAACTTCCTTCAGTGGTTGATGTTAGAAACTCCATCATGAAATATCTGCCGATTGCCTGTCAATAGAGGACTCATCAGTATCGTAATACAGCATACTGTAAGAAATTCAAATGACACATCCAGTTTCATTATTTCTCAGAAACACCTTGTGTTGTGTTTGCATACTGAATTGCCCAATCTGTCTGCAGTGTTTCCAAAGCTAAATATTTAGTCACTGATTTCATACATTAAAATCCTTTGACTCTAAAATGAAACAGAAAGTAATTTACTCGAAATCAAGAGATGGCAACCCATGGAAAGCACAGGTGCAGCTCTTGTTTTAATTGAGAAATGTTCCATTATAGGAAAATCCATTAGAGCAAACACAGATTAATAAAGCTGTGCTCGTTATTCTTTGTACAGCAGTACACCAAATCTTACTACAATGTGACCATCATCTCCAAACATCTTGGACACAAAAGCACTGACGTGACATATATAGAAATAGCCCCCTAAAAGTAGCTTTAAAAAGTGAAAGAAAATACAACTTTTATAAAATCTCCTGGAGTAGTAGTTTTGTACAGCGACAGGAGAGAACGTTTCTGAGGTAATTTGTTTTGGAAAGATTACCTGTCACAGATGGAAGTAGTTAATTTAGTATATGGATCAAGTTTGTGGATTCTTTGTTGCAGGTCTTAAAAAGACTACCAGTTAGATTCATGTTTTTACCTGATAAATAACTATTTCTGTAAATCACTGTACAGTTGCTGAGTTTGTAGGTCACTGTTGACTTGTCTTGCATCCTTTTTTTTGATTGACAGCTGTGAAAGTATCAATGTTAAGTGCTACATCTCTGCTTATCTTTAAGTGGAATAATCGATAGAAAAGGTATTTTAAAGCAGTGTGTTTTGACTAGTTAATAAATGCTTTGATGTTTTTTTCCTTGGTAATAATATACTGAGCTCTCTGGACAGAGGGATTTAGAAAATAGTTAACAACTTGCAGTTTGCAAGATCCGTATGTGTGGAAATGGACTGTCCTTACCTCATACTTAAAGATTCTGAGTATTTGACTTTGAATCCGTGTTTACTTAACATCATTCTGTGGGTTGTTTAAAATGAGCAGCAAGATTCTGATTTTTGCTGATTCTGTTAAGATTTTTAGCTATTTGCAAGTCAGTCAGCATATATTTAAATGTTGTAACCATGAAATTAGAATTCTATTAGATTGCTTTCTCTATTTTCAGCCTCTAAATGCTTTTGAAAAATCTGTATCTTCGTATTATCAGTGCTCAGGAATGAGAACTTCTTGAGCTATTCCCTCTGAAAGCAATGAGACTAAGTATAGAACAAGATAAATTTAATGTGAACAAAGGTTGTAAAACCAGGCTATATATATACAAGCGAGTTAGAACATACAGCTTTTTTTATAGACACTTCTCGCAATCAGGTGGCTGCAGTGCACAGACGAATCGAGGAGATTGTGGACGTAGCCGCAACATGTGGGGTCAACATAGTTTGTTTCCAGGAGGCTTGGAGTGAGTATTTGCTGTGATTCCTTCTACCTTGTCAGAGGTCAAGTCCCTTCTAATTTAACAAGTATCCTATACTAGAAGTATGTCTTAGGAGTAAACAGCGGAGGTCTTCTGAGATACAACAGTTGACTTCAGTGATTTGCTTTCCAAAGGAAAAAACAAAGAGCCTTAATTAGCAGAGGTGTATGGAAGATGTATGTAAAGTCTGTTATATTGAAGACTAGCGTGTGCTGCAACACTGATATTTGTAGATGTGCTCCTTCTTTGTGTCATCTTTGTAATCCTTTAATCATTTTTTATTTCTCCTAAAATCCTCAGGTTTTTATAGATGGATATTAAAATTTAAAAAAAAATCCATGTTTAATTAAAGTGGAGACATTGAGGCTTAATAGGGGCAAAAAGCAAAATGAAGACCCACAAAATGTTTGTGAAAACAGGTTATTCACAGAAAGCCTACGCTAGTTACTGGGGTGTGTTTTGTATTTTTACCTCTGGTAAGACTTCACTAAGTGCATTCTTTCCATGCTGCTTTGCTTTTTGTGAGACCAACAACTCCTTGCCCTTACTACAAATATTTTTACATAGCTTTTGCCTTTAAACAAGGAAAATAGTTGAATCATGCTTAAGTGTTTAATTTTTTATCCGTGTTCCTGCAAACAGTGTGTATTTCTCGAGTGACATGAACATTCTTTTAAATTTTGCCTTGCACTGGTGTTTTCCAGCCATGCCCTTTGCTTTTTGTACAAGAGAGAAGCTTCCTTGGACTGAATTTGCTGAGTCAGCAGAGGATGGGCCAACCACAAAATTCTGTCAAGAGGTAAAAAACCAACCAAGCAAAAAAACCCACATCCAGTCTCCAACCCCAGCCCATAACTGCCACTGATTAGCATGGATTTCTTTATGTGCAGGTCTTGTGCCACTGAGAAAACTGAAATAATAGAAAAGAAATGTTCAGCTTGCTTGACAAACACTATGATAGTGAAGTAGAAAATTATTTTTAAAACCACTTTGCATTTTTAGACTACCTTTTACCTTGGAAGGAGAAGGAAACTGCCTATTTGACTATCCCTGAATTTTACAAGGGAGGAATGGTTCTTCTTACAAATATTTTTAATTTCCATTTAAAAGATGTTTCTTGACTAGAACAGTTGAGCATTAAGCAATACTTGTATGAAGGTGTGAGGAGAACCAGTGTAGCCTTTTCTGAACACTGGGACACACTCACACAAATCTTTTGCGTCTCCCTGTCAAATTCCACAAAATGTAGGGGGCTTTTTATGGACCCAAGGAGGTTTGTTACTTTCTGGCTGTTATTTTTTTAGAGACTGTTGATTGCAGGAGTGGCAGAGTTTATTTTTATTTTCCAACAACTTTTCTTTTAGTAAGGAATTAAAAATATCTTTTTTCAAGTAATTGAAACAACAAAAGAAAGTTTTGATGTCAAATTTGCCCAGATATGCACTGACCTATTAAGCTTTTGTAGACATCATATTGTCATGATTTTTTTTCTTCTTTTTTTCCC
>VZZY01015695.1:852421-876045 GCA_013400335.1 Eurystomus gularis
TTTTTTTTTCCCTCTCCTCTTTTTTTTCCTCTTTCAACTTTTTAGCTAGCTGTGGTGTCTAGAAGAGTGGGGTGGGATCTGTCTCCTCTTACACCTGTGAATAGATAACAGTCAGCTTTGCTTTTTCCTGTTGGTACCTTGTATTTCTAGCTGAAGGATTCAGGTGGAAAGCTCTCTGTGATATATCCGTCTTTGATGAAGTAGCTGTGGTGATGTGTGCGTGCCAGTGTGGGTTAAGCATTAGTGCTTGATAACAGAATAATATACAAGATTAAAACTTTTTTAATCCTTTATGAACAAAAAGTGAAAGTAATTACTGCAGGCTTGTGTATAATAGATAATTGTGTTCATTTCTATAGCTGGCAAAGAAATACAATATGGTTGTGGTATCTCCAATCCTGGAGCGAGATGAAATACATGGGGGAACTCTCTGGAATGCTGCAGTGGTCATTTCTAATTCTGGAGCTGTCCTTGGCAAAAGTAGGAAAAACCATATTCCAAGGGTTGGCGATTTCAATGAGGTAAGATACAGTTTTTTGTGGTTATCAAGCTAAACTTCCCTTGCAGCTCTTGTTCAGGTCAGCTTGGGGTGTCTCAGTCATAGTGGCAGGAAATGTATTTCTAGAAAATGTGGTTCACTTAGTGTCAAATCAAGTTTTTCTCAGGTGAAATTACAGTAAGTTCATTTATCGAGAATAAAGAGTTATGACTATTAACAAACGAATAACATTGAATCTTTGTCATGTACTCTTCCTTGGCCTGATGGAAACTACGAAAGTATCGAGGACCTTTCAAACAAAAGTCTTAAGTCACAGCTTTGTTGTGTTAGTTGTGCATGATTGGCTTGGATAGCTTTTGCATGTGTGGACGTTGAACTTAGTATAATTTGCTGGGCAATTGTTTCACAGTTCAGGTGTGTGCGTTATTTATAGCCTTGATCTCTGTTTCTCTGTGAGGTTGTCTTGGAAATGACAGTTCTTTTGCTTATGTGTCTTTGAGCAGAACCCTGTAATTTATTATGCTTCTGATTGAATAGCTGTTTTACAGCATCTTCTGTTTACTAATCACATTACTTCCACTGAAGCCCCCCAGCAGTTTTTAGGCCGTCCTCCAGAATCACCTTCAAAAAACTGAGCTGGTTGTAGAGGCAATGTCAGAAGAGAACTGGTAGATCTGAAATGTGTGTATCCATCCATAGAATTACCACAAGCAGAAAGATCAGGATTAAAAATCAACTCAAGTCTAAAAATACATTGTCTTACCTAACTAAATCTCTTAGCTGAGGAATTAACAGAGGCATTTCTTCTAAGCACTTGGGGCTCCTGTGTAACTGCAGTTGCTTTTGTTCTCTGTCCGATTGAATGCTTCAGTTACAAAACTGAGGCTTCAGAATCCAAACTGCTTTTTTACTGATTTTAAAATATTTTTTTGTTTTAAAACTCCATGTTCAAAGACCTCTGAAAGTTTTGACCTGGGCTCCCAGACCTGGTCAGGCCAGTTTGTGTTTCTTTAGAGGAGGCTGTTAATAGGTTTGTGCCAATGGATTTCTGGCACAGGCCTGTCAGTCACCAGTGTTGACTTCTATCTTTAACAATTATTTTGATATTTAGTATTTTATCAAATCTATCTTTCAGCTGGAAAAACAGTAACTTAACAAATGCATATAAAATAAAAGGACTAATAAATATCAATTTTGGTTACTTTCCTCATTCTTGATTTGTTCCTTGTGTAATGAAACAAAAAATAAATTCCTGATGCCTGTGCTAAAACATGATGTATTTCAGTTTTCCAGACAGTGTTTTGTGGAACATAAACAGATTCCGAGAAAGTTGTTTCCGACTATGAAACTGTAATGAAAGGCACTGAGAAAAAAAAAACAACTTCTGCTTTTCCATGTGAAGTATAAATAGGGTTTTATTAAGAGTTTTGCATAATTCTTAAAAGGAGTTAGTTCCTATAATCCTAAATACTGGAATTTACCACAAAACAATCTGTTTATGTCTTGCAGTTATACTATAATGATTTGACATTTCTAGTTGTATCTACCTCATTGTAGAAGCAAATAGTGCTTACCCGAAGCAGCACTGTCTTTAGCTAGTTTTGTCCTTTCTTCTGAGCTGAGCAATTCTGATAGAGGAACTTGAGTAATCACTAAGGATACAGGGAAGGATTATGCTCATCTCTGTTACTTTAATACTGTTTTCTTTATCAACAAAGTTAACCCCAAAGGAAGCATTGAATTTGAAATTATTTTCTGTGGATTGTCTCTGTACAGCAGATAGGGAAAGGAGCCTTGTTAAAATTGTCCTTGTTGAATCAGTGAGAACTGAATGGAAAGGGCAGAGAGATTGGTCTGTAACCTATTCAGCAGTGTGTGGGAGGGCATATAAATAAACAAAAATCAATCCTTGAGAAATCACAGTTTGTTGCTGTGGAGATGATTGTGACCCCTGGTGAGGAAGAAAGAAATAAGAACTGATGAATTCCCTGAAGCAATGGCATTCTTGGTTGGTTTTTTTTTTTCTCCTATTGTTATAAAAGCAAACTGAGAATAGAAGAAAAAATGGAAATATATTCAATCAGCAGAATTGTTTTGAAAAAGGATTGTGTGAGTGCCCACTGTGTGGTGTGCTCTATACAGACATGAAAGGAGATAAAATCAATGCCCAAGGAACTGCCCGGTTTCATGAGACCTGATAAGAAACACGAGAAGTCACTTTTACTGGGCATGCTGAGCCTCTAGTCCTTGGTTTCAGAAGATGTTTCCCCTGTATCTCTCATGTCATTTTACACTTTCATGAGGCCCTGGTTTGTTCCCCAGCTGTAGCTGTGCTTGCTTTAGGCCCAGTGTTGTTAAAATGGACATACAGTTTCAATAGAAAGGGAATTGTTTTACAACACACCTTTCTTATACGACAAGAGGCACACCCCATTAGGTCAGGCTGGTGGATTATGTACCTTGCTTTTCTGCCTCTGAGGTCATCACAAAATGGTACTATTAGGAATAAGTCTGGCCACTCTGCAACTTTGGTACCTACAGTCATTGTATCAGAGATGCTGAGTGGCGTGTTCCTGTCTACTTCGTTTCTTACCTGCAGTTCTTTTATCTGAGGCTTTGTCTAATCCCTTCTAAACCTGGTGGTCACACCCACTTTCACAGAGGCACATTTCAGAAGTGTGCTGCCTGCTGCATGAAAAATGTTACTTTGGTTGTAAGCAGGTACAAGAGTGTACTTTCAGTCAATACCTGCTGCTGCTGTTTGGGATTGCTGTATTCATCTTATCCACTGCCTTTGTGATTTTGTACATCTCATCCATAATATTGCCCTCAGCCTTCTGTCTGAAGAGCCTTTTTAGTTGCTCCTCAGAAGGGAGCTGCGCCATCTGCTTCATCATTTCAGCTGCCTTTGCTTGTTCTGTCTCTAGTATATCCTTACTGAGTTGCAGACACTAGAATTGCTCAGAGTATTCAAGCCATGGACACACAGAATTCTTAGAAACCAGCAAAACTGTGTTTTCTGTTATATTTCAGTAACCTTCATGTTGATCTCTGAGATTTTTTTGGGGTTTTGACTTTCACTGAGCACTAAGCAGGCAACTGTCAGTGACTCTACACACACCCTTTTCTTGTATCTGGGAAGAACCGTTTCTGTACCTTTCATGTAGGATATCTCTGTGACTATTTGTCTCTCTTAATAGCAGTTAACAGTGCCCTGTCCTTCTCTTCACTGCCTTTTACAGGAGCCACTGCATTTCTAATTGTTTAGGAATGTTTGATATGATAGAAGTTCACAGCATATGTTAAATGGGGATCTTTTAAGCCAATGGGTGGCTCCAGTTTCTTTAAGGAGTATTTTCTAGATTTATCCTGTGATCTTCCTGGTGGTAGTTTCAAGCCTTCTGTTTGTTTAGAGCAGTAGGCGTATAAGAAATTTAAATAACCAATCTTAGGTATGCACTGATAGCATTTGTAAAATTACTGCAAATGTAAAGTAAATTACTGTGACTGTGAAGGAATTCTGTGTTCTTTAAATGGTGTTCATCGTCTCTCTCTTTAGTCAGAATCAAAGGATCGTGACAACGTAGGAAAACTTTCTTATGTGGTGAAAGTACTAAGAGGTGCCTGAAGTTTGGCAATTTGTGGATCTCTCCTAAACTTCTCTCGAACTTTCTAGCATTAAAAGAAGTGTTCATGTCAGTCAGAAAGCACTGGGGTGTAGCATGAATGAAGGGAAACAAAGGGGCTTGAACTTGAGCTCAGCAGCCTGAGAAAGCCACTTTTTGCCGTGTACCTGTTCCAGTGCAGCAATGTACTACATGAAAGGTGTTGTCCTCACTCATAGTCTAATGACTTGAAGCTGGTAATCAGAAACTCGGAAGTATCAAAGCAATGTTGGAGGCATTTCTTTTTGCCTTTTTGAGAAGCCTACATTTGTGATTTATTGTTTGGTTGGTTGGTTTGCAGTCTACTTACTATATGGAAGGAAATATAGGACACCCGGTATTTCAGACACAGTTTGGAACAATTGCTGTGAATATCTGCTACGGACGCCATCACCCTCTCAACTGGCTTATGTTTAGTCTGAATGGAGCAGAGATCATCTTTAACCCTTCAGCCACTATTGGAATGCTCAGGTAAAATACAAACTCATTTAGGCCGTTGCACGCTTTCTGGGTTAACTGAACCTCTGAGCCCCTCGCTGAGGCCTTGGGCACCTTGCTGAGGTCTTGGAACCTGAGGCATCACCTCCTTGTTCTGCCCTCATGAAAGAATCTGCATTATTCTCCATCTGGAGTTTCATAGTCACTAATTCTCTTCCAGAACTTTACTTGTACCTCCACAGGACTTTTGTCTCTGAGACACAGTTAACCAGCACCGGTTCTGAAAACTAATGAGATTTTGTTTATATTATCTACGAAATATTTTTGCTTTATGATAGGCAGTAGTAATTTACATTCAGGCTTAGCTTGCCAGCTTGCATCATCTACCTAGGAGCCAATAAGTATGGTATCAGATGGCAGATTTTAGAGCCAAGCTGAGAAACCCTTTTCTCAGAACCTTTTTTTAACTGTGAGCAATTTTGTGATTTTTCAGGCCTCTTGAACCAGACTGAACCAGTGTAAACTGTTTCCCCTGAGATAAATTTTCTGCAGATTGACATTAATTGCACCCTACTGACTTGATTTCTTGAAAAAAAAAAAACAAACCAACAACGAACCAGCTCAGTGAGCTAAGAAAATACACTTAGCTAGCACATAATGATTAATTTGTGGCTTACATCTTGAATATTCTTTGCCTCTACATTACCAGCATCAGTCACGTATCAGTATAATAACATTTGAATGTGCCGTGCTTCCAAAGCGTTGTCTGACAGGGGCTGTGTTGATGGGGATGCTATAATGTGATGCAAAATAACTGCATTTATTTGGGGCCAGTGGGGGGCTTTCATTAAGTAGAAACCTTATAGAAGTGGTCTCAGTGGTTCTTGACAAAATCTCCATGCCTGCCTTTCATTTACTCAGCACTTCGAAATTCCAAATCAGACTGTTTGTAAACTGAAGTATGGGATTCCTGAATGTGTCTGTACATCAGTTTAACACCCGATAGAAAATCTCTGGGGTTTTTTTGTTTTTTTTTCCCCGATAACAGTAGGCTCTGAAAAGTAATGCTTAGTAATAAATATTAATATTTTAAGCCTTTCCAGCATAAATGGTTCACTTTTTATGGGGTAGGAGGGAAAGTCTGGCTTTGCAGAGTTCTTTGGAACAAAAACATTTCCTTTGAGTTGAAAAAAACATATTTTGGCCTAGCTGAACTGTCTTTGAGTTTTAGGAAGCTAACAGGAACATATTCCATTGTCACTGATAACATTGTAGTGCAAGTGTAATATCTAGTAGCAAACAGAAAAAGAAGACATACTGATCTCTTATAATACTAAAAACTCTTTCTCTTTCCCTTCAGCTGGGCTTGTGTGCATGGACTAATTGCAGAGTACTTTGATCTTTATTTATTTAAAGTGAGAGGAAGAGATTTTTCCAGTGTCAGTTTTGTAAACCTTAGCCTATGAAACATTCAGGCAATATAGACTTGCCAACTGGGTATACATGACAATGGAAGAGTGAGCAACGTAAGAGGAATATCTTTTTGAGCATTTTTCAGGATTCGCCCAATCCCCTCTCTTTACCTGTTTGATGTAACTCTGGAGCTTTTCTGTCTCTGCAACAAGGTCCAAGAGTATTCATCCAATTGTTGTTACTGACTGGGTAGTAAATTCTGAGGACATTGAGCATTCATAATAGGGTAGAAATGGTGAAAAACAGGTTAGAGGAGTATAATTTTCATAGCTACAGCCAGTTCAGATGCAGAGATCATGGATTTGTAAATGTGGAGAGTAGACCTGTAGGTTAGATGCAGTATTTTGTCATTCAAACTGCCTTTAATAGTTTTTTGGTATTAAAGATGATTTAGATTGAGTAATGTTGGAAGGTGCCCTTTGAAAAGAGTTGAATGAATCCACAAGGCTTTGGGGGCCTTTATGTCACTGCTAGAATAATATTTGTGATGTTTGTCCACTTATGGCCCTTGAACAGGAGAGCAAACACAAACTATCCTGTTATCGTACAGCACTTCATTGGTACTCTGGGTGCTTCATGCTCTCCTAATTACTGGCCTTTACTTGATTGTTTTTAAGCATAATAATTTTTATTGCAGGAAGAGGACTCTTGAGGCCCATGTAAAAACTGTCCCTGGGGTTCCTTCTTGGCTATAGCCTTTTTTTCCTGTCTCTCTTCTTCTGTGAAACTGTAATTTGTTGGAGTTTTTCAAAATAATCACTTTTTCGTAGAAGAGCTAGCTGCCAGACTCAAAGCAATTGAGAAAAGAGGCAATAAACCAAGTCCTTTCAATCAGTCCAATGACCATCTCTTAAGATTCCTGAGTCTGACTGGGAGATTAATGAGTCAGATGCTTGCAGACTTGTCCTGGTACTCAGAATCTGGCAGGTACATGCTGTCACAGGAGTGTACAAATTGTGTCGGCTTTGTTTTGGAGCTCTTGAATACTTCCAGACCTCCTGTTAACTAGTCTGATCCCTGTATATCAAACTATTTAATCAAAAGAAGACTATTTTAGTTTTAAACATCAGTCAGAATTGAAAGCTCCTTTGGAAAAGAGGTAGATGCTTGTAAAAGAGAAGGAATTTTATTCTTCCTCATTTCTCAATTCTTGGTTTTAAGTAACTTTAGTGACTGGTTTACTGGGGAGTTACCAGGTTGCTTTTCTTAAACATACTTTTCTTTTTCATCAAACCACCATGGGAAAATGACTTACTGGAAAGTGCTATGAAAACTGTGGTTGAAATAACAGAAGTAGGAAATTTTGCTGGAAATGGATTTTTCCTTTCATTTTTAAATTATTCACATAATTAATTTTTTTTTGTTCACTGATGCAAAAGGCTTTCCTGGACCATTTCAGGAAAAGAGACAACTGGCATGAATCTCTTACAGCTTTGCTGCAGAATGATGTTTGGTATATGGAAAGTTAATGGAATGTAAAAAAGTGCGTGTGTAAATCCCATGCATAATTTGGAGAGTAAAACATTTTACACTTTAATATCTTTGAAAATCTTGAGACGTGTTAATTTTATTCTTTTTTTTCCCATGACAAAACCAGATTTACAGATTATCAGCTAGAATTGTTTATACCTGTATTTGAGGAGAAAATAATTATAGTGCTTGGCTGTGTCTGTGGAGGGATATTGATTGTAAGAGCTGGATCAGTCTTAGCAGCGAACTTTGGCTTCTTTGAGAGAAAATATACAGCGTGAGACAGTCATAATCTAAATTTAGCTCTGAAGTAGATGAATAGTGAATACCTGCCTTCTCTTTTGTGTAATGCAGCGAGTCGCTGTGGCCAATTGAAGCGAGAAATGCTGCCATAGCTAATCACTGCTTCACCTGCCCCATCAACAGAGTAGGAACGGTATGTATCTTCGCTTTGATACTTCATTTCATAATTTCAGTGTTGCAGCATGAGTTGATTCAAGGTAGTGAGCTCAATAGCACTAGAGTTTATAGATTACTGTCTAACTGCTGTATTAGTGTTTATAGTATGATTTGAAGGTGGATGGTGATAAAGAGATGGGAGAGCTGCCTTGTTGCTGGCAGCCTACTTTTTGGTTGCAACTGCTTCCTGTTCTTGAATTGCTCTCTTTGTAATAGGCACCTGCCCTTTTGCTAATTCTCCTGGTTTCTATGGTGAAATGCGTATTCTTGTTGTGAAAGTGACTGAAAATGAAGTATATCCTCAAGTCAATTGTACACAACTGGTTGCTGTTGTACAATTCCTTCCTCTTTCTGTACACTGAAATTCTATAATGAAAATGAATATTGCACACGATAGGTTGTTCTTGCCTTTAGGTTAGTCCAACTACCCTACATGTGTGTTCTTTTATCAGGCTCCCTGCAGAATTCCAGACTTGTTCTTGCTGTTCTGTGAATAATTTGCCTTCTTTTGTGATCTGCAAAGATGTGTTTGGTTAAACATCTCCTCTTTTGCCTCTTCTTTAGACTTGTGCAGCTAATATGAGGCATGTTCCCCAAAGTGTGTGAACAACTGGCAGTGATACACAAAGGTCTTGTTTTCTAGCCTATCCATCATAGAAACTAGGCCCCTCTGATGACTCCCTTTAGACAGTGCTGATAGCATGCCAGAAGAAATCTTAATAGATTTATATAAACTTGCATACTAAATATGTAGACTAGCAAGGATTTAGTGAATGAAATGGATTTCTACTGCCACCTACGGATTGCTTTTATTTCGCAGGAATACTACAAAAATGCCTTTACTTCTGGAGATGGTGGAAACGGTATGTGCAGAAATCCCATTCGGGGGTTGCTGGGAATTGTAAACTAGAAACTCTGAAGAGACAATAGATCTCGTGCAAGTGTCTATCCCGTGGCAGCTGTGATAGCTAGCAGCGGCCTTACCTACACTGCTCTTCTGTAAGCTGGAGAGAAGAAGCACTTCCTGTTAAAGCTGGTGGTGCCACGGTACGCAGTTACCAAAAGTTCGTACCTAAGGTGTCTAGATACTTTCAGAGGACTGAGAGTTTGGGAGTTGATGCTGTATTGTAGGACAGGAAGACAGAAATCCCACAAATTAGCCTTTGTTGTCAGTGCATTCTTGGCATTTTGTTTGTGGTTTTAAGATTATTAACAGTAATAGCCCTAGCCTGAATCCCCAGCTGAGCTGTTTTGTCCCATTTCACAGATTTGCTGGAAGTTAAAAGAATTCTCAAGAGCATAAGATATGCTTGTATGTACTTCACTTGTATGTTGAAGCACAATAACTTGTCCTGTGACAACCATGACTGCCTCTGGCTTTATGTGGAGTGGGCCTGAGCCTTTTTTTAGCTAGTTTTGGAGCTAAGTGTTTGTCGCAGCTGCATGAAAAATGTCAGTGATATCCGTTGCCTAGTAGTACAGCAGATGCGGCTGATTTCTGGCACAACTCAGAGTTGTGCAATATGAAGTAAGATTTTTTTCATGCCTCAGATCCCAGTGTTTTCACCTCCTGACCTTGTATTGAAGATCAAATGGATGCATCTCTCTCAACTGTTTTGGAAATGTATGATTTGACAAGTAGAATGCATTTAAATTCTAAATAAAAAGCAACAAAAGCAAAGCCTTTAGTTCAGAGACTTAATAATGGGAAAGCATAATCATGCATTATTTAAAAGGCAATGCAGTGAGGTTTTTCCTGTTAAATTGATATGTGTGAAACTGTACTGTGCATGAAAAAACTGTTGATCAAAACTGCAGTTACCTTAGGATCGTGCTGTGACTCTTCAGGATATTCTCTTGCTTAAAGCACAGTCGATAACATATGGAACATGTCTCAGCGACATGTTCTTTTACAGCCAACTTTTCGATAACACAGTGAGTGCGCAACCACAAGAAGTTGAGCCAGAATTTATGGGGCACAGCATGTTAAGTTGTGTACTTACTTGTAGATGGTGTTAAATGGTTTCTAAAAATTTCTTGAAGCACACCATGACTTGGGCCACTTCTATGGCTCAAGTTATGTAGCTGCACCAGATGGCAGCAGGACCCCAGGACTCTCTCGCACTCGGGATGGACTTCTGGTGGTAGAGATGGATCTAAATCTTTGCAGGCAAGTCAGTGACAAATGGAATTTTAAGGTAAGCCTGCTTATAAAGACACAAACAAGCTTTCATAATGATCTTAAAATCTTACAATACTTAAAAGGCAGCTTTTTGTTTTAACAGTCCAGAGCTTAAATCGTTGAACTAATGCAACAGGATGTTTGGGAGGCCAGAGGCATAAATGGATTCTGAAAGGGAGTAGCCATATTCAGGAAAACTAGGCCAATAGCTTTCAGATGAAAAGCTTAGCCTTTGGCCCTTAAGTGCGGATTGCCAGGAGCTCGGAGGACTGCTGGGGGGAGTGTGTGCGGTTTCCTTACGCAAGGTGCATTGGCATTTGTCAGTGAGCTGAGACGGGTCTTTGATCTGACCTTACGTGGTGGTTCTTCATATTCTTACAGACCTTACTTGTCAGTTTTGGTGAAATTTAGTGAAAGCCCAACACCACAAGAATCTAAGCTTCTGAGAACTTTCTGAATGCAAACTTCTTGCAGTGTTAACTCCCTGAGTTTGAGGAACTGTTGAAACCACAGAGAAAGAACTGTGTGTGTACATTAGACTCCAAAGCATCCTAACACACTTTTGAATGTATCTAAATCAGATTAAGGTGGCTGCTAGCCTCTCCACAGGGCTTTAACAAACTTGTTAGTACTTTTTTTGTATTCTGAGATAAAGCTAATTTGGTTCATCTTTCCTGAGGATGTAACTTGATTTAATTTGTCCGGCAGCCATGCTAGTTTAAGAAATTGCCACCTTAGCACTGCAGCGTGCTACCCGTTCAGTTGTGCCAGTTCAAGCTATGTAGGGTCCTATATTATATATTAGCTTAGTGTTGTAACCAGATTGTTATCTGTTTGCTTGATAAAAAAACATTCTAGTTTATTCTTTTAATCTGATCAAGTTCACAGCAGGCTCCACAAATACTGTGTTGGAACAACAAAGGCGGCAAGCAAAAGGTGAAAAGAGGTGGCAACCTCTTAAACAGGCTGTGTTGATGAAGAAGACATCTTGCTTGCTTCTGTGGAGGCAGGTCTTTCGTTGTAGTCCTCAGTACTGCTAGAGACTAGATTTATTTTTTTTTTTCCTATCAGCTCTTAAGATCAGCATGATTTGGATCCTAACAAAGTAGACCAGAACTCTTGGCTAGCAACCATCACAATATATGTATGTTCTTCAATGATAATCTAGTATTTAAAATAAGTAATTGTTTGCAAGGAGTGTCAATTTTTGCACATAATGTTACTGCAAGCAGGCATCTGTTTCATAGAGCTGGTTTATTTGGAACCACAGTGTGCATTACAATACAGTGCAATGTAGAATATATTCTGATTTCAATTTGATATAAAAATACAATTTTTCTGTGGATTAGAAATGCTGAATAAACTTTTTAATTAAAATACAGTAATTTATTAACTAGAACTTAATTTCTTTGCTGGTGTTGCCAATCCATATACAGGGACTAAAGACAAAGCAATTTCACGTTGTCTTCTGGACAGAATTGCATTTTCTATTTTACAGATGCACGTTGTAGGTATATGGTTGTTGATGTAATGGAATTAAATTGTGCAGGCAGGCAGTTAGTTCTGCTTTGCCACTGAAATCTGAGGCCCTGATTGTGGAATAGAGGTTTAGTGTGTCAGGAAGCACATGGAACATTGCTTACACAACTTAGTAGGGGCATCTGAACAAAAGCAATTGGATTGATGAGGAAAATCAAAGAGTAAAAGACAAACACTGACATTATCTGTTTTGTATAGAAATGCTTATTTTTTGTTGTCTTCAAGTCCTGTACTTTCATCACCTTAGTTCTGTGTTGATGGTGTGGGTTGCTATTGTTGGTCTTTTGGCAGATAAGGCACAGCTGTGGCTTTTGTTTACATGACAGGGGATATCTATTTCCTTTTCCTCTCATTTGAGGCCAAGACTGAGGTAGTTCTTGATATGAGGGGAATGAGGAAGTATGAAGTCATCAGTTATCCACAGCAGATAATCCTTGATAGGAAGTAGGAACCTATTTAACCTGCTCAGGTATCTGCAGTTTGCATTCAGTGATGCCTTAAAGGGACATTAAGTAGAATGTTTTTGCTAAACTTACAGCAACCAAACAGTTAAACAAATTGTCCTCATTGCACTCTGGCAAGAGAGAAGTAACTCACCCCTTGGAGCCAGCGTTGTGGACTGTGCCCTTCAGAAGAGGATGATAGCACTACGTGGAGTGCTGCATTTCAGCCTCCTAGCTTGCTGTATCACCCAGAGCGATGGTGATATTTCATATTACTAATGGATAAAGTAGGAGCAACCCAAATACCATCAGCGGCACGTGTGCACTTACTGCCGGCAGCAGGGTTGATCAGTTGTCAAGGAGATAATATGAAGACATAATTTCAGATATGTTCCTTTGCCTTCATTGACATTACTTACTAAAAGAGAGTATTGTTGATGCGTAAGAAAGTAAGTAAGTCCACATTCACTTTCAGCCAGGATAACCAAAACAGCCGAAAGTAATTAGTCAGCAGACATGACTGTCCCTGAAGGAGAGCTGCAAAGCAGGAAAGTGTTCACTTTTTAGAGTGAAAATGCACTTCTGCTCTTTTTTGTGTAGAAGTATGGTTTTAGGCAACACAATGTGAGTTCTTTTATATTTGTGCTAAGGCACTGAAGGTCTTGCGTTTTGAGTGAATTACGATTTTACTGTTCAGGGCAATTAAATAATATATTGTCATAAAAAATGGTGGATATAAATATTTTCTACTAAAGTTCTTTCATAGCTCACTTAAAGAACTGAAGCTTTGATTTTTCTTTTCCAGATGACTGGTAGATACGAAATGTACGCAGAGAAGCTCGCTGAAGCAGTCCAGCCTTATTTCACACCCTATATAATCAAAGAATAAGAGACATGTAATTAGATGCTTCTCATTACAAGCAAATGTTATGTAACAAATTAAAAGGTACTGTTGGATGATGGCCTTACTGTGGATCACAAGTTGTTAATGTCATTTAGATTTCCTGTAACCAACTTTTAAGATTCAAAACCGTGTTAAGTGAAGTAATTGAAAATATGGCTTCTTCTGGTGGTGTTTCTTTTGTCATTTACACCGAGTCCAACCTTTTTATTCCTTACTAGAAATAGATCTAGTAGGAATATATTGATACAAAATTATGATTAAATTTATTCAGTACTGTGTAGTGTAATATAGTTTGATGGAGATTATGAGTTTCAGGGGACATAAAAATTTTTACGTAAGCTTTGCATTGTGCGTCTATTTACTTCTACTTTCCAGTTTTTACCCTCTGCCCAAATGGATAATTTGGGGAGAAGGGAGTCATAAATTGTTTTTATCTGGTTGTTGGGTTTTTTTAAATTATGAAGTATTTGATGCAGTTCTCTCAAAGCTAAGTAATGTCCCAGATAATTGAAGATCTGTGGGTATTGTAAAGCAAGACCGCTTTGGTTCTTTCCATTTCCCTTTACACTGTGTATTACAACCGTAGTTGGACCAGTCTCTTTGATGGGCTCCTTCAAGATGCAAAAGTGGTGCTGCAGATGGATGCTTAACAGAGATGCTCTTGGGGGTCAGGATGGATAATGAAAACTACATCCCTATTGAAATTTGGTTTGTAATATTCAGGTGTTCCAGGTGTCCACAGTAGGTGTTCCAGGCATGCAGAATGAATACAATTTACAGTCTAGTAACTATGAAGTTAGAGCTGAAGTAAACATTTGAACTCTTTTTTTTTTTTCCCAAATTACAATTTCAGCTGTGCCATTTCCAGTTAAGTATATAACACATCCTGTGAAGATTTTCCAGCATTTTTCATAATCTAGTTAATAAATGCACCTGCTACATTGTTAAAGGGTTATCTGTGACTTTAAACCTTTATTGAGAATGGCTTAATTACAAATAAAAATATATTTATGTATAAAATCCCTGCATGTAAAATACCCCTTCCTTTGCTATTGACATCATGAAGGAAACAGTGACAAAACATTTTCAGAATGAGTATTTTGATAGACAATCTTGTAATAGGAAACAAAGTTTCAGAAAACACAGATGAGCTTTTAAATCTGAATTGGTGTCATACAGTCTTTTCATTCAGCTTCTGCTTCTTCCTTGTGTTTTCATTTCATAGCTGTCTTCCATGTGGTGGCTGCAAGAGATCCTTTTGCGATGGTGGAGCTCTCTTTTTGTCTGTATTATCTTAAACAGCTTTGTTTCTTTATCTTTCCGTTTTGTTGAAGTATTTAAACCCTGGGTACCAAACATTTAACAGTCAATGTTGTTACACCTATCTGTGTGCTTCAGAACACTTAGCATGCCCTTAAGTTCATGTTTTATGTATATATTTATTCACACTTGGATAACTGAACCAGTAAAAGGCTAAAATGTCAATTACAAGCCTTTTGTAAGAACTGTTTTTTATTTAGCCAACCAAGCCTGCTCTAAATCCTGTAGCAGTTTAATGGTACTGAATGAACTACCTACCTGAAAGTGCATGGGTTAAGGAAGTACTCTGTCAGTCTGTAGTTTACATACCTGTTAATTAGTAACATAGCTAATACAGTCTCTCTAAATCAAACACTGTGAATTTGGCCTTGGACATAAAAATTTCCAGATCAGCAGCCTTCTAGTGTCTTAGCGGGGAAGAGTCGGGAGGCATTATCTGTAATAGGTTCTGTGCCCTTTTTCTGGGATGCTGCTGGTGGCACCAGTGTAGCAGTTCTACTGCTCACAAATCAGATCCTCATTTTCACTCAGTTTGTAAGTATAAGTGCCAGATTGTATTCCAGCTTCACCAGTGATAAGCCAAATTTGATACACTGAAAATTTCTGGACACGTACTTTCTGTTTGGAACTTCTACAAGGCTACTGCATTTAAATGCTTGTTACTGTTTTAGCCTTTGTACGAAGGAGCACTCTCAGTTCCACTAAGCATACTTACTGAACACTTTCCAGATACTTTTCAGTAAGACAAGAACTGATAGAGGAAAATGTTTTCTCTTAGAAAAAATTTTTACCATCCCGAAAGTAGATTCCTATTTATTATTTCCACCATTAAATAAAAATATCCTTTTACTGTTGTTCCATGTAGTTCCAGAACTTGAATAGTTCTTTTCCTAAAACCATGCAAGAGGTGTGGCATCTATGTTTTAAGCACAAAATAAAATTTTGCTAGTTTTGCCTCAGTATTAACATTGATTTTTCTACCCCCTTCAACATAGGTAGGACTGGAGATCAGGACTTGTAGAAATTGTGATGGATGAATCTGAAATAGGTGGCTATTTCTGACACTTTACAGTGCTCCTCAGCAAAGTAATTAAACCCAGGTAATAAATGAAAGGATTATAAATGGGCTGGTAACAATTTCACTTGGTAATGTCTGAATGCTGTAACTCTTAATCTAAATTCAGCTCTAGTGTAAGAGCTAGAAAATCTGAGTTCCTGCGTTTTTACTTGTAGCAGAGATATTTGTATTCCCTCTTCTCTTAACTGATTTCAGCTCTCACATTGCTGAACAATGAGCAAAATTTGGCTCAAATTCAGCATTTTAGTTACAATCCAGTATATGCTGTCAGATATTTACAATTTACACACAATGTATGCCATTAGTGTAGATGATAATTTTCTGTATCTGCTTAATAAGTTTGAAGTTTATATTTAGAATGGATTCTGCAGAAACTGGCACATGTGGGTGGCCTGATGTTCAGGGGCTTCTGCAAAGAGAAACAAGACTTGTAGGTACAAATCAAGTATCTTCACTTAAACTTTTGAGGCAATAAGAGCTCTGAGCAGTCATCCTAGAGGATTTAGCCAAAAGAGTTTGTCGTACAAGGGAACAATACCACTAACTGTGATTCAGAATCTAATGCAGTGGCATAAATGCTAAATGTGGGGAAGGTGAATTTGGTACACTAGACGTTTCCTTGAGTAAATGTGTCTCATTCCTAAAATGCAGACAATACTAATGAGCCAGCAAGGCATTTTTTGTTACTTAAAAGTGGTTTAAGTTGGTATTTTTCCTTCTCTAACACCCTGCTGAACCTCAGTGCCCTGGATTTAGGATGAAGATCAGCCCTTGATGCTTTGACAGAAAGAGAAACAGGTATTTTCTATTTTTTTTTCCTATTTACCTAAACCTATGCATGTATTACCAAGTGTTAAAGGTCATAAATTTGGTGCTTTTTTCTCATGTGTTTAATTTGAAAATAAGCTCAAAGTGAACAGGCTCTGGGCCTGCGTTTTAAAACTGCTGTGAAATGTGCAATGTTGAAAATGAGGGGGAAAAAAAAAAAAACACCACAAAAAAATGAGACATACATTGCAAAACTAGATACATCCTCAGGAAAAAAAGGTACGGACAGCATTGCAATATAGTCCTATCAATGTCTATAAAGCCTCCCTTGTTTAAGATCCCACTGCAGTTCAGGAGCAAGGTCTCTGCAGGGGGAGTCCTGAGACAAGCAGCCAGGCTGCGCAGGAAAGGACCACAAGTGTTGGGTGTGGATGTCAGCTGTCCGTGTAGATGAACAGGATATCTTCATCAGTGCCGTAACTTGTCCTGGCTTCCTCAAAGTTACTGATGCTGGTGCAGCATGTTCCTGTTAAGGAGGAACAAAATGTTAGTAGAAATTCAGAACAATTTGCCTGTGAAAGGCTCTTACTCTAGCAGCCTCTACAAAGAAGAGTAACTAGTACACAGACCAGACGGATGAGTTTAGGTTACAGCTTTACTCAGGTAGATCTTATCACCTCAAAGGCAGTGCTCACTGAAGTAATGCTGAGAATAGGTACTAAATTGGCCACCCTGTTACGTTGTGCACATAGAACAGTTTAGCATCTCTCACTAAACTATCTGAAAGCCAAACAAATTTGCTAGAATGGGTATTTCAATGCCTTAGGTAAATCACAGCACAAAATGCAGCACGGATTTAATTAATGTGGTAAGACCCCTTCTGACAAATTGGTTAGTGATGCTTGAAATACATGCATGCTTTTAGGGGAAGTCCAGCTGTGGCTCTGTGTTAACAGACACATCAGTAATGCGGTGGCTGAGAATCCACCCAAAAGAACCAGGCTACTCACGGTCAGCGTAGGCAGGGTTGTTGTAGTAAATACTCCCTGAGGCTTTGTTGTAGCCACATAACACAATGAAATGGCCTTGGTAGTCAGGATTCCTGCAGAAGCACTTCTGTCCAATGGGGAGGAAGCAGCAGTATTTGACAGGACTTGAGCAGAGATCGCACAATAGCAGGACTGCATTCACTAGGACAATGGCTACGTGACCTTGAGACAGGTGGTTTTGGATGTCTTGAACAGTTACTGTGCTGTAGGAAAAAAAAAGACATGCTTATTAACAAGCTGAGGAAAGAGACTAGTGTATAATGAAGTGTGTGATGAGGGACGGTCCTTATGCAGCTGACATGGTTGATTTTATGTCACACGTACAGCTTTTTTGCTGTTGAACTGTGCAAGCTTTGCTATAGACAAAGCCTGTGTCATTCAAGGCCGTTTTATCTCACTGCGGCTACCAAAGAGCAGAGCAACAGCTCTGGATTCTGCAGTAATACAAATGTAATCTCAGAATGTATCAGATGCCCCAGAGAAGAGTATTAAAGGAGCTGGCAACTCATCCAGTAACTTGAGAGACTCTTGTGGGAAAATCGTAAGTGAAGTGTTCTCTCCTGCTCTTAGAAAAGCTTCTCTCTAAAGCACCAAATCTTTATCGACTGAGTAGTTAAAGACTGTATAATTGCAAACCAACTGATGATGTGCCTGAATTTGCCTCTGTCACACAGGAGTATGTTTCTCCCAGTTGCAGTTTTGGACTACCTGATGCTCTTAAGGCTTTATTTCTATAGTACCTCCTACAGAGAATGAGTATTAACCAAACCACCTATAATCTCATCTGTTAAAAGCTGCCCTTCACTGAGGCAGATGGTGTATTCCATATGCATTAGAAACTCATCCCTTGGGTACATTCCAGATGTTGAGGCTGTGTGCACTATCTGACTCAACTCATGTGCTTTTTGATCTTTTCTAGTGTAGTTTTTTCTCTCTGATGCCCCAGCACTGCACAGGCAGATGTGCCCTCTGTCCCTGCATTGATCAAGGCCATGCTCAAAAATTGCTAAAGCAAGATGGACTGACTGTCCCTTCTGTCCTGTCACAGCTCTACTTAAACAGATGGTACCATACAGGCTGTGTGTTGTTAAAAAGGACACTTCATGGTTCTGCTAAATGAAAGTTGCATTGCAGCATTCAGATGCTGTTGTGGCTGCCCTGTACCCTCTCTTCTTTTCTCACTCCTTATCATTTACCCTACTTGGACAACGGATCCAAATCCAGCTCTGCTATAAAAAGGGATGCAACTCAAGTCGAATGCGGGCGCTTTGTTATTTCCCATGCAGAATATCACTGTCAGCTGTGAAACAGTTCTGCAGTTTTTCCCCTTCTCCTGGGTTTGCAGTTCTTTCACGCAGGTTCTTGATTTCATCCTCCCCTTGGCAAAAGCTCATATGATAGCTTTTTGTTTGTGCCTCCATCTAGGAACAGGGAGCTATAATGTTTGTATAGCTCTGGGAACAATGGGTTGTGTGCCCTCATAGCATTCTCAGTTCCAACAATAGCCAATTAGAGTGCTGTAGGCACTCCTTGCTGGGTAATTTTAATGGATAATCAAATTCAAAACATACACAATAGTCAATTCCTGTCAGCATTTTCAAATCACTTATTCTGTGTCATGACTGTTTTCCCTCAAACTTCATTATTAATTCTTCATGTCCACTTTTTTAAAGACAGATATAGTAGAAAGACTAATTCACAAAAAATGCTCAGGGCTTGATTTCAGTCTTTCACCAGTTTAGCATGGTGACTCCAAGAAAAACATGGGGCCTGCAATCTCCAAAGAGAAAGGAAAGAAAACAATAAGCTTACCACTTCTCCACCAGCACCTTGCAGGCTTTGGCTTGTGCAAAGAGCTGATTCACTCGATTCTCTTCTGTGTCAAAGTGCTTCCTGTAAAATGACTGTGGAGATAATACAAGTTATGAAGTGGAATGATGTTTACCAAAGGTAATACACCACTTAAAATCCCTGCTAGCAAGGGCCTGCATAAGTTGGAGATCTGGCTATGGGATAAGAGATCTCTCCCTTAGTCCACTGTTAACAGGATAAGGATTCCTGCTCTAAATTAGAAGTTTTAAATTCACTCCTGGTCAGTTATTGTTGTAATTTCCATCCAGTGGCTATTCAGCTGCCTACATGAAAGAAGCCCATCTGGTTCGTACTGGGCAGGAGCTTGCATTAGTAACAGCCATTGCTGCTATAGGCCCACATTGGCCCCCTTGTTGGTCATCTTGAAGAGGCCAAGCTCTCAATGGACATAGAGGCCAAGTTCCCCTCTCACCTCTAGAGGTGGTTCTTCCAGGTCAGGGCTGAGGCACGGTGGTGGGGAAAGTGTGGAAGCTAGCACTGCAGCTGCCCAGGCTGTACCTGTTCTGTAGATAAATACAGGGCTTCAGTCTTCACAACTGTCAAACAGGCTGGAACCTTTCATGAGTACTACATGAAAACCTTTTAAAAAATTAATATTATGGAATCAACAATGTAAAATATGTGGGATCGTATCTAGCCTCGCCTTTGGAACTGATTTGTGTCTGTTTTGGCAACAAGCAAACCTTGTTTACAGGAACTGTGGTTAATTCTCAGTAACACAGCAGAGCTTTTACAGCATGGCACATGGGGCTTTTAAAACTGTGCTGTCTCCCAGTTGCTAAGAATACTAACCTGGTTTTTGTAGCCCTTGTCCACTCCAAGTGTCTGGGTGCAAAATTTATGCTTAACACCGAAATGCCGCATTAGGTAAGCCAGGTCAATAGTCCAGATACTCTTTGTTAACTGGAGTTCCTGAATAGCTTTCTGAAATTCGTCATTGTCCAAATGATTCAGGTACCTATGGTATTAGGAAAGGCAGGGAAGGAAAGCACAGATCTTAGAAGCACAGTGTGTGCTGTAGCCCAAGCTGCCACAGGACATAAAAATTGAAACAATGGGCTTGGCTGAGAAGTAACAACAACAAAAAAAAACCAACCCACAAAGGAGCCACAAATTTAAGGGAAGGAAAGGGAGTAGGGAATATTCAACTGGATTTATTGCTGACTTTTAAAATTGGACATGTATGGGTATCTTGACTGTTTAATAGTGCTAGAAGTGTATAGGTACTGTACAATTGGCAAGCTATACTGAGCAAGTATAGAACTCTGTCCTGAAGGGCTTACAGTCTAAAGGTACAAGCATTAGAGCAAACACAGAAAGAAGTATTAAAGACTAAAACTTGCTTCACACAATAGATGGATTTCAAAAGGAGGAACTGTAAAGGAAGTCAGTAAATATTCAAAGGAAGCTTGTCTCAGGCACTGATGGCACAAAAGGAAATAAAGGGGAGGCGAAGTCAGGAGGAAGCTTGGGACAGGTTGCAAAGGGATGGGGAGAGGCAGTTACAGAGTTCTAGAAGTCAGAAGACAAATGGGAAGTAAATGGAGAAAAAAAAAGGACTGGAATTGAGAATGCAGGGCAAACTAGGTCAGATCAGCAGGGTGAGAAGATTAATCTTGGAAGCTGAGTTTTGGGCAGACTGGAGTGGCAAAGAGGAAGGGGAATAAAGAGGCAGAGGTTACAGTAGTCAAGATGGGAAATTACCAGCACACGGACTAACGTCTTGGCAGAAGGGATGGAGAGAAATGAAAATCTTCTGCTTCATATTTACTAAGTGGACATCTAAATAGGTATTTCTCCTGCACCTAAGCTCATGTTCCTCTGTGGAAGGAAAGAGGAGTTCAGCAGGACAGCTACTAGTTCAAAAAAAGAAAAACCAAAACAAAGAAAAAAAAACCCAAAGGGCAATACAGTGCGTTGTTTTGAAGTTGAAACTACTGCTGGAACCAAAATGCTCATCCCACCGACTGGGGCTCGGCAGGACAGAGGTAGTATATACTCATAAACTGGGATACACCTGCCAGGCGCTTGGAATCACAGAAAAGAATCCGTGAACAGCTGTGCTAAGTATCAGTTCTGAATTACAGCAACCCGAAAGAGGGATAACTCTTTATCAGCTTACACATGCCAACCTGCAAAGTTCTTAGAGCTGATCAGATATTTTGCATCTGTCAGAACAGTCAATTATTCAAGGGTCTGAAGTTCATCTTAGTTTCTGTTTTCCCTTGCTCCTGCTGGAGAGCTGGGCCGGACCCAGCAGCAGCAATTCTCCAAGGATACCAGAGAGTATGTGCTCTCATAAAACTAAATTAAACTCACAGCTGTTTCAACACACCTCTTCTCCCTGGAGGTTGCTTCCCACTACCCTTCTCCCACAGGATGGGATTTCCCACCCATTCCAACCAGACGAGTCACTTACTGGAGCACCATCCTGGAGCAGGCTAGCCCACAGTCCCAGTGGTACAACTGCTGAATGACCGGCACTTTCAGCTGGATGCAGTCAACTGTAGTGAAAACAGCCCATTGTGAGTAAAACACGAAAGGCGTCAATCCACACAGGAATGCTTTTCCCATACCTCAGCACTAAAGTCAGCTTGTCCTCAGCACCCTAGTGCTGAAACTTAGAAATATTTTTTTACTTTATCTGAGTAGTGGGTATTTTTTTCTTTCTTGAGGGAATGTAGCTTTGGTATTTCTGTACAGTTAAGCATTTTGTTTAATCTCAAACTCCATTATTGTTCCATACCTGGATCACTCTGCTGCATGGTCCACCACCTTTTCCTTGGAAGTTTCATTTTATTCTTTCCAGTGGAGTGACATACCCGCCAGCCCCTACCTAAGCTGTATCTTCTCCTGAATAATAGCTGGTAAGACACAGGTATTCATCCTTTCCAAAAGGAGTTAAACCAAAGTGTGAGAAAACCAAGACCTTAGAGCAACATTCCAGTATCTGAAAGGGGCCTATAAGGCAGGAGGAGATCTGTTCTCGAGGGTCTGTAGCGAGAGGACAAGGGGTAATGTTTTTAAGCTAGAAAAGGGTAGATTTAGGTTAGACATTAGGAAGAAATTATTTAATATGAGGGTGGTTGAGCACTGGAACAGGCTGCCCAGAGAGGTGGTGGAGGCCCCATCCCTGGAGCCATTCAAGATCAACCTTGATAGGGCTCTGAGGAACCTGACCTAGTTAGAGATGCTCCTGCTTATTGTAGGGGGCGTTGGGCTACATGGCCTTTAGAGGTCCCTTCCAACCCAACACATTCTATGATTCTATAAGATCTCCAGGCACTGATTTCTTAGAAGCCCCACAGGTTTGAGCCTCTGCAGAGGTCTTTTTCCTCAGGGGCTGCAATTTATGTAATTTTATGTTACCAAAGCTTACAAATGGCCCCAGTTGGCTTTTTATATTAACTCCCTCGATAACTCAACAAAGGGAGAAGGAAAAAGAATAATCTCTACCAAAAAGCCCCAGAACACTCCATCCCCCTGCCTCATTTTTTGTAGGGTTTCAACATGGTGTTTTCGGTTTCAGAAACGCCCTTGGCACTGGAAGGACGTGAAGACTTGTGCCTGTTACTGCTGCTTCAGTGTTGATCAAAGTGAGTTAATCATAAAGGGCTTTTCTCAGCTTACCTTTGGTCTAGAAAAGACCTTTGAAAAGTTTAACGCAAGTTCAGCTGCATTTTAAGATGAGAAAATCCATTTGACATGTGGACTGGTCTAGTTTTGATCTAATTTTATTTATAAAATTTTCTAGATAATGTTGTTGGTAATCTTTTATTGTTTTTAACAAAGCTGTAGCCTACTGTAGGGACAAGCCAATACAGATATTCTGGACTCTCCAATTACTTTTCATAATTGTGTCACTATTTAATCGTGACTTTGAAGACTGACATATCCGTTGCCATAGCCAATCTTTTTAATTAATCTAGATTAAGGTGCTCCTAAGTTTCCTAAGAAAAATGCACATCCAGTTCTCAGATTCTCCCCAAACCAGGATCTCTAAGTATTCGTCATCATTTTTTTCTCAGCGTGTTTTGACTCTGTCCCCTTTTTGTTAATACCCAGGGTCTCTGTCAAGTCCCAAGGTGAAATGGAGAGGAACACATTTTCTATGGCAAGACTTCAAAGGGTAATAACTTTAATTTTCATGGATATTCAGCTTCCAGTCATCCTGTTTCCCAGCACACCTAGACTTCTTCAGTGGTGACTGCCAGCTGTCCCGAGATAGATACAAGCCACTCTGTGCTGTGGCTGTAAGTAACACTGACAGCACCTCTCCGGTGTGCCAGCTCCCCAGCGCAACGCGCTTGCAGGTGGAGCCAGTAATTCCACATTGCTGTTGCTGGCGAAGCCGGCGGCTCCAGGAGGGCGGAGGAGTCCGTCAGGGCCTCCGAAGGGGCTGGCGACAGCCGCCCGCTCCCTGCCGCGGGCCGGGCCGTACCCAGGGCTCCCTCCCCCGGCCCAA
>VZZY01015695.1:876471-912373 GCA_013400335.1 Eurystomus gularis
GGCCCAGGCGCCCTGGGGGTGGTGGGGCGGGAAGGGAAGGGGCCGTGACACCCCCGCTGCCTTCCGGTTCCGGCGCGCGGTGCACGGCGGGAAGCTGGAGGAGGCCATTAGCGGGTGAGCGCGAGCGCGGGCACGGGCGTTTGGCGGGCGGTGAGTGGCAGTGGAGCTGGCCCTCAGCGGGCTTCCCGCGCGTCCTGCGTGTCCCCGGGAGTGATAGGGTTTTCCTTGCTCTCCGGGTGCTATTGAGACGTATCCGAGCTGCGCCGCATCCCCTGGGGCCTGCGGGCTCGTTCGGGCTCCCAGGCCTGATGGGCCGAAGCTGCGGTGGGGCCGCCGCCGGCCTGCGCAGGCCCTGGGGGCTCTGCTCGGGGGTGGGTCTCCCCTCCGGGCCTGGGCTTTTCTCTGCGCCGGGGCAGGGCTGGAGGCCTTCAGGTGAAGGAGGGTCGAGCGGGGCGCTCGCCAGGGCTGCGGTGTGGGGTGCCGGCTGTTGCTGAGGTGATGGGGTCGGCGAGCATGGCTGTGCTACCATAGGTCCAGCTTAGCTCGTAGGTGCTCAGGCTGGCTGTACCCTTGTGCACAGCACCGGCGGCTGTTTCCACTTTAGGTGCGCCTCGCTATACAAGTGGTCCGTTATCTGGTGTTGACAATTGAATTTCCTAGGTGAATAGAGACTTGGAAAATACATACTTTCGCAGATCTTTTAAGTCTTTTCTTCCTGCAGACATCTTTCTAGAGAAGTTTTATTTATTTATTTGTCAGGGCATATGATGTGTTTGGGCAGGAGAGAAAATCAGAACTTTATACTGGGAAAGATCATAGATTGTATAGGTAGAACCTACTCTACTGCTTTCTTTGTAATTATGGGTTTGTTGGGTTTTTTTTATTTGTCCCAGGTATAGAGCCGCAGCACTGCAAACATGTCAATTGGCGTGCCAATTAAAGTCCTGCATGAGGCTGAAGGCCATATTGTGACGTGTGAGACCAATACAGGCGAAGTTTACCGAGGCAAACTTATTGAAGCTGAAGACAACATGAATTGTCAGGTATGCCTGCTCAGGAGGGTGGGAAGGCTATCCCATCTGTGCCTGGAAAGGCTGAGAACTAGCTTAATGGTAGTGGGATTGAAAGATTGTTACTTTTAGTCTTGGAGTAAAGCAAGCTGTACTCTGTTTGCCCTTACCATAGTGAAATGGATTCAGGATTACCGAGCACTCCAAAGAGACCAGAGCTTATTCTTTCTGTTTCAGAGTTTGATTGGGCATTCCTATCAATAATACCAGGGTTCTTAAGATTCTGTTCTGTGAACAGTGCTTCTGCTGGAGTTCTTTGTTTAAAGCCACTGAATATAAAAATAAGCAAACCTTGATTTAAGAAATTGAAGCATTTTTTAATGCATGTTACTTTAGGCATCTTAAGACATCTTAGTTGGGGTTGACTTTAGGTGAGTCACTGTTGAAATGAAAATGCTTCCTTAATAGTTAGGATTAAAATAACTTTGATAAAACTGGTCCAATATGTGAAAACAAAGCTAATAAAACTAATTTGCAAACTAGGGAGAAAGCAAAAGTCCTGGGCATGCTTGAATAGCAGCGTGCTTAGGAGTATGTTTAAATGGTCCTGGGTGCCTTGTCACAACTCTAGCTGAGAAAGCAGTATGCTTGGGAAGTCTTTGGCTGTGGTACTTGCATCCTGGCTGTATATTCTACAGGTGAGAGCAATAGGAACACAGGGCTGTGTTAGATGTCTCTGTGAGCACTGACTGGCCTTTACTTTCCAGATGTCCAACATAACAGTGACATACAGAGATGGACGAGTGGCACAGCTTGAACAGGTGTACATCAGAGGTAGCAAGATACGGTTTCTCATTTTACCAGATATGTTGAAGAACGCTCCTATGTTAAAGAGCATGAAGAATAAAAACCAGGGTTCTGGAGCTGGGCGAGGAAAAGCGGCTATTCTCAAAGCTCAAGGTGCGTACAATCTGTTTATGGGAGTGTGTGCCCCACATCCCCTCTCTGTTTTGCTGTAGAAGAACTGAAAAACTGTCGTCTCTGTCACTGATGAAATAAGCTGTAAGAAACTCAAAGATTACTGGTTTGTACCTTGGATTTCTGTGTATTTCATCTTATGGTGGGAGTCGACTCAATCTGCTCTGTTATCTCATTGTGTAATATTGATACTACAAGAGTCCAGACATAATGAGTAGTCTTGTTAAGCAGAGACTTTATGTAAGCTTAGTCTTCTGTTTTGCAGTGATGATGGCCACTTGCTATTTGGAATACTGAAGGGAAGGGAAGGATCCAAGTGTTCTCGTTAAGCCTTTGTAGAAAAACAATTTCAGATACTGAGACAATACTTAAACAGCTGGGAAGCTGTAATTATTAGCCATTGTGTAGTTCACTTGCGTCTGTAGCTTTCTCAGGGGAACAGTCTAGTTGTAACAGGACTGAGTAATAGTCATGGGCTGTAAAGTCCTTGGTTAACGTTAGCAAATGCAGTAAGGCTACGTAGGGGAGTAACATCTGAAACATTCCAAGTTCTGTTGCAAAACCTTATAAGACTGGGACTTTAACTCTCTTGGGCTGTACAGATTTGTGTGTCAGCTCAGAAGGAATGAATGTTCACTGAATCTAAGCAGTGAGCCTGTGTAACTATTAGTTGTGGTTCTTGTCTATCACTTTCTGGGTTTCATGGGATAGCTTTCTTTCCTTGCTTCTAAGAAAGAGACTTTGAGTGTTATTCATGTTTTGGTTGTCAGCTGTTGAGATAAATAAGCAGTTTTGCCAAGTTCATGTCATCCCTGATGTTTTCTCTTTTCAGTGGCTGCAAGAGGAAGAGGCCGTGGTATGGGCCGTGGCAACATCTTCCAGAAGCGAAGATAATTTTGGTCTTGACCAACATGCCTTTTGTATTAGGGGGTATTAACTTGACTACGTGTGCATTGGAATTAGTTTTGTTTAATAAATGCTTCTGACAAAAACTTGTCTGCTCTTACATGACAGGACCCCTCTTGGGCAAACACATGGTAGGTTGGTTTCAAACTCAAAACAGCTTCATCTGGAAAATAATGGACTTTATATCTAGATTTGGCTACTTTGTGTTTGTGTGATGCATTGACTTTTAAAGATTATCAAGTTTCCTTTTTCTTGTTTAGCCCTATTATTCATTCTCTAAAGAATCAGAAGGCATTCTTGAAGAATTTTTAAACAGTATGTTTTAAATTTGTATTAGTAGCTGCATTTATGGAAAATACAGTGAAACAGAGGCAGCTTCCTGAGAAGCAAAGCACTGTGGTTTTTTGCTTTATATGGACTACAGTAGGTAAAGGTCTGTCTTCAGAACTGTACATTGAGCCTGTATTCTTGCAGTTCTTGTTTTTTCCCTTTCAGTTACGGGGAGAATTTTTCATTAGGAACACACAACTTTGGTAGCCTGAGTCTGTGAAAAATTTCTTTCTAACTTAATAGTTTTTCCCTCTGGCTGGGAAAAGAAGACAGACTTTATAGGCATTTTCAAGGATAAACTTGAAATGTTTTTTAAATTTAAAAGGTAGTGAGGGTGTATCGGGCAAGTTTTGTAAATGATTACCCATTAAATATGACTCAGTACAAATGCTAATCCTTTGAACAAAACTGAGAATCACCTTTAGCTTTTGGTCTTGACATCTATGCACAGTCATATGGGTTGTCAGCCAGTCTTCAGGAAGCCAAATGTAGTTGTAACTTTAGTTTATTTTGTTAAAAGCATAGTGTGGTTGTTACTGACGTAAATGGTTGAAATGTAACACTTCTGTACCTAATCACATACTTTGCATACAATCAATGATCAGTCTGTACCTGTACAAAATAGCTCGTCTTGCTTTTGCTCAGGTGCTGTGAAGACTCTCCCTTGTGTGCAGACAGGAAAGTTGAACTAATGTTTTAATTTGTTGAATTGTCTGTAAATAAAGCTGTATTTGGTCTCTCATCACTAGGAAAATCCTGCTACATGCTTTTCTGGTTAGTAATGATCCTAAATATTTGCATTAGAAACCTCAGTACAATGTGTTTAATATATGCATGAGCTTAACTATAGCAACATTGTGGTGGTGTCTTACGCTTAGACGGAGGAACTTGTCCAAAAGACAGTTTTCACAAAGCACTGCTTCAAAACATGGCATGTGAGTCATGTTTGTATGCCAGTAATGCTTTTCTGAAGACAGCATTTCCAACTGAAAATGAGCAATTTGGGGCCTTAGTAACAATACTAAACACTTCCTTGTGGCAGTGTGTCATTCTTCAACTCAACAGTCACTCCAAAGAGAATTGTGACAGACACCAGTTCATCAGGTCATTTCCCTCTGAGTCTATCTGCGTAAGATGCAGGCAAGTAGAACTGCACTGATCTATGTGAACTAGAACCTCTTGATCCTCTGTAATTACTAGTGCTAACAGCTGCTTGTACTGTTTGGAACTCTTAACCAATTTGATTGTAGCTCTCACTGTGGGAGAGAAGACATCTTTTCACAGAATGTCCTCCCTGGACAGGAAGGAAAGCCTTCTGAATTTCACAAGTTGAGAAAGACCATCTTAACATGAAGCTGGAGTCCATTTTGAGTCTATGCTAGGTGCCCACTGGGACTAAGAATTCCATCCTGTTGCTGTACCACGAGCTTCATGGTGAGGGTTGAGCTGTGTGCTCATCCTGTTCCATGCTACTGCCTGCAATCTCTGGAAATGGGCTGGGAGGTAAGAATAGGTATTTCTGTTGGCATCCACTGGCTTTTTTATATGGTGGTATACAAGATGTCCACCTCTGGTAGGTAGTAATGCAGCTATTTGAAATAGATGTCTTTTATTTGCAGTCTGTTAACTGTTTTTATTGCTTTTAAAATATCAGGCTTGTGAGAGTGTGGCTGATCCGGTTGGAATTTTTGTACAGTGGAGTTAGGCTGCCGTTGACAGGCAGGACAGGAGCAGCCCTGTACGCAATGACTTTCTGTATAACTTGAGTCAAGTGTCTGCTGCAAGATTTTATAGGGTGCTTCAGCAGCTAAAACAGCTTTCTCTTCCAAAGCAAACACCTAATAGAAATCTGAGGTTGATTAGTGCAACAAGTAATTGTCCTAAACTAGTGTAGGAGAGTGCATGTGTGTTGAAGCTGTTCTGCTGAAAGGGTGACCTCCTGGCCGTGGTTAATGCACAGGGAGTGACTGAGGAAGTTACTGTTACTTTTAGTCACAGGAGAGAGAAGAGACAAGCTCATGCTTCAAGCAGAGGGAAATAACTTTGCCAGAACTCCTTTGGGTCTGACTTCTGGGTCTCCCTGTAACCTCTCAAGGAACTAATGGAGAGGATTGCCACATCTCTTTTTGCTGGGAGTGTCTGGTACTTCCTTTTGCTGTAAAGCCTCCGAAAATAACTTTAAATACGTGGAAAAGGGAGTAAGCCACAGATGGGGGACTTGACTAAAAGCATTTTTTGGAAGAGATTCAACACTTTGTCAAGGCTGCCAATCTGGCCTGTTGGCTTTGTGTCTCACTTTGTGTCTTTCTGACTGCAAAACAGCATGTAGCCTTTTCTGAAGGTTGGATGCTACCTTTCGCTGAGGGCAGGGAGAAATGTCACCACATTGTGCCCACAGACAGCTACTGGAATGGCAAAGGCTTTGAAACACCAAGGGGAGCCCTGGAGGGTATAATGGTTAAATGCTATTTAAGCAAATTAAAGCTGCCTGGCTTTAGCAGGTTTGTTGGGGACTGTTTCCACTAATGAAGACTGCTTTAACTCTCCTGTTGGTTTTTAAAGTTCATGTTCCTCCTCCCTGTGCAATGCGAAGTTCTCTCCACTCTGTTCCCTCCACTGTGATCTCTTTCCTGAAACAGTTGATGTGGCATTCAGCTGCGTGGGGGACGGGGGGACAGCCATCCATTTCAGAAAGAAAAAGGGCCCTCTCCAGGAGGTTTGACTGACAGAACAAACTCTGTCGTACATCTGGTCTAAGAAGTTTTTGCCCCTTCTGGTCTTTCTCATCCTCTGTAATTGTGACTGTCTACTGAGCAGACAGCAATGAAACTTATTTTTTTAAAACTTTTTTTTTTTTTCAAATAGTGTTGCCTTAGATTTTAAGCTTTATTTAAAACATGTTAACATCTCCACATCAGCTTTCAAGAAGATGCTGGATTTTGCATAGTTGAAAAGCTTTGCACTCTGAGTTCAGGTTGAGGCCAAGTCTAGGATGAGCTGTTTATCCTCTTCAGAAAGATCCTGTGAATTAGCGTTGAAAAGTTTAAAGTTTCACATTGGTAGGAATTTAAGCCCCAGCCTAGACAAGGCTGATATGCTAGTTTGTTACAGGCTGCTTTGAAGGTCCTTCATGTGATGTGTGTACTCTTTCTTACAGTGTGATAAATAAAAATGTCCTTCTAACAAATGAAGTCTCATCCACTAGATGGCTCTGGTGGGAAGAGGATGAAATACAAGGAACCAGAACCCTCTGGAAGGAAAAAATGCAAGAAATGTTGACTTCTGCTATAAAATCCATAAAGTCAGTACTGTTACAAACTGTAGTGTCAAAATACTCTGCTTATGTTCTTTCCTCTTCAGTGTTCCCAGAGTGCTGGTTTCACTTGCACCCAGGTTACTCCAGCTGTTGCTTGGTGCTCCCTGGTACTCAAATAATGATGTGCATGTAGGTTGTGCAGATTCCTCCAGTTCAGCGACTGAAGCGATCTGTCACTTATCTGATGGAGGATGGGCGCATCTGTATGGTTTTAACACTGCCCTCCTCTGTCACCTTTTTTGTCACAGGTTACAGTATTTCTTTTCATTCTTTGCCATTTCTTTGTTGGGGGGCTTGTAAACCTCTTCCTGATCTGTGGCTTCAAGGTTCACTGTAGCTTTCTGCTTTTGACAGAGAGAGACAAGCTACTGGCCTGAAGCTTTGATGCAAACTTACCCCTTTGATATAATCCGTGTAGGTGCCTTTGAAGTACTTGTGTGGAACAGAGAAGCTAAGCTGCAGCCATACAAAATGATGTGTAGAGAAGTGCTCGCAGAAATTCACCCAGTCCTCCTGAGCCAGACTTGAGGTTGTGCTGCGATACAAAACCAGACGGGACACCCTGATAACAGCGGAGAAGAATTAAATGGTTGGAGAAGGTATTGACCTGAAAAAATTACTTTGCACAGAACTGTGGGACTTTCCTCGCTGGCCAGGTGCTTTCAACCCACACATGTGCAGTTCTGCTCTCCAGGTGTGTCTAACTTATCTGATCCTAAAGCAGTACTTTGCTGTAGTTTGTTTTCCAAGAGTACTCTGCAAAATATCTGTCTGCAAGGTATTGTGTTATGGTTGAGATAGGCTGGGAAGGGGTGCCGTGTAGAGGAGACAAGTGGCAAGCTGTGGTGGCTGTTCTCTGAGTGTGATTATGTGCCACGTTGTCAAAGCCTCGTTCTCCAGGGTAACAGAATTTGGTTTATACAAACTCCTAAAATTGTGGGTTCTTTGATGTTTCCATCCCGACAGAGGCAAAAGTTTAGATCTGGACCTGCATCTTATTGCAGCTAAGCTGATTTCAGACAGTACAACCTGGTCTTCCTCCTCTCACATTAGATAAAGCTAACTTTTTGGGACCCTCCTGCCATCTGTGTCTTTGGGAGAAAGTACAGATACACCATGTTTAAAGCATGGTCCAGAATAGCCTTGAAACAAATGCTGATACGGGCAGTGTGCTGCAGATTACTTTGCAAGTAAGATGATACTGTTCACCTCCTTATCCATGCAGAGACAGATCATGCCTGCAGACAGAACAGCTACCACATAACCACAGCATGCTGGTGCCTGAAGTAGCCAAAGCAGTGCTTGTCTGCAAGGTTGCATTTTAACCACTTCAGGTGTCCTGTTGTTGCCTGGTCCTGTAATAATAGTTCTTGATAGTGTCAAGAGTACTTTGGAGGTAATGAATAAGGAAGTGCCACCCTCCTCTGCTCATGCTGGCTGCTCCTCAAAGATTAGGGTGTGGGATTATTTAACTCAGCATGGAGGCTGGCATTAGTGTACGGTCTGACCAGTAAGTTTGGGATGTTTTTGCTCCACCTAAGTCAGACATTTAATGAGAAAAGTATTTTGGGTTTGTGTGTGAATTGGTTGTTCCTAGTAGACAGGCTGGCACAGGACCAGTCATTGCATAAGCAAGTATTGTGCAGCCTTCTGCTGCTTAGCAGAGACTATCCAAGTCTATGAAAAGTGGAGATTTTCCAGCATCATTAATTCAGGGGAGAATGTTGAAGCCCTGGCAAGGAAACAGATTGTATCCAGAAGATGTGTAGTTATGCTGGGAGAAATGAAAAGAATGGCAGAAAAACACTATTATTGTTCTTTTGTTTGGTGAACAGCTTGCAGTGAACATTTAATTTGTTCTTCATTTTCCCTTGCCTGGGGACTTAAAAATCTGTCGTCTGTGGGTTTGCCCTATTTCCAGCTCAGTGGAGAGGTGCTAGTACATCTACTCCAGAGCAAACCACTGCTTGTTGTGAGGCAAAATGGTTCACATTTTGTTCCACAGTGTCTAAAATGTCAACAGGGAGCAGGACAGAGCACTCAGCGGGAATATCAACAGCACTGGGCTGGTGAGGGAAAGGGAAGGCAAATGGGACTGCCTGGGTTTGCAGGGAGAGGGTGTTACATGGAACTTGAGCTTATTCATGGCTCCATGCTGCAAAGCGCTGCTTTCATGTGTTTTTCTTTACAAAACTGTTACAGGGTGTAAAGACATTGTCACCTCACGTTTCACAAAGGGAGATGGAAACCAAGCCACAGAGAGGTTTAGACCAAGGTTTGAAGACAGATTTGGGCTAGACAGTTTGAAGACAGATTCAGTACTTTTCAATACTTACCCTTAAGTGACTGGCCTAACAGTGTCCCTGGAGCTCAGGGACAAAGTCTCCAGAGGCCCAGTGAGTGCCCTACCTGCTGGATCATCCCAGAAGTGGTGGTCTCTGAGCACTACCTCCTGTATCAGTCTCCTGTTGAGCAATAAGCCCATTTGTGGTGGCTTACTGGAGTGGATGCTTCTTAGAATATCCAGGCTGCTTTGCTGGAAGTCTCTCAGTGGCATCTGGAAAAGTCCAATTTTGTTGTTTCTGTTACAGCCGGTTTGTACCCTCTTTCCTGATTTCTCTGCTCTCCTGCAACGAACATCAATCCTCCTTGTTAGGCAGTTTTTTTTTTTACCTGATACAATATCCAGCTGAAAACAGAACTGATGTGCGGGGATTCTTACTCTTCTGTAACAAAAAAGGTGTTGCTGCTTGTTGCTTCACAGCTGAATGAGCTTCTTTCTGAGTAAGTCTCCTGTGTCTCTGGAACAGCTCCACAGCAAGCCTTTTTTTGCAAAGCTCAGTTGTTAGCCAATATTGTTCCTCTTTGAAGAACACTGTATAAAAGTGCACATCAGAGATATCTTCAGAATCAGACAGGAGTGTGTCATTTTGCCTGCAGTCTTGTTCACCTCTTGCTTATGAGAGTGGTTTGGATACAGCAGTAGGGAGTGCTTTGGTTTGGGAAAAGGAGTGACTGTACATAGAGGAAATGTTGCGTCTTTCTTTCCTCTGGGTATTTGTTAGGATGTGCCGTCTTTGTTTTGTCTTTTCACTACAATCTTTTTTCCAGTTAATGAGCAAAATTTGACATGGAGAAAGTGGATGAAGCTCTGGGGAACTCATTAGAGGTTTTTCATGTCAGAATTTGACTCCAAATACATGAAGTCTAATCCTAAAACTAGGCAGAGATTTATACTATGGGACATGCTGAAGCCTCTGGCTAGAGACTGTTGGGAGGGTCCAAGCAGCAGCTCTCACTTTACCTCTGCAGCCCCATTTGAGCCTTGCTTTTAGTTTGTCTTTCGACTATCTCTTTTTGGAACACGAACCTATACTTAGGCTGAAACTAATGCTATGGGATACACCGATCCCCTAGTCTAAAGGTTACACAGGGGATAAGTCTAGTAGCAGCCTTAGCTTTACTCTAGCACCATGATCCCCAGTCCTGCTTTATGTCTTGGCTGTCTCTTTCTGAACCCCAATCCCAGTGACGGCTCCAGTTGTTTTACCTACTGGGGGTCTCTCTGGACGGGCACAGGGCACCCACCCTGCCACTGTCTCGCTGCCCACTCTGCTGCCAGCCCCTGGACAATGACAGCTGGACTTACCTCAAAAAGATGTTCTGGTGGATGTGTTCTCCTGTCTCTGCTTGTAGGGGATGAGTGACCGCTCAGCTCCAAAACATCTTCCCTTCATGGCAAAATGGCTTCTCTCCTATGGGACAGCTGAGGTTAGTGGCTAGGGATTGCTTTTTTCTGGCTTTGCTTAATTTCTGCTTAGTGAGGGACTCTCTAGATGGCAGGTAGGAGCCAGGTATTGCTTTCCTTCCTCC
The DNA here is from genome assembly GCA_013400335.1 of Eurystomus gularis. Lineage (NCBI taxonomy): Eukaryota > Metazoa > Chordata > Aves > Coraciiformes > Coraciidae > Eurystomus > Eurystomus gularis. The sequence continues at coordinate 886,885 of VZZY01015695.1, forward strand.
TGCTTTAAAGAGGGTCCTTCTGCATGTTACCACAAGGGAGTCTCTATTATGTTCTTCTGAAAACAGTCAAAGTCTGGAAAGTCAGTGAGTGCTGCTGGTTTAGAGGCAATTTGGTGAGCTGATGATGTTGCTAAGGGACAGGAACAGCACAGGCATTAGCAATGCAAAAACTGACAGGTGTTGCTGCCACGTTTTCTGCTCCTGACCTTTCAGTTCAGAAGGTGACAAAATGGCCCATCGCTCCTGTTGTCCTTGTGCTGTCAGCAGTGGGGAGGCAGGAGGTTTGGGGGCTGCCTGTGACAGGCTTGCCTGGAGCTGAGGGATGGGCCAGTCCAGGGTTGAGAACCAGGCATGGGGACCTTGCAGCTGGAGACTCTCTGGGCTGTTGCCTGTGGTTGCATGTCAGAGCTGTTCCTTTGGTGTCCTCCATTTCACTCTCTTTTGAAAAACCAAAACTCCTCAAAACTGTTGGTAAAATTAGCAGGTTTGTTCTGACTTACTCAGTTACAGAAGAGTTTGGACAAATGTACACATCTCAAATTGTTGGCTCTGCAAACCAAAATATTGCAGGGCATCAAGACAAAGCTCTGCTCAGAAGTCTGGCATGGAGACCCACAGGCAGCTGCTGCTGGCAGTTTGGGGAAGAGCCTTTTTCCAGACTTCTGTGCCATGTTTGTGCTTGCTGAGACTAAATGTGTTTCAGGACAGTTACACAGGTTGAATAAGGCTCATGTAGTTGTCCAGTAGCTTTCCAAATGATCTCATCACTACCCAACATGGGGCAGATGGCCTAAAAAATGGACTGAGAAGAATAAGTGGAGGAACTGGCTAGTAAGTAACCAGCAAAGAATCTAACCTCCACCCTTGTGGCACGCCTGCATGCAAGCTGAATAAACCTGATGTTGTAGAAAGAAACATCCAAGTGTTTTTGTGGCTCGGTTGCTTTTGAGGCCAGTGTGGATACAGCAGGAGGAGTACTGGGCTTTGGGAAAAGGAGTAATGTGTGTGAAAGAAAAGCTGACTTTCCTCTTGACTCTTCTCCTGGGGAAGAGTTGCTGTCTGGTTACTGTGTTTTGTGGTTATTGTTTTGTGGCTATTCTGGTTTTGAATCAGCCTCATTGAACTGGAATACTATCAAGTTGGAGAGGAACAGAAGAGATTAATAATCGAGTACTTAGCATCTCAAAGTACATCATGATGCGGCCATGGCTTCCTGGAGTGCTGGCCTCAGCTAAGAGTGTTCCGCTCTGCTTTGTGTTGTGAACTACCTCTTGGCAGCCTTAAACCAGCTATTGCAGCTATTTCAAGAGCACTTGTTTAATGCCAGTAAACTGCAAAACAGATCCTCTTGTTCACTGATAATTGTCACCAGCTGCTGGGAGCTGGGGTTGCTGGGCTTTCTGCCAGCTGCCCTTGAAGGATGTTCTACCTGCTGTGCTGTCAAGATAGTATAGTGATAAGAGTTCCTACTGAGACACACCGTTGCCTCTTCTGAGCTGTGAAACAAATGCGATTTGGTGGTGGACAGAGTGATCTCTGAAGGCAAATGTTTTATCCAGTCTTGTTTGCTTTCTCAAGATGAAACAATTCATATTTTGGCATCTTTGTCAGCAGCTATCTACTAAGGAGCCTGTCAGCCTGCCCCAAACAGCGCAAACTCCTTTATCTTCCCAGTGCTTGTGATGAGGAATGAGTTCTAAGTTCAAAAAAAGAGACTTGGCAGTGCAGAAGAGAAGGGCTTTGACAGGTCTTGAAGTGTGTGAAATAAAAATAGATCAGAAAGCCTGTGCTTCCAGCTGCTTTTTGCATCCTTACCTCAACAAAATAATTACTAGTTATTTAGACAAAGTCACAGGAATGAGGGAGGCTTGTGGTGGCCTCATTGCATATTGTGCCTGGAGCATGCTAAGATGGTTACCTGGGTTTTGTGGTCAGAGGCTGAGGTAAAATAAAGGATGGAAAAGTAAGCATTGTTCACTTAGGTAGTGAGAGAACAAGCGTGTTTCAGTTTGAGTAACTGAAAAGCTCTGGCCTATTCCTTCTCTTTGCTATCTGGCACCAATGGCCTCATTACCTGCAGTGTTGCTCAGTATCCCTACGTGTGCACCTCCCTATGCTGGGCTTTGTGGTCTGGCTCCGCTAGAGCTCTCTGCTGCCTGCCTGACCCCATGCAGAGCCCCACGGACAGTGCTCATGGGCATTTCCAAGTGAGATGCTGCAGGTGGCCCTGGGACATGATGCTGTGCCAGGTAGGGAACCATCTGCTGTGAGGGCTGCTGTGTAGGAAGCTGCCGTCAGCACAGTTTGGTGGAGATGAGAGTTCACTGCCTCATGCCCTGTCACTATGTGATTGTAGATCTGGAAAGGGACCAGGCAACCCTGGGATTGTTTTCTGGGGTTATTTTATAAAGCCTGGGAAAAATAAGATGGTGGGGAGGTCTGGTAATGATTTTGTACCGCATGAGCTCTCCTTCCAGAAGACTACTTTTGAAAGGTGTGCTTTAAAGTCTCACTTTGAGATCTATTGCGAGACTTACCACCTGGTGGGAGGTCAGAGGTGGGGAAGGGGCTGTGACACTACCCTGTGTAGCTGCAGTATCCTCTGTGCTACATGACATAGGTCATGTTGCAGGCTAACCGTCTGCATCCTGCATGGAGAAAGAGGGAGGGAGGGAGGCTGGGAAACTGCAAATGATGAAGTTAACCTGGTGTATGACTCTTGATGCTGAGGTGTGTGTGCTGTGTTATGAAGGTGAGGTTACAGCCCTATTCAGTATATTCCCTATACAGTATGATAGGGATCCATCTCTCCTGCTGTACTACCTAGCAGGAGACAGAGGCTCACTGCAGGGCAGGCATCCCCTGATTTAGGAGCATAACAATGCAGGTCCCTCTGGGTATCAGGGAGACCTGAATTAGCAGCTCAATCCTTTTATCCCTTTGAGAGTCCTGAGCTTTCTTATTCAGCGCAAGGAAAGGCTCATTTGGGTTGTGTCATCCTCTCTGCTTTGTGAACTCTGCTTTTATGAAAATTTCTTCCTCTGGATTTGGAGCCTCCAGGCCTGCCCCTTGAGCATGCACCTCATCTGGAGGGGGGCACTGGGGCACCTCACAGCTCTGGAGCTGGATGCACAGTGTTGTGCTCCTGCAGAGTCCCTCACCCATCAGCGCAGCCAGGAGCTGGCAGGGAACAGCTGGTTGTGCTGTGGTACTTTCTCCACAGCTACGCTGCAGCCCATTACAGTTCATCCAAGAATTAGTGGCAGTTTCCCAGGCCAGGACCTCAAAATTTGCATTTGCATGTGTTTATTCACAACCAGTTCTCCATGGGGAGGTTTCTATGGCAAAGCAATCAAGTGCATATGAAGGAATAAACACGGATCCTACAGCTGCTCAGCTGAACCAGTCTGTTTCAAGCCATGCTCTATCTCCAGCTCCCAGAGCTGCCAACAGGCAGCCAGGCATGGCCAGTGATTAGCACAGAATTCCCTTGCAAGGAGCAGAATGTCTCATCTCCATCCTGCTGATCAGCAGAGCTCAGACCAAAACCACGATTTTCAGCAGGGCTGAAAACAGGCTGCGTGGATCCTCACTGGGGCTGTGCCAGGGACTGCAGGGAAGAGCTGCGTCGGTGGTGGGCTGCACGCTGGGGGTCTTGCCTCATTTCGAGGGGATGCCACTGTTATGGAAAAGCTGTGAAGATGCCTTAATGCAGAACCTTACAGAGACAAAGACCAAATGCTCAGCACTCCTGCTCCCTCTTTCTTGAGGTGCCACTGATGCACCAGGCAGCTCCAAGCCTTCATTGAAGTGCTTCATGCCTGAGTTTTCTTCTTGGCACAGAGAGCTGCTCTGCTTAGACTGTAAGGTTTAAGCAGAACTCGCTGACATTTGAAATACTTTTCATTTTTGCTGAATGGTATTTTGGAAGGAAAAGAAGAAAAAGAAAAAAATTAATACCATCCCTTCTACATCAGGGGTGGAAGCAGATACTGCACTGAGCAGGGAAAAATGAGTTGTGAGAAGAGTCAGGCAGTGACCTCTGGAAGCAGCACAGCCCTTCCCCCAGTAATAGGAATGGCCACTGGAGCAGCTCTGGTTTGCCTTTTGCAAAACAATCTCATGCTCCCCAAATACAGTCTTTGCCATAGAAATTACTTCTCTAGATTCACTAGAAGGGCTAAAAACTGGGTTTTGGTGACAACTGTGCAGAGGAGCACATGCTCCCTTCTTCACCTTCGGTTGTGCTGGGGTCTGGCTACATTTGCATGCCCTGTTCCCCATCCTCCTGGCCAAACATCATATTCTGGCTATCTCAGAGCCTTTTCTCTTCCACCTCTAGTGGGATGGGGCAGCTAGCACCTAGCCCCAGCTATGTTTGCTTTACTTTGTTGTATCTTCTGCTCTTTTTGGTCAGCAGGACAGAATCTTTACAACCCTTCTGTTTGCAAGTTAACAACATGAAGGGTTATGAGGTCCTGCTTGAGTGGCAAAGCATCCAGTGATCAGTGGGCAGACAAGACTGGGTCCAGCATTTGCAGTGTGAGGTTGTAATGCTCAGCACTCTAAACCCAGTTTGCTTCCTTAGGCAACTGGATCTATTTGGGCTTTTAGCAGTTGATCAGAGGCACTGATACCTTCCAGTGCCCTCACACTCTTAGTCTAAAGGATAAAGCACTTCGTAAGTATCACTGATTTGCTTCTTGCAATGTCTTATAAGGTCAGCAAGGAATATGAAAGATATATCTCTTTCACATGGATTTGTGTGGCTTAGTATAAGCGAGTTGCTTATGTGTGTTGAGCCTTGCCAGGAATCAGCAGAGGAAGGCAAAGTTCCCATTGTTAATCCAGGAGGGCCAGGATTTATGTGTTTTTTAAAATGTCTGATTTCTTTAACCTTTAACTCTTTCAAAAACCTGTCTGCTCTCTGAATTCCTGTGGACAGATAATTGAGGAGACTTCACTTAACAGCTAAAGTCTGATCAGTTTATTTGTATCAGCACCTGACAACACGAAAGGCAGCAGCCTACCACAAATGGACATTCACATTTCACTCTTCTCGGAAAAATGAACCACTCTCACCAATGCAAATGGTACCTGCTGGTCCTCTCCCACACTGTGCAGGCACTGCATGAGTACTCCTGGTCCATATTCTTGCAGTGTCTGGGGCTGCTGGCTCGATTCATGAACAACCCAGACACTCAGCCTCTGTAATGCTTCATGCTCATGTCCAAGATAACTGTTTATTATATTAACATAGAGCATGAGCAACGTGGAAAACACTAGAAATATTGCATCAGTGGTTTGGTTTTTGGACAGCACTGGAAATGATGATGCAGCTGCTCATGTCATGTCTGTATTACGAGGTATGCCATATGCCACAAGGGGCCAAAGCTTTGCGCTTCCGTTTGGGAAAAGCCCGCTTCTGGCACAATCACCGTTTGCTCCTCTGGTGCCACAGTTACCCGCTTAGCTTTTCCCCAATTTCACTTGGAATTTGTAATTTTAGTACAAAAGCAGTTTTTGAAACCAATCCTGCTAACCAACAAGACTGATCCCCCTCCCTCTCTTTCCCCCTCCTCCCATCCCACCCCAACTCATCCCATCCGCCCCAACTCATCCCATCCCCCATGCTCCCACCAACACATACCTCCTTCCCCTCCCTCTCACCCCGGTCACACAGCAAATATCCTGATGCTGCAGTTCCAAGCCATGTGTCCGCCCCAGTCTATGCGATCCAATGGTCTCTGACCAAGTCCCTTTGTTCAGACGTTAATACAAAACACACAATAGGAAAAAAACAAAACAAAAGGAGCCAGACACAAGAGGGAGACACACTGCTGGGCTCCAGCTCTGGTCTCTGAGCACTTCAACTAAGCTCCACAGCAGCTAGGCTCTTGGGGTACCTCCTTTCACACTCAAAGCTGCAGGTCCCAAGGTTTCCAAGGTGCATGGGAAAAGGAAGAAAAGGAAGTAAACTACAAGCCTGTTTCTGTTTTAGGTTCCCCCCCAACCCTTTCCCTCAACCCAATGGCTGCTGGAGGATATTCTTGACTCCGACAGGTCTTTTCCCGTCTTCCAGTGAGACCCTGCCTGGGGACCAGGTTCACTGTAAGTCACTGGTTCCTCTCTGGAACATGGGTGATGGGTTTGGCAGTGACGGGAGGGAGTGGAGCACGTTGTGGGGGGGTGACAGGCTTTTGTCTCACAGCAAGGTGGGGAGGGAGATGTCAGGGAAGGCGAGAGAAAAGAGCCAAAGGAAGCCGGTAAAGCTGGCCCTCTGCTTGATGTTTGTACTCAAGAATTCTCTTTGGGGCGGCTTCAGTGTGCCAGCACCGGCCTGTTGTCCAGTCACCTCTCGCAGCCCTGCTGGGAAAAAGCACGTGGCGGGGTGCTTCCTGCTGCTTCATTCTCTGGCTGGCTGCCCTCATGCCCGCTGGAGATCTCCGAGTCGCAGTCGAGCGCCTCATAGATGGTAGGCAGTGTGGTCTGCTGGCTGAGGCGCTTGCGCAGGCCCACAAGCAACGGCTGTGGCATGGAAGAGACATCCACATTGTTGCCAAGGTCAACCCAGGCCAGGCAAGGGAACTTATTCATGTCCTTCATGGTGTCAGTCAGCTCCTTCATGGTTGCCCGCGTCAGTCGGTTGCCATTGAGGGAAAGGTGAGTGAGCTTGGGTAGTGCCCAGAGGAAGGGCAGCAGCAAGCGCACCATGTCATCATTCAGCTCGGTGAAGCTCAGGTCCACAGAGGTGAGGTGGTCCCCGTTGTTCTGCAGGTAGTAGGCCATGCGGTGGACATCCCGCATGGTCAGGGGGATCCCTGACAAATCCATGGAGTCCTGGCTCACCTTCTTCTGCAGGCTGGTCTTCAGGCTAATGATACAAAGGGGCAGAGAGAGAAAGATCATTCAGAGGATCACTCTTATCCATCTCTCACCCAAGTGACAGAGGAGAACTTATTAAGAACATGGGTTTAGAATGCTAAGCAAAGGGTTAAACAAGCTCAAGGTTTGCACCATGCCTCAGGGCAAGCTGGGGCTTTCCTGTATATTCTCAGCACTCACACAAACTTTGCCAGAACTGGCTAAGCATAGGATGCTAAAGTGTCTTCCACTAGCACATTTCAAAGGGTTTGTCTGTATGTGCACGTACAGACGCTCATGCATAGAAAGCAAAAATAACCAAGGCAAGCAAACTCGCCAAGCGCGCTGGTTTGCACTGCGTGGGGGCTGCTGGTGTGCCACCTCTCCAGGTGAATGCCAAGGTCTGCTGCAAACAAACGGTGCCACAGGGCTGCTGCTGAGGAGAGCAGTGTTAAAAGGCTGAGAAACTGATATTTTATCAGGAAAACAGTCCATAGGCAAACTTCGCTCCAGGAGTGGATTTACTGCATGTCCCTTTAAAAGCCTTCCCAAGCAGCACTTAGTCAGTAAGCAGCACCAGTGGCTGCCTAGTTGGGTCTCTGTGGTCAGCAGATCATCTGGGATCTGCTGCAGCTGTGAGAAGGCGGGGAGGGCATAAGGGTGCTAAAAGAAATCTAGAGAGGTGATTTCAGCCGTTTCTTTTTCAGTCTGCCTGGCAAGTGGAGTGAGGAGGAGGAGGTAGGCAAGCTGTACAGCAGGCAAAGCTGTGCTATGTGGCTGTTGGGTATGCAAAGGGAGTGGGATGTGGAGTTCTATGATGGACTGTGGGTTTGTGAGAGTGCTGTGGAAAGTGGGGGCTGTGGGGATATAGAAGCTGGTGGGGATATGCATCAAGGTTGAGTAGAAATGTGTGTTGGTGTAACATAGAACCCAATCCCCTAGTGTCAATGATATTAGCCTTGCTGTCCTTTCAGCCACATCTAGCTTTAGGGATATGGGAGCCCTAGTAGGACCCTCACTAGTGTTGTTAACCATGTGCTCAGTGGGTCTGTAAGTGCCTTGCTGAGTTTGGGAGGAGCAGGGTGGGTTAAAAATTAACCGCCAATTTGAAGGTCCCCACTCTTCCTATCTGGCTCTCTGTAGTGTCCTGCACTCCTGTGGCACAGCCAGTCCCTGAGAGCAATGGGGACATGGGGACATGCAATTTCCTCGGAGGAGGCTGCAGCACCGCAGGAGCTCCGTGGCAGGTGAGAATGTCCCTACAGCCTTAGCGTTGCCAGGCTTTTCTCTAGCTGTGGAGAGGGTGTGATGCTGCCTCTATAGCTTTGCTTTACATATGCAGTTCATGGCATCCTGCAGATTTCACTCCTTAATCATCCCCTATGGCCATGTGATAACACAAGTGAGTAAATGTGCATCAGTGCAGGTAACAGCCCTTCATTCAACACTGGCAAACCTGTAGCTGTGCTTTCTTGTAGGAGCATGAGGTGGAAAAACCTTGTGGCCAGCCTTGTCAATTCTCAAGCCCGCAAATTCCTGCTCTGGGTTTAGCAGCACTTTGTTAAGGCTACTTCTATGTGTCCTTGTGCTTCCTGTGGGAATTCACTGTGCAGGGCTGAGGCTGTATCCGCAAGCATGCGTTTGAGCTAATGAGTAATCATGGTAAGAGGTAAAAGAGTATGGAATAACTTACGTTCAGACCTGAAGGTTTAAAAGAGCCTTACATATTAGTTACTAAATGTTTACTCTTTACATGACCCAGACTACTCCTCAGCAGATCATGGGAGGGGCAAAGGGAGCTTGTCTGTACTGTCAAACAGCAGAGCCTGAGGTACTGGTGAATTATAATTGGGCTGAAAGCACACAAATGAGTTCTCCAAAGGGCCTTCACTTGCAGATGGTACTTGATAATCTGTCCAATATCATGGCCCCGGAGACAGGATTGTGAAGAATTAATCAACCACGTTGCCTGTAGCAGCGGTGCAGCTCTCTTAGTAGAGTTGTGAACAGCGTGTGCTGCAGTCTGGATGGCTCTCTGCTAATCCAAGGGATGCTTGGGATCAGCCCCGGCTGCGTGGGAGCTGTATTTCTTCAACTCCCCTCAAAAAACAATGTGTGGTTTGTTTTGTTTGTTGTATAGTTTGTCACCAAACAGCCGCTGGCAGTGGTGTAGCACGATCTACCACAAATGAGGCTTCAACTTGTATAAAATCTATCAGGGACTGGCCTCGTGGCTGGAAGAGTCTCAGGTCTCCTCTGGCACAATGTTACTGCTTTAGCTCTGCTACATGTCTTATGTGGGTGTTTGAAATGGAGCACTTCTTGTCCTAGGAAAACCAAGCATCAAATGAAGAACGGAGATGTGCATTCATATTGGGCAGATTGAGAAGAGAGAAATGAATCTTGAGTGTAAACCTGCCCTCCTAGGGGAAATATGTCCCTATGTCCAGTGGGGCACAGAGATGAGATGGAAGCCTTCTCTGGCCTGTATTGGTTTAGAGTAAGACTTTGTTGGGGGTATGGGTGAATACAGGATAAACAAGTGTAGAACCAAGCCTGTAATTACTTCAGTGCCTGTTTTGTGCAAATACAGCCTGTGGCTGCTGGAAATTCTCCTCTCCAGTGCTGTCAACCCATGGCAGATCCTGGGGAGGGGGAGGCACAGAAAGGAGACAAACATAGGGACACCCCCGCCCTCCCCAAGCCTTATCTGTTAGCACAAAGCCTCCTCTGACCTTTCTGTTGTAAGGCTACAAGGAACAAGCCATAGTGCTCCCCGTTTGGTATGGGGATGGGAACCAGGCTGGAGTGGGGACCACTGGGGGGCACGGCTGAGCCGGCACCGCTCCCTTCTGTGGGCCTCAGCATTCAGGTGCTGGGCTTCTGCCGCCGCTGCAACAGCAGCCTCCTTAACAGGGGGCAAGCCTGAAAGGCCCTTGGGGTCTCCTTTGGAATGACTTGGCTCTGAGTGCAGACAGTGACGACTGAGGGGAAATGTCAGGACAAAAGCAACGTGCTTGTCTGCCTGCTAAGCCTCCTCTCCTGTTGACTGCTATGCAGGGACTGCAGTAATAAGTCATGGATCATGCTCTGACCAGAGCAGGTACCTTCTGCTGCTCTCCCCAGCAACAAGCCAATACCCCAAGGAGGCTTTAATCAAGCAGACAAATTATCTTTCCATAATTGATTCTCCAGACTGGACTGCTCCTGGCTGAATGTGCATAAACCCTGTGCCAGAGCCCTCCCTCCCTTGCTGGCTTGTTTTTCTTTCCTTTCCTGTGTTTTTGCTGCTTCCTTTTGCCCTCATTGCTGTACCTGCCAGGGTGACTCTGGGCCTCCTGATTCAGCACTGTGTGCTCCTCCTGTGTTTAAGTTGTTCTCTTGCCTATAAAAATGCCTCTTGTAGGGATGTGTCTGTAGAAGCCTCGCGCTGGTGGACATAGTCCCTCATGCTGCAGCCAGGCCCTCAGCTCTCTGGTAAGTGCTGAAGCATGAGCTCTGATGCCCCACGCATGCTGTGAGCCCTGGCAGCTCTCCTCCTTGGTGCTTCTGTGTGGCTCCAAGGGGTGCAGCTAAATACCATCTCTGGAGCAGGGCACAGCGTAGCTGCCCACTCCCTTCTCTGTTGCTTCAGAGGTAAATGTATCTGCTGTCAGAAAAGAGACAGGGAGATGTGGGTATGCTTTACTCTGAATTAGCTGACACTTGGTATTTTTTTGGAGCTCTGCTAAGCTCTGTTTCTCTTGGAGGGATTGAGGGGGGACACAATTCACAGGACACCAACCTCTCAGACAATTGTGCAGCAGCTGAGAAAATGCCAGGTTTATTTCCAGGGAAATGGGTCATCTATTATCCCCTAATTTCTGCAAGTAAAATAGGCTTAAAGATTGCTTCAGCTGCAGGAGGTTTTCTTCCTTTGTGAGACAAAACAGCTACTTAGCTATGTGGCTCTTGATGCCCGTGGGACTTGTAGGCAGAGGATTGCAAAGCACGGGAGGCTGGATTAACCTAATGCTACCACAACTGGTGCTGTGTGCAGTTTATAATTGTGGGGATTTGCATCTAACAAGGATCTGGACCCTGGATGCAGGGAAGCAGATTGTGTTTGTATTATCTGCAGCAAGCTTAGAGAGGAAACAAACCCCCACTCCCTCACACGCTGGAGAAATGGCTGCAAGTGAGAAATTCTGTAGAACTTTCAGCAAGGGCAAGCAGCAGCCTGTCCCCCCACTGCCTGCCTGGACCTAGATGCAGCATCCAGTGAGGAACGGTGCGTGCCTGCCCTCCTGTGTATAAGGGATCAGTGCCCTGCTTGCAATGCTAGACCAGCCCTCCTGAGGGATGAGAGCTCTTCTAAGCACATCTCCTTGTTTCTCACACGAAACAAGTTGTTCCTTGCATCATTGCCAACTCCCTCCTTGGGGTCTGCCCTTTCTCCCACTTATCTCTTCCCTAGGTGCCAACTCTACTCTTCAGTAGGCATGAGCCAGCAGTCCCCAGGTTTCACCATGTCACATGAGATCCACCCAGGATCAGTCCAGACAGCATAGGAGTCTGAAGACCTGCAGGTGTCAGAAGAAGGCTTTGTATCTCTAGATACGTGGGCTGGAAAAGGGATGAAACCATCTCACACCTCGCTTGGCTTTTTTCTGGGATAAAAATCTTCCACTCCCCACATAAGGCTCAGTCACTGTTTCTGCCTCCTGCAAACTCAGCTAACATGAGCAAATTCAGAGCTGTCTTGGCATGAAACAATTAAGACACCTGAAATTAATTGCTAGTTGTTTGTCTGCCAGGACCTGTCCCAAAGGACCTAACACTTAGGCCCTTTTCCAGGTGCTTCCTGTCCATAAAGCTGAGGGCTCAGCACACCTTTTTTTATTAGCTCTTAATCCCTTCAACTTCTTGCTCGTTAGTGAAATTCTTTGGTGGCTGCAGGGAAGGGGTGTGTGATGGCTCCTGACTGTGCTCTGGTGGGACTTGCAGCAACCACAACAGTGCCTGACCTCTTGTTAACTTTGAGGAGTCTGGAGAACCTTGTTCAGCCCAAGAATGTTCAGGTTCCTGGAGTCCCAGCCTCATTTCTTTCCATGGTACAGTGAGAGGCTGGGAGGAAACAGTAAGAGTCAGATAGAGTTTCAGTAATGAGGGATGCCCACTACTCCCTGCCTGTCTCTCTGAGGAATTAGCAGCTTTCTCCCCCTCTCCTTCTTATGTTTAATTTGCCTCCAAATGTAAAATTTTCCTGATGCCAGAGACTCCCATCACTGTGCATCCCCCTCCTCCACTGACAGGTGCTGCCAGCAGTAGTAGCTAATTGGCCATAAGCTGGGTCTCTCTTGGCTGCTTTTCCTTGCACAGAACTTAGCGACAGGCACGTTTGGATGGCTTCTCTGCTTTGAGCACTGATTTAGGGGATGGACTCCAGGCTTTTTAATTGCCTGCTTAGCATAATCTGCTTGCTTTTCTTCCCCGTGGCAGAGGGTGTTGTAGTGCAGGGCTGGCTTTAGCTGCCTCTAGTGAGACGTGAAAATGGAAAGAGAAGCCTCAAAAGCACTGACCTAGACTAACCCAGCACAAGCTGGTCTGAGGCTGGACGCAACACCTCTGTAAAGATTGATCCATCCAAGACCTCTGTTTGTATCCCCTCATTATTTAGGTCTATCTTAGCAAAGCAGGGAATAATGCTACCTCCTCACTGTCAGTGTCATGTCTCAGCCTGTGTCCTTGTCAGACCTTCAATTGCCTAAGAGTCATGAAGGCACAAGGTCTTTGCTGATTCTTTTAAACTACCATTTGCCCCTCAGCCTCCATTATTTCACTCCTTGTCTCTCTATCAAAGTGTCCTGCTTGTCAGTCTTGGGCTTTTTCTTCTGATCTGTGACAGGGCAGTGCCAAGCTGCTGGATGACCCTTTCTACCATCTCCAACAGCCTCTGCAGCTGTACCTACCTCTTGATGCTGCTGAGAAGACTGATCATGAGTAGTCTTTGGGTGTCTCTGCACCCTGAGATGAGGGGAGGGACAGTTCCTGCCTCTCTCCACAATTTATTCACCGGTTCATGTCTGTCCAACTGATATCTCTGAGCAGCAACTTCTTGAAAACATGGTGTGGGGCAGTTTCTGTACTCCCATATGACTTTGACCATCTGGCTTTAGTTAACTGACTGGTATTTTCTAACTTGGCTTCCTATCTCTAAAGCAGGAATGATGGTGCCTCTTTACCCTGTTGCATAAGGGTGACATGAAGCTGTAGTTAATATTCACCTCATGCCGTGTGAAGGCTAGGATCTAATCTGCCAGAGCTGTCATCTGCAGCCCTGAGTGATGTTTTCAAGAAAAAAAATCAACAAAACAAAAAAGATCCAAAGCCTTCTAGAGCTGTTTCTTTGCAGTCTTCAAGACACAAGTGCTTTCATTGCATTTTAAAAGTGCCTCTAAATGCTGCAGCGTCTGAGCAATGCACACCAATAAATGAGAAACAGAGCCATAAGCCCAGAAGGGATACTCAGTTTTCAAGTGAGGTTTGGATTAGCCAAGATGAAATTCATTCAGATGAGGAAAGTAAAACTGTGGTGAGACTTGTGAAAAGGAAAGCCCAGGCATGTGCAGTTCAGGAGTTACTGACTCCATGCACACTACTGCCTTTGCTCTTCCATAACCAGTTACTAGGTGGAAAATCTGGGTTTTCTTCTGTGCCAGGAACACCCTGCTTGTAAAGATCATTCTGTGCTTACTGCCTGTGTGTTTTATGGATTCAGGTTTGATTGTTTGCACTCCAGAAAGGAAGTAGTTACACTGAAGTAGCCAGCTCTAGGGATGATGCAAGTGGAAGACATGTAAGGTTCCCTGACAGGCTTTGCCAAGACAGCTCAGCTGTAATCCACAGCCTTTTGATTGCAGGATGAGGCTGCAACCTAGGTCTGCAGATGAAGGCTGCCTTCACCTGGTACTCTTCTCCCTTGCCACTCTGAACTGCAGTCCAGTGTGGCTTTGCCCTCAAAAAGTAATACATGCCCTGTATGCAGATGGTGGCACATGCACTCGAATATGTAGTTCTCCTGCAGTGCTGAATTAGGAAGCCTCAAGACTTTTATAAACAAGAATTAATAACATCCAAACATTCTGCATCTGTCAAAATACCACAGAAGTGGTGATGATAGTCTAAAAAGTCTGTCTGCAGAAAGGAGCATTTCTTAATCCATTACCATTAAACATCAATTTGATGAGAAAGCAAAGCTGGAGTTACACAACACACCAGAATGTATTCTGCTTGTTAAGTGTGAATGATATACACAACTGTAAAATGGTTCTAAAACAGAATCCCCACTAGGATATAAGTGACTGACAACTGTGCAGTAAAGTCATGCTGGTCCCTGCTTCTGAAATCTTACCTTCCAGCTTTTCAGTTTTTAATTTTAAAACCTGCAGAGTAAATCCCCCAGGAGCTCGACTTCCCTGTTTGGTTGGGCAGCCAACCCAAGCAGTGTCAGCTGCAAGGTGGGGTGCAGGCTCTCAACTAGAAGGTGCAGACCTGAGGCAGGATTTTTGCTGGAAAGGAGAACTGAACCCCTTGGTTTCAGTGTGGCAAATCCGTCTGAGTATCACCTGGGCAGCTGAAATAGTCTCTTTGGGTGACTGCACAGCTGGGACACTGCTAACCCTTCACTGTCCAAGGCAGACAGCCACTGTCAAGAACCTGCTAGCATGGATGCAGAGGGCAAACTGCCTCTCAGCATCACCTTTGACAGTTTCACCAGAGAAATCAGTCATGGCCTGGGCTGGATCTCTCCTACTTGCCTCAGCTGCTGTTGCACTGAGTACACTGTGCTGCAATAAGCTTTCTCCTTCCATGTGTCTGTACAGACTCTGCTTCTGGCCTGGGGCATTCAGGTGGTAATTGCATGTGGCCTGACTCAGGTGCCATGTTATGGTCCCTTCTGTCGGTAGTTCTTCAGAAGAATGGCTGAACAGGATGAACAGCAGCCTGCTGTGTCCTGTGCAAGGCACGTTGCACCTTTGCTGCAGTCATAGCCCTGGGTTGAACACATCACTGTTTAAGGTGGTAGTGGAAGCAGGTTTGTGGTTAAGGAGGTCTAGAGGAACATACACGTGCATGTCTGCAGGCTCTCAAGTTTGATGCTTTGCTAACTTAGTCTACTTGTGAATATATTGTATCTGGTTGGGCTCTATATTATAAAACTGCTCCTGCTTGGTGGAAGTATGCTTGGCTCTTAACAGAGTTTCCAGTTCCAGTTGTCTGGCATTGCTGTGCATCGAAACAGGAGTGTTTCAAGATATGTACCTTATCCTTTCTGCTTTATCAGCTCATGGGTGGCTCAGGTTTGCGCTTGCTGGATGTTTTGGGTCCCACTGAGAGCAGATGGGGACGTAACTACAGTTAGTTTGTTTCTGACCCACTGGTTTGCTGTTTGGTGGTGGGGAGGAACACCTGACGCATGGTCTCGCTCCAGTACTGCAGGTCCTTTCCATCTCCAATACCACAGCTCCACAACAGCCCAAATGTAATTAAAACCTGGCAGATGCTCTAAGCTCTCTGTATGGCTGGGCTTGTTAATTATCTCCTGCACCCATCTGACATGCTGCCAGAAAGCGGAAATCACATTTCAGAAGAGAACAAGGGCGCCCTGCATCAGCTCTGTGAAAGCCAGAAGCCAAAGCCCAGGAGACTGCAAAAGCGAGGAGAATTCATTCAGTTCCTGAATGTGGTCTCCACATGCTGATTCCTCCCAGCTGTCCCAAATCCCCACTAGATTTTAGAAATGTCTTCAAAGTATTGCTGCTACAACAATGCTTTTTACCAGACCTTAAAGGCAGGAAAGGTGTAAGCCAAGGACATGGGTTCAGAGACAGATTATAGTAAAATACTCCCACTAGCAGACAGAGAGAAATGGAGAATTCATATCAGGTAAAAACAGCCCAGCTGGACAAAATTAGTCCCTGCTATCTCCAAATAAAGCAGCTATTTCTTGCCTTCCTGCTACTGGCAACATCCATTTTCTTGCAGCAGCCTCAGATGCCAGCTCTGCAGGTGCCTTTTGCTGCAAACCAGTTCTTCTCCAGTCTAAAAAGAGGAAGCTCTGCTGTTTAATATTTAATCAAAATTATTTTGTGCCTTATGTAACACCTTGCAGCTGCCAGACGGGGCCGCCCACTTTAGACCTATATTTCCCTCCATTGCACATTGTCTTGCTGCCCTCTCCCTGCCTGTGCTCACAGATACTCTGTGCTGGCCAGTGCTTTGGGTCTGACCCTTCTGTGTGGGATTTGGGCTCATGGCTTCCTCTGACTTGCTGTGTCATTAGTAAGTGGTGAGTTTCCTCTCCCTGGGCTGTGCAATCAGAGGGAACATCTCTAGTTTGACTCTGCATTCTGGAGTCCAACTGGAGAAGAGGTTTATTCTGCCTGCAAACAGGAGTGTGAGTTAGGTACTGTCAGGGAGGAATTTTTCACTTGGAAAACCAGAATGAGGCTGAGTTTCAGCACAAGGGAGCTTGGAAAGGAATGGACACAGCCACCCACTCTACAGCTCTCCCTGCCTCCAGCACTTCTTATCTTTAAGCCTTTCTATCTTGGGAGAGGACAGGGATGAGGTGAGATCTGCACATCCTGCAGCTCCAGTGATCTGCAGAATTCCGTAGGGAAAATGTCATCTAACTGCGTGGGCCTAGAAAAGGACTCGCTCAGCTCTGGTCCCTAGGTCTTGTTCTGTGTGGTGGTTCCCACCTGCAAACCAGCACTAGTAGTGAGGAGCTGAGCATCACAGCACTAAAACTCACTGAGTGCTTAGATTTGGTGGCAAAGTGAGGCTACAGGTATGAGAGGCCTGGAAATCATGGTATTGGGGATTTTATCCTTAAGATGCACTGGTCATCTGCCTCTTAGAATGAAAGGTATGATGGAAATGTCAATTCCTGTGGGGGACTGGAAGCTGCTGGCACACACATATAAGACTCTGAAAGTCTCAGGAAAGCCCAAGGCCATTCTCAGAATGCTGCCAATTCTGCATTTCTTTTTATCCAATCCTACATTTATTCCTGTGAAGTTAATGGGGCTGACATGAGCTCTTTTCTTAGTCACTTCTCTGTCTTGTCTTCAGCAGTGGTGATCTGTGTCACAGGAACAGGCTTTGCTTGAAGAAAATGAGGAGAGAAGGGGTGGATTTAAAAGAAGTAGGAATTGCTCTTTATCTGGTTAGAAAAGCCAGCAAGTGTCAAGGAGTGTGGGTGTCTGAATGTGTGTAGTAGTGGAAAGCAGCTGCCATCCAGTAGCTGTCAGTGGCCAATGTGCCTTGAGTTGGGCTCCTTGTGCATGAGGCTCTGGTCCCTCTCCTGGTCCTGGCAGAGAAGTGGGAGGTAAGGAAGGATGGTCACCTCTCTGCCAGCCACTTCAAAGTGGTTCCTACTGAATGGGGTGATTGGCTTGTTGGTAGTGCCCTGTAATGGGAGATCTTCCCCACAGGCAGGGAAGTTATACTAGGATAGACAAGGACAAAGTGGGATGCAGAGCTCAGGGCCGGCTCAGCTTGACATGTAGGTGTGTTTATTTGCAAGGCTGCCAGCTTTGGCCATGCTCCTAGGGCCAAACACCCTGCAAGCCCTGCCAGGAGGGTTGTCTGTGCTGTGCTGTCAGTGGGGATGATTTCAGTGTACTTGGGAGAGGTTGAAGAACTGTAAGCTACATAAAAAGGAGTAAATAGCAAACAGGGCAAGGAGAGGGGTGTTGGTACTGACCCTGCACTGGTTGGCTGACATTTTCTAAGACTGAGCTGAAGCTGCCATGTAGGTTTTCAGTCCTGCCTTTCTCTGAGAAGTGCAGTAGTGGCAGACTGGGATGGTGCTTGGCTGCAGCACAGTTTTTCCTGGCAAATCCCCCTCCATGCCCATCCACGCTGTCCCTGCCAGCCTGCTTACCACATCTGGGACTTCCTCCGGGGCATGCCGTGCCGATGCCATTTCGAGTGGGGGGTTAGGTGGTAAATCAGCTGCCTGCAGATCCTGTCTGAGGATTTCCAGGGGTCGTATTCCTGAAAGTAAAGGGACAGACAGCTTAGACTGCCTGTACCACAGCAGAACAAGAGGCAAGGGGGAGGACAGAGGAAGATAAGAAAGGAACAGAGGTAGTAGTAGAGCAGGGCACGTATATAGGGGAGGAGATAAAGAGAAGAGGAAGACAGGACAAAAGAGGAATGGTGAGAAGGCCTGGGATGCCTCTGCCATGTGCCCTGTCCTCCTGGGGTGGAGGAGGAGCAGTAGGAGCTCTGCACTAACACGGGAAACCCCAGCCCAGCCAGCATGTTACTGCCCAGAGTGGGGCTACAATTTCACACCTACCCAGGAGCAGCTGGAGCTCAGAATAGGGGTGTATTTTCTACAGCTGTGGCAGAGGGTCTGGCTCTAGGCCAGGCAATGCCCAGGGAGGCAGGGCTGGCTGCCAATGAGAGAAGGGCTCTGTGCATACTTTTTTTTTTTTTCAAAAGATCCCCACTGTAGGGACAGGACCTTGCACCCAGCTCCTTAGTGCTGTATCCTCAGCACCACCCATCCCCAGCTGTGTGGACAAGCTGCCAACTCATTGTGTTACAGGACTATGCTAAATTTCTATGCCGTGCTTCCCAAACTCTGACTGCATACTGCCTTTGGACTATCTGTTGCCCTGATGTGGGAAGTTCAGCAGTCAGCACCCTTGCCTTGCCCATCCCTGAGGTGCTTCTTGCTGGGAGAGATGTGTCCTGGGACATCCCTGCAGGATGTTGCTGGGCAGGGAACTAGTGAGTTCCCTGTATTCCATCTTACTTCCTTGCAGTCCATTCTACTCCTGGAGGTTTGAGGTTGGGAGCTTCCCGATACTAGCAGTTCCCTAGAGCCCCTGCAGTAACTCATCAGGAAAAGTTGGCACTGAGGTGGCTGCTACCTTCCTGGGTTTATTTTTGCATGGGTTCTCTGTCGCCATGACTTTGAACAGCACCCCTCTTCCCCTGGTGAAGCAGCATGGCAAATGGCAGCTGCTGAAGGCTGGGATTTCTGCCCCCTCTACCATATTTTCAAATGCTGCATTCACATTCCTCAGCCCTCCAGCTGTGGTGCAACATGTGCATTTAGGGATTTGATAGGTAAACACATAGTAAAGCTGTCGGGGAATGTGCTAATTTATTGCAAGCGGTTGGAGTGCTGTGGGCCAACAGCTGCACTGTGACTTTCTAAGCAGTCACTGAATCAGCTGAATTCCCCAGGGATGCGCTGCCAGCATGTGGCTGTTCTGCTGTGCCAAGTGGGAGAGGGATCCCAGCCTCGGTGCTCAGCTGAACACCCCTTGATCCCTGTCCCAGCTCCCCTAGGAACCCCACAGGGGCTGCCCTGTGCCCTTGGGCTGGGTGTCTTGTTCTAGATTACTGTGCTGGCAAGGCTGCAGCTGGCACCCTGCTGTCACCTACAACCGCAAACATTTTCAAGTGGGTGCACGTGCACACCAGGCTTCAGCACGGAAGCTGGCACAATGCTCTGCAAGCATTTGTTGGCTCACAACTGAGAATTACCCTCCTGTTCGTTCCTGTGTCCTCACTGATTTAATTTCCACTGACAGACTGGGAATTACACTTCAGCCTGCCTGCCTGTAATGCAGTTACCCCCACCAGATGCTCAGCCAGGGTTGGAGAGGGAACGTGGTCTGCTATGTTTGTGCTGGGAAGGGTGCTGGTGCTGTAGGGTACTAAGTCTCTCCAACTGCTTAATTATTGGCTTTGAGGGGCAGCTCAGGTGCTCAACATCTTAGGAATTGGGAAAATCTAATCTATGTAATGGTACGTGTCAGTGCACATAAGTATGTGTACCTATAAGACATGAAAATAGAGAAGAGGGATATATGCAGGTATATAAAAATTGTATTCTGTTATACTCTAGGCACCTGGGTACTGGAGTAAGGTAATGTCCCCTCATGCTGCCTCCCCTGAAAGGCACTGCACAGCATGAGGTTGGAGATGGACTGGTAGAACAGCTGGAGAGAAGGTCAAGTGAAATATGGTTAAGAGGTACTACTGCTGCACCTCACTCCCTTCCTTTTTGGATGCGTATAAAATTTGCACAAAAATCACACCTGAAGATTTTTTCAGGCTGCATTGCAGTCCAATGGTGATGATTCAACTTTGGCTAAATGTAGTTTGTCTGTTGAGACTTGACTGGCTAACTGTTATCAGAGAGCCTCAGGAGATGGCAGAACAAGGATAGAAATGCCACTAATCTACACCAGGCATTCAGTGTATTCCCCAGGGCGCTGCTGTTTGCTCTGAGCTGTGTGTACTTACTATATCTCTTTGCATAAAGAAATTCACTCTGTTGCTCTCCTCATAAAGCAAACATGATGCTTGCCAAGCCTGATGAGCAAATGGATGTATTGCAAATCCAAGTGTTTGTGGTGGCAGAGGGTAACTGAAGTAGATGCTGGTGTGACAGTGGGCCTGTGGTTTCTGTGATGTTTGTCTGCGCCCAGCCTTGCCTTTCTTTGTCTCTGCTTTCCTTCTCTGAAGGAAAGTGCCGGAGCAGTGCAGGGATACCGTGCATGTAACACATTTGCTTCTTGAACCCTGAGTTGCGATATATTCCTACAGCACCGTTCTTTACTCAAGAGATCTGGGAGGTTATAGGGGTGATGTACTGCTGGGTTAGAGTAATTACATATGGCAAAGGGCTCAGAAAGAGAGAGGTTGTTCTTTTCCTCCTGCAGAGATCTGTGTTCCCCTCTGCAGCCCCTGTAAGCCAGCTGCTTTGCACCTCTGGGCCATACCAGTTAATGTGGCACCACCACCCACCCCATATATTTTAATCTGTCCTGTACCCTGTCATCAAGTTTACTATTGGCCCAAAAAGTAAATTTCTGATTTCTGTGCACATAACTGTACCCTCCTTCAGTTGCATTCATGTTCTGAGGTAGTTTTAACCGATTCCTAGAGAAATATGCACAACAATCTGTATGCTACCTCCTGAAGGGCATATGCTGGCTGGTTCTGCAGGATTGCAGAGCACCACCCAGTACCAGCCACTGTGTTACCGCTCTCTTTGCATTAGCGCTATGTCACAAAGTATTAACTGAGCTGAGGGAAGGGTTCACCTTTTTGGGACACTGCAGATCTCTAGCGAGGTTCATCAGCAAGTCATGGGAGATGGGATCCACCAAGTTGAGGAAAGTCGCATTTTTGTAGAGCACTTCATTAAGGAATGTTCCTTCCAATCCCAGGTCCTACAAGAAAAAACAGACAGTCAGATACACAGGCTTCCTTGGAACTGTAACCATGAGGTGTTTTGAAGCCAGAAAGTAAATCCAGTGAGGTGCCCGTGGGTTGCTCCATACAAGAAACTATTTGACAAAGGTGAAGCAGCTGTGTCTGACCCAGCATTACTATGATGAGGGATGTAGACAGCCAGAGAGCTGAATGAGATGCAGTGTTAAGTTTTGCTAATCAGCCTAGGACCTGACCACCTTGTTTCCACCTACCACAGGAAGGTGAGAGTGGTATCATTTCCAGACTGGCTGGGGCCCAGAGAGAATTAGCTCCAGAAAAATTCACAGCTTTGTCAGCCTCTATGTGTGAATCTGCTGAAGAAGCCAGGCAGAAAGGCTGGCTCAAAACCTGATTCTTCAATCTCAGCTTTTCTGTAAGACTCAAACCTTTCTCAGGTATTTAGATACTGCCGTACACCCTGGTGGTGGCTGGCTCTGAAAAGGTCCTGCCCATCAGTGTGAGTTCAGCTGTGCTTTGAATTTCTCAGTAGGCACTAAGCACTGGCAGTATTGTCTTTTGGGAGTAATGGTAAATTTATAGATAGAGTCATGGAGGGTCCTCTACCCATCTTCCACAGTGTGAATTGGGGGGAATATCTGTGGTCTTTCTAGCATGGACCAGGGAATGGGGCACCTTTGGATATGCTGGAAGAAACCGCAGCATCCCTGGGAACAAAAAGCCTCCCCAGGGGGAAGATGGGTGATACTGAAAAGAATTAAGCTGTTTCTTGCTAAGAAGAAAGCTAAGTTCTAATATATGACACAGTTATTACAATCAAGAGGTACCACAGAGCTTTGAAAAAAAAAAAGCCTCTGGTAAAGAGAGATCATATACTAGATAACATATTCACATGAAAATACCCCTAGGGCAGGAAAAAATACCCCAAGAGTAGAAATGGGGAGCAAAAAAGCTCCCTAAAAGGCATAGTGCTGGGTTTGATTCAGCTGACAAGGAGGGCTCAGCTGAAGGAGGAAACAAGCCCTATGCCCATTCTGTACGCTGCTGCCAGGAGAAATGAATAAGCAAATGGGTGCCCCATATGTTCGCGCTGCTCCACTGAATGTGCGCTTCAGGCACCACCCAGTGAGAGATGCACTGAGAGTTCAGGGGGAAAAAAAAGGCAAAAAAAAAAAAAAAGCTGGATGTGTGCACATACATCACCAGCAGGGATGGAGCCAAAGCTGGCAGAGGTGAGG
Organism: Eurystomus gularis; assembly: GCA_013400335.1. Classification (NCBI taxonomy): domain Eukaryota; kingdom Metazoa; phylum Chordata; class Aves; order Coraciiformes; family Coraciidae; genus Eurystomus; species Eurystomus gularis. The sequence continues at coordinate 909,240 of VZZY01015695.1, forward strand.
GATCTTAGCCCTAAGCAGCAATCAAAGCCAGTGCTGTAGCCACTCTCTCCTGCTCCAGGTATGCTTGGATCAAGCAGAGGACACAATACCAAAGAGACTCTGGCTACAGATCTAGTGGAGAAAGGAGAAAAAATCTAATGTTTTACAGCCCTAGCACTGTGTGTACATAAGATGATACCCATAAGAACCAAGGAACCCAAGCTGTGGATCCGTCCTGAAGGACAGCCAGCCACAGCTGGATGTGGGCCAGCAGTGTACCAAGGCATTGTGCCAATGTCTCCCTTAACCATAAGGCTTCAGGGAAATGGAACCTCCTACACCAAGTGTAATATGCACAGATGAAGAAAGCTGCCGAGAGGATGGCATGGCTGGGCATGCAGCAGTGGATGTCAGAGCAGTAATTAAACTCCCCAAGCTGGAGCTGTACCATTAAGATGAATCTGCATTCCCATTATAAATCCTGCCTGCAAGGGTTTTAAATATAGCTGTAAATATTCACTTTGCATTGATAGTCCGTAATTTCGTAGCTCAGGGGCATTTTCTCCTTCATCCTACTTAATTCCCTCCCTCCCTCTCTCATTTCTTGGAAAATTTTGTACCACCTAAAGGGTGGCTGCAAACAGAATATACTAGGTCTTGCCAGTTCAGTTGGCTTAGTGCTGTTATCTTTAAAACAATGCTTGGCTATTGTCTCGGCCCAGGGAAATCAGACTGTACCAGAGTTTTTACTGGTGTAAGTCTGGTGTGTCTCCCCTGGCTTCAGCTGAGCAACACCCAGTTAGATCAGCAGGATGCTGGTCTGTCTTTTGCAGTTGGGTACTTCTGAGACTGGTAAGATGATGTGCAATGGAGCTGTCCAAGTGTTCCTGTACAAAGTAAGTTGTACATGAGCGTACACTTGTGGTTTGCAGTGGTTCTCTGCGCAGTCTTCTAAAATGCTGGGATCTTGCATCTCTGTTAGTGGATCAGCTTCTGCCTGGCTTGCTCGCATTATTATGCCCTCCCAACATCCCAGGAACAGTTCACAGCCCTTTGGAGCCTGCAGACCACAGGTCAAAACCCACTGGCAGGAACAGTTCCATCCTGTGTGGCTGGACAAGGTCTGTGCCTGCAGGGAGCAGGATCCACACATCAGGAGCCAGCGTCCTCTGGTCTGGCTGAGCGTGTATGCTCACTTTAGGAGGCTGCAGTTCTGGTCCCACCGTTGCTCTGCCTTCTCTGAGGTGTTTGCACCCTGGCCCAAGGCGCAGCAATGAGGTATGGTGTTAAATAACCTCACTACCCGCTTGACTGAACGAGGCATCTCTCTTTTTACAGGTAACAAACAGACCCTCACCTGGGACACATTAATCTGTGACTCCTGAGAGCGTGTTACTGCCAAGGTAAGCCAGTCTGTGTAAGGAAGGACACACTGGGGACCGAGCTAAGGGCTGAATTTAGCTGAGGAGTGATGGAAATGTATAAATGAGAAAAAAAGGCTGATCATGGTACTCTTTGAAGCTGACATTGGACCTGTGAAGGAGGATTGGTTCTGATTACGTGACCCCAACCTGGCTGATGGTTCTGTTTTGTTGTTGAAGGGTGTGGTACGTGTTAGCGGTGTAGCCCTGTCTCTGAAATCTCTGAGCACACAAGCAACCAGAGGCTTTGAGGTGGTGCTGGATGGGTTCCCGTCTTACTTGGTGGAGGAAGGTTGTGTTGTGACTACAGGATGCATGTCCTACTGCTCTGTCATGAGCAGATGAACAGAGGGTCACTGTTTCAACATGGACAGGCAGAGATGGGGACCAGGAATAACAGGAACTGGAAAGGCAGTGGACAAAACGTGAGTGTTCAGGACATGGTAATTCTCAGCGCAGATCTGGGGAAGCCAAGTGTTTAACTGATCCTGACAGAAGCTGGCAGGCTGCACTGAAAGGAAGGCTTAGAAAAGACCCTCCATTCCGGATGGCCCTATAACGTAGCATTCAAACCCTGGCTGTTCATAGATGGACCCTCTGGAGACCTCCAAGGTCTGTGGAGGATTTCAGTGCTTTAGTTTCAAGGAGAGGTGCTGAGCACTACAGAAAATGACATTCGGTAGTTCTGGCCTCTGGCATACCCAACAAAAGTCTGTTCATGTTACATCACCATGTTCATGAAGTGAGGGGTTTTCTCTTTTTCTTCACAAGCTTCCCGTAATAGCGCCTTTCCAAAACTGCCTTTGAAATCTTCTTCAGCCCTCATCTGCCCTACCGGTGCTTTCTGCTGAGGGTTTATCTGTCTACACACATGGCAAGAAGAGTGTTTGTGGTGGTAACGCTACCTGGTGACAATCCTCATGTGAACCCTTAAGGCAGTGAACTGGAAAAGTAAAGATGTAAATTTTGGTCCTGTAAATTCTTATTCATGAGTGTGCAACTCACTGGTAGCCAGGGGCATTGACCACTGCTGCTGGATGTGTTGTACACACCCTGGACGTTCAGAGCAGAGACCAGTCTCTGCTCCAATGTACTCATACCCAAAGGGTACTTGCCCCTATGGCGACAATCTCAGTATGTTCCCAAGATGAAGTAGGTCACCATCTAATGAAGCAACATGATAAGCTAAGAACTGGTGGTGTTTTATGTCCAAATCAGAGGGGAGGATTTGTTCCCTGTGCTACTGATTGCAGAGTTGCCTGCAGTTCGGGGGAGCTGAGTTTGCCTGGGAAGTGATGGTAGCACTAAGCGATGGCGGAGATGGCTCTGTTCCAGCAGCAGGGCTCTGTCCCCAGTATCAGTTTGGCACCACGCTGTCTGCATGCTGGCTTTTCTGTTCCTGAATGGCGGCAGGCAGAAACAAGCTCGCACTGATACACTGACCCCGTTACCTCTTCTCTCAGCCTAGACTGTCCCAGAGGTCCTCTCCAAAACCATTTTGGGTTCTTCCAAAGACAGATCTTGGCCGGTGTGGCTGGGTGTGCGTAGCAGGATGTGGTGGGAGTGGGATGGCGGTGGCTCTTCTCTGGGGGGCATCGATCTCGGGCACAGAGGGGTCTGGATGGGGACGGCTGAGGCCCGGACACCCCGTTTCCTGCGTGCAGCGCAGCCCCCGCCCGGCGCCCGCCCAGCCGCTCTCCTCTGCCCCAGCAGCCCGGCCAGTGCCCCCTGCCC
>VZZY01015695.1:912787-993730 GCA_013400335.1 Eurystomus gularis
CGGTTCCCGGCGCTGCCGGAGGAGTGACGCCCCGGGGGTGTTTTATTTGCTCGGGTGCCCCAGCACCCGCCTCCCCCGCGGCCGGGCAGCCCCCGCTGCCTCTTCTCCCGGAGGCGCCTCCTCCTCCCGGGGTTATTCTGCCGGGAGATGCTCGGAGAAGGAGACAAAGAGAGCAGCGGATGCTGCCGGGACCGCTCCTTGCAGCCAGGCGTTTTGGGGAGCTTTGTTTTGCTGGGCAAACTGTTTGAACACTGCAAAAGGTTGTCGGGATTAAGAGCAGTTCAGAACACGCCATCTGGCTGGGAGTGCTTCTGTGGGCTGTGTTTTCTGTCAGTCTGCTGTTGCATGCAGAGGAAGTGTTTTTACGAACCTAGAAAGTGGCAGGAATTTCGCCCACCACCAGTCGTCTGTAACCGATAGTACAATGCTGGCACCGTTCCTTACCTGCTGCGGGCAGAAGTGTTTTCCTCGTGTGCATCCCTCCCTCCTCCTCCAGCAGTGCACAGCGAGTTTAGCACATCCTTTTCCTCAGAGAAAATCACTGCTATCTGAGAGGATGCTAAGAAACAAAGCCTGGATCCCATCTTCAGCCCCTGAGATTTTGCAGGCAGCAGAGTCATGCTCCCAGTATAACCAGTGGCTCAGCCTGACCTTCCACTTTCTGGAGCTGCAGTCATGGGCTCACTTCTGTTCAGGGCTATCACCACCCTGAGCCCAGATGCCCACGACCACAAGTCCTGCATACAGCAGGAGTGTCTGGTAGCTGTAACATGAGGGCACAAAGCTCTAGGAACAGCCTGGGGTTCCCACTGCCTTGTGCCTCCATTAGATGAGTACCATCCAATGCATCCACAGAAGAATCTGTTCTTGTGGCCACAAAGTCCTTGCTTCGGGGGAATGGGGGTGGCCATGGCTCTTTGCTGTACAGTTAATTTTCCTTCTCAGTTGTACCTCAGAGCTGTGAATGGGGATGGAGATGTGGGTTCTCTGCATCATTGCAGCCTCCTTCAAATACTCTGTGGGTGATCTGAGTCTGGCTTGAAGAGACAGGGACAAAATGGGGCTGGACTCTAGAGCAGCCTGGTCAATGCAGCAATTTTGTCACAGTGTTTATGTGGATCTCTAACCACAACAGGTCGAATTCTGATGGCTCTTCTCAGAGTTTTACTCAATGTTTGATCAGACAAAAGCCCTGACTGTCCCTCTCCTTGTTATTCCCCTCCCTGCTCTAGCTAAGCACCTGCAAGATAAATTAACATTGCCAGATCCTGAGATATTGCTGAGCCTGACTCAGGCTAATCCCATTTGGAGGGAGTAGATGCTGAGTAAGGACTTCAGGATCTGGTCATGGAGCTTTGAGAGAGGCTGGGTCAAGAGAAAAATCACTTGTATGAGGTGCAGCATTATAGCTGCAGGAGTGTCACTGGGAGCAAAGGGAAGGACATAAACTGCCTGGCTGAGAGTGATGGGTAAAGGTGTCAATGGAGGGTTGCGCGGTGGCCTGTCCCTGCTGTCTGGCAACTGGGCAGGATGCTTTAGATCTGTGCTTCTGCCTGCTCTGTTCTGTGAGTGCTGCTGAAAGGACAAGCAGCAATAGCAAGGTTTGTAAGCAAAGGATCAGTTCAATAGCAGAATGGCTTTGTACGGCTGAATTGTCTCACACCTTATCTCCAAGAGTCAGGAGAAGGAAATATAATCTGCAGTTTACACTTGGACGGGGATGAGGCTGTGTGCATTGTTCCGAGGCGGTGGGAGAACCAGGGCAAGCAAGCGGCTCAGAGGATGGCACTGTTACCAGGATACCTTCTCATCTGTGTGTGACTTGAAAATATCCCACCACAGATAAAATCCTCTTAACAACCAAACAGTTGTGGGAGCAGTTCAGCTGTCTCTTGTCTGTGTGCTTTAAAACTGGAGACACTACAATAGTGTGAATAATAAGAGCTAATGAGAAACACCGATGCTCCACTTGTTTTTACTGAAGGAGAATGGCTGGCTGGCAGCTCTTTGTAGACTGAGAGATAATCCTGCCCTATCTGTCTGTGCGCTGTCAAAGGGCCCATAACAGCGGGTGGGTGCATTTTAATAGCTAAGATAGTCAACAAGGTTTGCTGCATATAAGGGGAAGAGGCAGGAGTTTGCTTGGAAAGAGTAGACTCTTGTAAAAGACTGCATCTCCACCAGAGACTGCGGGTCCCATGCAGTAGGACCCAGTCGGTGAGGATGCAAGACCTGGGTGATAACAATGTACAGAAGTATCCCCACCTCCCCTTTCCTCTTTGGCACAGTGGCAATGGCTGAGTTAGGAGAGATTTTTGGTAAAAATCTAAGATGAGAAATGGGGCAAGTAGAAAGCAAACAGAGATCCTCTCCCTATTCACTCAAATTCTGTGCTGTAATCTCATCTCCTTGTTGTCAATCTAGTGCCTGCTAGTGGGAACATTCCCAGCTCCTGGCCTTTCAGTCAAGTAAGGAGAGCTCAGGTCAGTGCCAGAAACAGAAGAGTGACTGTATTGGATCAGACCGCAGGTCTCTTTCCCCTGAGATCCTGAATTAGCAGTGGTTAATAGAGGATGCCTAGCAAGGAGCACAAGAACAGGGAGATGTAGGTAGGTGTGTTCCTGAGTACCCTCCTCAACATCATCTATCTGTAGTTCAGAAATTTCCTGAGGTGGAGATCTCTGCATTTAATAGTCCTTTATGGGTTTTCCTAAACCTGTTTTGAGCCTGAGCAAATTTTGGGTATCCGCAGCATCTTGTGGCAGTGAGTTCTACTGTTCAACTCTGTGTTGAGTGAAGAAATATTTACTTTGTTCTGATTCTGTCCCTTACAGTTTTCATTCAGTGTGCAGTCATTCCCTATTCATTTTCTTCAAGACAGTCTCAAATGATAAACCTCTGCTATGTCCCCTCTCAGGTTTCTGTTTCCCAGGCTGAAGAGTCTTGGTCTCGTACAGAAGCCATTTCAGACTTTATATTATCCTTAACTAGCTCCATGCCCCTCCTCTAGCCCTGCTGTAGCCTCTAGTGAACTGGCACAACAGCCATGGGGATGCAGACGCACCCTGGAGCTATCTGATAGCGCAGCGGGGTTTGTGGGTTTGCTCTCATTGTCTCCTAGCACTCCCGTTGCTGTTTTGATTGCTTTTAAGCCTTGGGCTGGCACTTTCATTGAACACTCCTGGCTTGTTCTTGCCATCACACAGAATAGTCCCCTGTGACTTTGTTCATTAGTAGACTGGGAAGGAGATAGTAATTGCTCAACCCTTACAAATTCATACTGGCCACTGTGGTTAGAGAGGCCAAAGCCTCTCATTTTTGTGTTGTCCCTTCTCTATAGGGCCTGTGGCATATGTAGTGCTAGGCTGGGAGATCAGGCTCCCATGCTATGGCTGGGAAGGTTGTGGCTTCCTCCCTGACAGAACTGGAGGGTTGCCTTGAGCTTGCACTGCATGTTGTGCCTCTGCCCAGTCTGGCTAGTGCTCAGTGGCACAGCACTCCCTGCAGAGACTGCAGAGCTATGTTGCTGCAGCCAGAGCTCTTACCACTGCCCTTTTCCTTGGAATGCCCCGTGGTGCTCACGGTGTGACGGCAATGCCAACTGCCCGGCCTAGGAGGAACCAGGCATGCACACACGCTCACTGAGGCTGTTCTGATTTGTATGCTGGGCGAGCTGGACTCGAATGACAATCCTAATTATGTTTGCCTTGTATATGATGAGGGTTACATTTTTGACTGTTGTTGCTGGGCTGGAAATGTAATTGATTAATTTAGTGCTTAAGAAGGGAAAGAGGATTAAGGGGGTGGTGAGGCTGTGCTGCCAGACACTGCATTGACTGCCTCACACTTTCACAGCTTCAGCTTTTGTTTGCCTGCAAACCAGCTTGTCTGAGCTCCCAAGTTGTTATTTCTCATGGCTCTGAGCTTGCTGGCAGATCCCTCAAAGCCAAGTCTCCTGCAGGGAAGGGAGCTGTAGCCCTGGAGAGATATGTGCAAAGAGCTAGTCTGGGCTCTAGGTTTAATTCCATTCTACGTGGAAGCAAATGTAATTGCTGTTTGGCCGTGATCTGTTCAATGGGAAATGTATGTGGGGAGCTTCACATCCCAAACACTGGTAAACTCTTGACTGAACAAAGGAGCGCAGGCCTGAAGAAGGCCCACCTGTCTGTGGCAGCGCAGTTTTAGGGAAGAAATCCCCTTAATGGTTGTGCAGAATACATGGCGGTGGGGAGATAAAAGATGAATGCAGCATCAGTTGGGCTGTGGTCCTAGGGAGTTCCTGCAGCATCAGTGCTGGCAGTAGCAACAGCATGTGGATATACACTGCTGAGACTCTGTACTTGATGGAGAAATGGTACCAATAGCCCATGTAATAATATTAATTAGGTCTTAAGCCTTTTGCTTCTTGCAGCTGAGGCTCCCTTTGCAGCCTGTGAGGCCCCTCGGTGTTGTTCTGGGTCGATCTGCGCAGTAATGGGGTTTAGAAGTGACCGGAGTTCTGCTAAGTAATTATGGACACTGATCTGCTTGTTATTGGGCAAATTAATCAAGTTCTAACAGGGCCCATAAAAGCAGATTTATTGGCCCGTATATTGCCTGCATAGAGAATTGTAACAACTTGTGATCTTGTGGTCACGGTTAAATTGGGCAACGTTGCTGCAAGCACAGGGAAGGTCACCAGTCCGCTCCAGTGACGCATGGCATTAACTTCTTAGTACAGGAGAATCCTGAGCTTCCACTACTTTCATGATGAATTGCCGAGGTATCTGAGGTACATGGAGGATTCCTGTTACCTCTGTTCTGGGAGCATGCTGCACCCATTTCATTTAGGTGAATTTTATCTTGATTAAATTAAGCTGGACTGTGAAGCTGGTTGCTGTGAGGTTTGGACACGCAGCCTTGTGCGGAGCTGCTGCAGCAGCCGTAGCGCCTGGCAGAAAGGCAGAGCAAGCAGCTCTGAAAGCACCAGCAGAGACACCCGTCACAGCTCTAGAAGCACTGGGGCAACGGGCTCTGCGCAAAGGCCTTACCCTTCCTGTCCTGTCTCACTCAAGAAGCACATCACACACCCTCAGCTTGGGGTATCTCTTCCAGCCCTGCGTGGGCTTTCAGAGGGAGGTGGTGAGAAGCCCTGATGCTTCTCACATTCTGCCTCAGGCTTGCGCTTCCCTGCTCTTTCACCTCCTGCACTTCTCCATTACTGCCCGGTCCTGCACGTGCTTTCCAGACACCTTTTCTGTCCTCCCCAGCTCTCTGCTTTCCCCTGGCAGACCCACAAGACTCTGAGGAACCCCTACAGGAAGGGGAGAGTCAGTGTGACCGGCAGGAGGCCTTTCAAGGCAAGAGCAGAAGGTCCTCTTGGTAACACCTTGTGCTTCTGATCATCTTGTAAGGGGGGGACAGTAAATTTTAAGAAAAAAAAAAAGGCAGAAAAAGCAGAATACAGTTAACAAAGCAAACGCTGGGAAGTGTCATCTGCAGGGGCAGTCTGTGGTCCCAGAGGGCTGCTTTCCTGCTCAGCCACCTGCCTTTGGGGCACAGCAGTGGCTGCTTGCCTGCTGAAGCTTTCACAAGGCTGAGGAGAGGTCCAGGGGAAGGCTCTGAGACGTTTCCATGCATTACCATATGTTAGACCCTTTGAGAAGCTGATCTAAGACAGGATAAACAGTGAGGGAAAGCCCTGTGAGGACTTAAAATCAGCCTTGCTGTGGGGCTCTCACATTTCCAACCTTTAAGAGACAGAAACATCTGATCTTATAATATGTCCCTCTGGGATCTTTTTTTTTTTGTGTGTGTCTCAAAAATATTTCTAAAGAGCTTTTAGAAAACCTGGCTTAGAAGGGACCTCCACAGTTTAAGGCTATGGGCTAGAGTTACAGTTTCATAAAATAATTAAACCATCTTAAGCTCATACAGGAGAGGCTGATGGCAGCGCCTGGTGCTGCTAAGCTTCTTTTGGAGTTTGAAACCGCTAAGTGCAGAGATTATGTTGACTCTAAGCATCTTAGCAGCAGTACTAAACCGCTGAGAGCAACCACAGGCCTCCAAGGGAGTATGTGGACCAGGCGCTGGAGGCCAGACAGCTAGACTGTGGAGGTCTGATCTGAGCAGGCACAAGGTACGAAAATGCTGGCAGCTGGTTTGAGTCGTGTCTGCATGAGAAGCAAAATGCTTTCACCATCACTGGCTCTGGCAGAGTGAAGTGAGTCCAGCCATGAGGGTGACACATAAGATGTCCTCCTCCTGAGGAAGATGACACTGCTGACTAAGACTTTCATGTTCTCCAGAGACCTCAGCACTTTTTAAAGAACTTCTAAAACTTGTCTACTGTTCATGGCAGGTCTGGAAAAGTGACCAGCTGGTTTTATTTCTTTCCAGCTTGACTAGTTTTTCTCCATCTGTATTCAAAGATAAGAAGACATCACTCAGCTAAATAAAAACAAGTACTTAAAGGATGGTAGAAGAGTACAAGAAGCAGGGCTTGAAGTGGGAATTGGAGCATAAAAACCTTTTCTGAAACATTTCCTCCACTGACCAGGAGCCTTTTAGAGCCAGGTTGTTACATGCCAGTGACCCAGCATTTAGACCTAGGTAGGTGATCAGAAGCAGGTCTCCAAGTCTGTTGGTGAAAGCCCCGTGCTGAAGGGGCTTCTCTGGCTGTCCTGTGTTCAGAGCCTCTGGACACTGGACTGGAGCTGCCCCCTGGAGCTAGCATGAGCCTCTTTCCAGCTTGTGCCCTGGTCACCAGTGTCACCCACTTCAGCCTTTGAAAAATAAGGGCCAGTGAGCCAAACTGACTTACTGCCCTGTTTACACCATTGATCAATTTGGATCTTACACTGACAGCATCTGATTTATGCTGTCTCTCTCACCTGAGACACGCTGAGGGCTTCACTTCACCCTCTGGGGTTTGAACTTGAGTGATTCCTAGACCCACTTTGGTCTTCAGGGCCATGGCATGAGCAGACAGACAGGAAAGGGTAGTGCTGCCCACTTGGATCTTTCCTGGGGGGCTGCAGCAGAGCCGGTCCTGTGCTGCTCCCTTCAGCAGACAGGCTTTCCCGAGGAGTCTTGTCTGTGTCATTAATACCTGGCACCACTGAGCTGCTCAGCACAAAAGCTCTTTTGGGCTTTGCCAGGCTCAGGTTTGGTTTGGATAACACCTATGCATGCCACTTCTGCCTTGTGCACAAAGCTCGCTGCTCACCTCGGTGCCATCCTGCACCCGCTGTCCCTCGTGCAGTGCTACAGATGGAGCCTTTCCAGACAGGCTGTAAGAGCCTATGATCTTCACCAGATGCACTAACTGTGTTAACCTTTGAAGTAAAGTGAATTTCTAATGTCAGAACAGCAGAGGCCAATGTGCAACCTTCCACCTTCCCCTGCTTTTTTTCCTCAACATGAAAAATACTTTGGCCTTTTCTGTGCTTACCACAGCAGTTTTTTGTGGCTTAGCCCATGTTTGCCTCATTGCGTCAGTCCACACGGTTCACTTGTAAGGAATTTCATCCACGCCTTAAAGAAATTGAGGAAGATGAGGTCAGGAAGGCTCTGAGGCACAGGTGATTGCAGGCAGCAGTGCTGAAAAGGAAGAAAACCAGAGGGAAAAGTGAGTTGCTTTGTTGGAGCTTACCTCATGCAAGATGCCTCTAAGAGCAGTGACCGAGTGCCTCCCTCCTTTGCACCATCATCCCACAGGGCAAAGGAGAGGTGCCATTCACCAGAACAACCCTGAACCCAGAGGGTTCACTGGTGGTACTCGGCCCTTGGCGTCTCTCCTCACAATCCCCACTGTCAGGTATTTATTATCCTGTAGGCTGACGCCCAAGGTGCAGCCTTACCATGAAATAGCACAAGTCGATCCCAGGGAGGATTTCCCATCTCTTTTTGAGCCAAATATAGGGCTGCTCTGTGAACAAGGTGTGTGCATGCCCGAGGCAGTGAGCCTGTGCTTCATGAGGAATAGCAGGTCATGTCCAGGAGACAGGGGGATGGTTGCTGGCCATGGCCCTTGCCAAGCCATCCAGCTTTGGTACAGCACAGGTGACCCTTTGTCTGGACAGGACAGGATGCTGAGGGGATGCTGCAGGGCACTAGCAAGGGAGGTACCCCATGGAGGGGATACCCCCATGGGATGCTGCTGGCAGTGCATCCCCCATGGCAGCTGCCTCTTTTGGACAACTGGCAGACTCACTTGTCCCAAATGCCACAGATCGCAGGCTGGCTACCTTTGAATTTCCTCCCATCTGTGCCATCTAGTGCCCAGTACAAGAACTGGGACTGACCCAGCCTCTCACCCACAGGGGAACAGCCCGGCTGCTCTGGAGAAGAGGCTCTCCTCTCCCTGGGCCAGGCAGCAAGCCCTGGGCCAGGCAGGGATGTGCTGGGAGGATCCCTGAAATGCCGCACCGCCTGCATGGAAAATCCCACTTAGCTCCAGGTAGGATCACAGTGCGCAGGTGTGTCTGTGGGGCGGATGGAGCGGGAAGAGTGACTGTTTGGAGGCTGGAGGTGAGATGAGGCTGGGTGATATTACCCTGCCAGAGACTCCAGGTAGGAAGAGGACAGCTCCAAGCTCTCAGGAATCTTGCCTTTTGCTTTCCAGGCGTTGCGTTTCCATGGCATGCTCTGATGCTGCACATGTGTTTTAAGGGGTAAAAATACTGACCTCTGTCAGAACTGGAATTCTCCTACTTGAATACATCTCAATGCTATTCCGGAGGGGGGGGCTACAGATAGCTTTACTGAAGTGAACTCCCTAAACTACAAACACTTTATTTTTCAATACAATATAGGTTGTATTATCTTACACCATTTCTTAGGTAAGTTCCTTGTACTAAGTTCTTTTTTCAAAAAGCTTCTATAGCTGCAGCTTGATTTGCCAGCTTTGATTCTTAACTCTGCCTCTGTCCTCTTTATCCTTTTCAAAGGAATACTTTTCCTCTCTACAGACCCGGTTTCATTTATAAGCTCTAAATAAGAGGGGATGAATCAGGAACTAACAAATTCCTGCTTCCTTCTTGCTGCATTTTTTTCCCAAATCTGTATGGTGGTGAAAAGAGCTGCTAACTCCAACCCATCAGTATGTATCTCTTCTTCATATTGGTTTATCTCAGGCAGGTGTTACATATTTCTCTACATTGAATTTAATCTGCTCTTATTTGCCTTGTTCCACTGATGTTTTCAAGTTTTCCACAAGCTCTTTGAAATTTGCCTGATGTCCTCTGCTAGCTCCATATAATCTTCTGCCATTTCATTGCTGGGCCACAAGTAAATATCTTGAATATGCTGTCTCTAGCATCCATAGGGCACCCCACTCAGCTTTTTCCACGTGAAGTTTTGATCATTCATTCTTTGCTTGTAACTTGTATTGGATTAAAAGTTATCTGATATCTGCTTCCCAGAACTTCTTATTGGCAACTTTGGGGTTTTAGTAGTAAAATCGTTCAAGGAGCAGATGAACATATTCTTGTTCTTGGGGTCACATCCGGGTGTCTGTGAGCTCTGCTCCTCTTTGCTTGTGAGCTGTATCTGCTGCTGTTTTGCTCTCTGTGAAGCTCTGCAGGTTTGCCTTTTCAGGATACATTGCACAGGCACATCATGCTGTTTCTGAAATGGAAATTTTCCTACTCCTTTTTTTTTTTTTTTTTTTTTTGGTACTTAAATAACCCTGATTGCTTAGGAAGGCTCAGTATCCTTTTCAAATGTGAAAAGGTAGAATTGCCCCTTAGCATCTGATAGATAACTGGCTGTAGTGCTAGCTCAGTGGTTTTGGAGCTGGCATGCTCAGAGTTCTCCTGGGGCTGCTATTGATCTTGGCATGTTACTGCTTTTGAAGAGACTGATATTTGAAAGCAGGGCTCCAGGAAGTCCTTTAAGGATGTGTTTGCATCCTGCTGAGCACTGAAACCATGAGGATTGCAGTGGGAAGGAAACTTATCTTGAAACAGATGCAGTGTTTATCTGCTTTCCCTAATTAGCGCTCCATCTTCCTGGAGGTGGTATTCTCCAAAGCATCCCCTTGGCAGCGGCAGGCCAGCACTGGTGTCAAGCCCCCACTTCCCTGAAGCTTAACTGGTCCCAGCTGTCCTCTGGAGAACTCCGTCTCTGAGGTGCTGAGCTCGAGGCAGGTGTTCGCTGTGCTGCCCAGGGCTGTTTGCACACCTGCAGTTGCTCTTCTTCTGCCACCGAGAGGGGTGCAGAGGCAGGGTCAGTTCTTCAGTGAGCTCCTGGCTTCTCACAGGTCTGTAAGCTCCGTTGTTGCTGTCTCTCAGCTCTTTGGGACTTGTAGTCTCTAGGACTTCATACCTTCCCCTATGAAATCCACTCCCAAGTCTGTTGGTGTGACACAGTCTATGCAGGCTTCAAAGTGTTTGTGTGGGATGGGTGCCAGCAAGAGTGGCCTGTCCCTAGAGCCCCTTAATTAACAGGGAAGCCCAAAATCTCTGTTTTACATGCAAAGAGATGGAGGCCTAGACCGGCAATGTGATTTATTGGAATCATTTAGCAGCAGAAACAGGAGTAAACCTCCTTTCCCTCCCCACTCCCCAGTGCCATAACTCCAAGGCTGTGTGTTTCCCTTCACCCAGCCCCTGCCCATGCAGCAGGGTCCATGGAGGTGCCCAGCTGTAACCCGGGGAGGTCCGGTGCAGGGGACTCGCTCTCCTGTGCTGAGGAGGGGCTTGGCCTTCCATGCATAATTTTCCATCGTGGCTTGGCAGTGGCTGTGCCTGGGTATCGGGGGTCAAGGCCTAGGCAGGGCTGAGCTCGTGGCAGGGGCTGAGCGAGGCTCTGGCTGGCCCGTCTGGTTAGAGCGGTGCAGGGGAGCGGCTGTGTGACAGCTGGGCTCCCGGTTCCCCAAACGTGCGTCCCAGCTTTAATTACTGTGACATTGCTGCCTGGGTGTAATCAGCAGTTGAGAAACTCTGAGTGTGATTTTAATAAGCTGAGAGTAATGCAATTTGTCTTTTCTGTAAGAGATGCTTTGCAAACAAAAACCATAGTTAAAAAGCACACTCAGGGCAAACGGGGACTCTGTGGTGGGCACATTACTGCTGTAAGTGAAGCGCATCTGGCGCATGGCCTGGCTTGGCACAGGGGTCCCCCTTTGGAGCAGTCTTCATGATCGGGTTCCCGGGGGACTAACATGTAAAAACTGCAGGAACTGGTTTAATTGTGGGTTTTACAAAAAGCTCTTCCCCGTCTTCACAGCTCCCCTTTGATATAATGTTCCTTGATAAGAATGAGTCTCCTGGGTGGTGTCCTCCCAGTTGCTTTTCATTCCTGTCACCATTGTGTTTCTGCGCTCTCCCCCAGGAGCCCAAATTAGCTTGAGGCTGGTGGGATCTCTGTGGTGGAGGCCAGTGAAGCAGATGGGGAGGTGTGAGGGCAGGCAGGAAGCCCTTTCAAGAGCAGACAGCATTTCTGGTAGCCTCAGATCTCAACAGCCAGACCAAGCCCTGGACTCTGCCTCTTTTTCCTGCTCCTTCCTGCTCTGTTAAAAAAAAAAAAGGAAGAAGAAAAAGAAAGAAATCTCTTTTTATCTAGTCTTCTGTCTCTGCACAGGCTTGTCCTTTCCTTCTGAAGTTCAAAGTTGATTTCTGGCCATGGAAACTCTCCTGGGGGAGCAGCCGCATTGAGTACCCACTGTCCATTTCCCCCAGTTCCCCATTACACACCAGGCTGACCTCACCAGCAAATTGTCCCTTTTCCACAGTGCTGCAAGGCAGCTGTGTGGAGGACAAGGGGGTAAACAGAGGAACAACGGCAATCAGAAAATGGCTGTTCCATCTCCCCAGGTATCCGCAGGCTGGAGCTGGGAATGTGCCTCTGGCACATGAGGGAGGGAGTTGAGTGGTAACATCGCCCCAGCCTGTGGGAAGCCCCTTTGCCTCTGTCTGCAGGGGAAGGTGAGGGACTTTCCCTGGGGAGGTCACTTTCCCCTCTGCAAATGTCTATTTGTGCCTCATGGCACGGGCTGCTGTGGCTCCCGTGATTTAGGAGGTGCCTGTGTTTGCAGTACCCCTTCACTAGACCTGTGGAAGACACACTGATCTTTGAGAGTGCAGAGACAGAGAAATGCCTGTGAGCTCCCATCTGTTGCCACTTCTCCCTGGCTGGGAGCACTGGTCAGGGGTCCCAGGTTGATAAGGAGTGAGCCGCTTGCTCACTCATATCCCTTTGCACTGGCCTGCTGCCTGCTCTGCCAGCTAATTGCAGCACTGGCACACTGGGAAAACAAACAAAGCCTTCCCCAGAGATCAGGTTGAAACGTGGTAAAGGTATCTGTGATTCCCACTGGCAGTGGAAATGGCAGCAGGTGTGGGCTCAGCAGATGGGAAAATGTCCAGCATCTGCCCCATTCCAACAGAGAGAGGCTGTGAAGCAAACGCAGAGCAGCCCATCCGTGTGGGATGGAGCAGGAGAGCTGATGGGGCTGAGCTCATGTGCTGGGTTGGTCACTGCGCAGCGCTGCGTGTCCAGCCTCTGCAGTGTGCATGCTCCTGCCAAGGCCATGGCAGGTGGGCCTTCCCAGGAGCCATGCTGGTACTACCTCTGCCTCCAGCTCAGCTAGCCCGATCACAATTTCTAAGACAGGCTGCAAGTTCTTTGAGGCAGAGGCTTGTGATTCTGCTATCTCAAAGCAACAGCCATCTCTGGTGCCTTTTGCAGCACCAAAATAAACAAGCTTAAAGAAGGCTGGGCAGGAAGACAGGTAAACCAGTCAGAGACTCTTTTCTCCCATCTATGACTTTGGGACCTGGATTTGAGATATGAGTCTTGTTCTCCTGATAGCAGGTTGCCTCTCTCAGGACAGGAGACCTATTGGTGCTTGAGCACTTATCCCCTCCACAGTTCTATGCTATGTTCTGCCTTGAGGAGGAGGTGCTGTGAGCATCAAACCTGCCAGGTTTCTGCACTCAAAATGCAGAGTCTATTCAAGATAGGCTCCTGTCTCTGTGGTCTTCATATGTATGAGCTTTGAGACCATATCCTGGGAAAGCACAGAATCATCCAGTATTTCCAGTGTATACCCTTGGGCTTCTGGAAGATGAACATAATTGACTGCTTTGCTGAGGTATGGGTTGTGACAGGAGCCTGCCGCACTGTGTCCACCATGTGGGTAGTGTCCATGTGGGTAGTGTCCACCCCACATATGGGCTGTGGCTCAAGGATGTTTTCACCAAGATTAGATCTGTACTGTGCATTTGCCTCTTAAGGTCAAAACTGTTGTGTTACAAGTGGCCACACAGAGATGAACTGTTATTACCCAAGTCTTACCTGGACAAGCTGTGAACCTGAAGAACTAAGGGAGCACTTGGAGCTGCAGGGGCTGACATCTTTAGAAAGGAAAATCCATTTATTTCCCAAGGCTGTCATTCTGGGGAGCAGACAGAGTGTGAGGTGCTGAGAGCCACTGGAATAAAACAGATGTAAGTCCAGATTCTCACTTATGGCATGAGCTGTCTGGCATGGCATGTGACCTTTGCATGTAGTGTTATATGAATTATCTGTACTGCTGCTGAGCACCCTCCTCACCTGTCCAGAGCGGGGAAAAAGGCCCTGGTGTAAATCAGAGCTCCCCAGCCTGTGAAACTCGTGTTTATGGGTGTTCATCCCAAAGATGGGTTTGCCCTCCAGAGACTGGGGGAGGAGTAGTCTGAAAATACATAGCCCCTACACACTCAGTGCAAATTAGCACTTTAGATAAAGCCTTCTCAGAGACTCTGAAAATCCTTCCCATGCAGCACCTGAACAGCCTTCAGTGACTCTTTGCTCCTACAGCACCACCAGAGGCAGGTTAGTTCCCACCCCCATGTCAACTGAGTGGCCCTGCAGTGGTGGAGGCAGGCGCCAACAGGCCTGGGGATGCAGGTTGACAAGGGGGGATAACAGATCTGGGGATGGTTGCACTGCTTCTTGCCTCTACTGCTTTGCCCCATCCCTCTCTGAGAGGCTGGCACCCTAACCCTGTGATGGGGCAGGAGCTCCTATGTGGTCCAGTTGAAAACTTGCTATACTAAGGTAACTCAGGACTGAATCTGGATTACCAGGATGTGCTGAATTTTATCCTGAGAGTTTCATTTGTTGCTCCAAGAGCAGCAGAGCTGATCCTGCAA
The DNA here is from genome assembly GCA_013400335.1 of Eurystomus gularis. Lineage (NCBI taxonomy): Eukaryota > Metazoa > Chordata > Aves > Coraciiformes > Coraciidae > Eurystomus > Eurystomus gularis. Next base: position 926,908 of record VZZY01015695.1, read on the forward strand.
CAGAAACTGCTGAGAAATGGCCAAGAAGTTGTGAGGCTTCCTGAGAAGTGTGGCTCTCCTGTGGTGAAGTCGGGGGGCTGCACACACAGACCTCCATGAGGCTGAGCCTTGGGTCAATGCATTCATGTCCAGGAATAACTTCTGAGTCTCACATCTCCAAGTCCCACTGATTCTTAGGCACAACGGAAAAATTATTTGTGGAGATCTGTATAGTGGACCTTGGCTCTTCCTGGGAAAAGTCCTTGTTCCTCTGGTTTTAGGGCTCTCTTGTTTTGGTTAGACTTTAACAGCAATTAGTCACCCAACAACTTTCTATAATAATCTGCAAGTTTTCTATTAAGTGGCAAACACTTTGAACTTCTCCCCAGCTCCTCTGCTGCAATCTAATCTGTCACTTTTCCCAAGGAGATGGAGCTACCTTCATGTTTTATTCATTTCCTGTTTACAGTGGGGGAGAAACCAAAGCTATGAGAAACAGCAAAAACACCAGCCCCCGTTGCTGCAGGCACTGTGCAGTTAGATCATTGTCAGCCTCTGCACCTGTCACTTCAACTGCGTCTGGATTTACTGTCTATGGGACACGTGGCAGGGAGGAGAGGTGATGTCTAGCAACATGCTTAAAGGAATCTGGGGGAAGATCCCTTATTCCAGCCCGGACACTGACCTGCTCTGAAGCCCTGGGCAAGATTTGCTCTGTTGCCCTGTCTCTAAAGTGGGGGTAGAAATGCTTTTCTCTTGTTGGCCGGTAAGGCTCCCTGGCCCTGATGGTAGTTAAAAAAAATGCTGTTAATAGTAAAACTTTTTGTGGTGATGATGATAAGAATTGGCAATCTGGACAGGTAATGGAGTTTGGGGACCTTCCTGTAGGTGCAGCGAGCACTGGAGGCTGTTATTTGGTAGGCACCTTTACACAAGTCTCCACTGTATCTCCCCCCCTCTTACCAGGAGTATCAGTAGAAAAATAAGGGAAGGGGACCTATTATGACTCTGCTCTTCCTTTTTGTGCTTACAATTGGGTTAGAGCTCGCTCTGCCACCCACTTAGTGTGTTTAGACTGTCTCCAAGCTGTCCTTTGAAAGACAGTTTGCACCTTGGGCAAATGGGGAGCTTTCCTTGGGCTGGGTGGGATCTGCTACAGTTGTGGTAGTACTGGAAAATGCCTGCCAGGGTGCAGATTTCTTCTGTGGATAAGGATATCGAAATAATTCAATGATAATTATGTCTAGTTTGATCCCAATAGCTCCAAAGCCAGGCCCCCTCTAAAGCAGCAGAACAAAAGGGAGTAGTTTGCTGAGATCATGTTTTATTTATTTTGCAGGGGAGTGCAAATATAGTGAGCAAATCTTACATGCGTAAGAGAAAGCTAGTTCATCCTAGATCTGAAAAAAATCTCTTATGCAGCCTTCCTAGCAGTTAGAAGGGGATCTAGCTCATGTACATGTCTGCTTTTGAGTCCCTTGATGCTACAAAGCAGGCCCATTCCTTAGGGTAAACAAGATTCAGACCATGATCTGGTGAAGAGGAACACTCCTTGCAGTGTTTTCAATAGCACCCTTACTTAGGCTGGCCCAGTGTTATATGAAGAGGACGAGGGAGATCTCTGGCTGAAAAATAACCTGGGAAGGGGAAAAAGTAAGATCATTCTGCATTCCAGTTCACTATGTGTTGCACACAACCACCTCGGCTTCTAAGAGTCATTCCCACATCTCCCCTCCCCACCCAAACCTAGGAACTAGCCACGGAGGTTCCTGTCAGTGCGGGATTTCAATTCTATGAGCTGGTGGCATTTATTTGGCTGCTGTTGCATGATCCTGCAAATCTTGGTGCTGTTGCCAGTAGGTGACAGTAAGTCTATGAATTCCACTTTGTGAAAGCTTGCCTGGGTCCTGCTTTTTCCAGTTGCCTCAGCTGAGAAAACATGCACATCTTCTGTTAGACTTGGCATCTCCTTTGTACAGCTATTCCAGAGATACTCAACCAATGATTTATAAGCTCTGAATCAGTCACACCTTGTCCTAATGCCTGACATGGCATTTCATGGTCAAACAACCCTTGAGTGAAAGAGCAACAGAACTGTAGTGAAGGAAGTTGAAAATTAATTATGTTCCCTTCAGAGAGCAATGGTACATCCTTGAGGGATTTCCTCTCCTTTCACAGGCTACAAGACTTCCTCTGATGGAGAAGGGCAGGAAGTGCTCTCAAGAGCTTCCCAGGTCAGAGTCCAGGACACCACCTTTTATGGGATACAGGTTTCTTCTCCACAGAGCTCCTAGCCCCTCTGGCCATGGAGCTGGGCAGTGCTCCAGCATCAGCTAACGCCAAAGAGTGCAGGAATGGGGTTTTCCCTAACAGGGTGGGTATGGGGACATCCGTGCTCTAATGAAGAGGATGTCCTTGCTGTCAGGGCTGGTGCCACAGGCAAAACCAGTAGCTGGCAGAGTATTGTTTGATGCACGAAGAAAAGCAACAACTTTGCCAGTATGGATTCACTCCTGGGAGTACCCAACATCAAAGTATTGTCTCCATTCAAGTCTGATCTTTTCTTGCTCTCCACCCTCTATGCTGTTCCCTTTACCGTGAGAAAGTGCAACACAGAAAGTGTCTGACCACTCTGTTCTCAGCTTACCGTGTGAGCCAGAAATTCTTCAGGGACAGGAGGGGGAAGGGTGGCATGCCTTTACTGCTCAAAGATACAACTTCATTACATCACACTCCCTTTCTGACCACTCCCATATGTAAAGTCCTGTGGCCACTTGGCTCTGTGACCCATCTTGCTTTTGAAATCCCTGCTTCTGGGAACCCTTGAGGAAGAAGGAACAAGAGAGCAAGGCAAAAGCACCTTCTTTTGGTGCTGCTACCTGAAGGTGAGCTGCACCCAAGGAGAACAGAGCCTTTAAAGTAGTGAGTAAACAGCATGATTTTATCTTATCTCTGTGTTTTGGTTGGATTGGGGTGTAAAATAGAGAAGTTGTTTCTCTTCCTTCTTTATGTGCCTTTCCAGCTCTTTAATCATACTTTATTAAAGTGTACCTTTGTTTCACAAGCCTTCAGGCTCAGGTTTGAAGAGCAAGTGTTTCTCTCTTATAAGGATTGTGACCTCTTGATCTACTGTGTTGACTTTGAATTCTCTCAAATAATGAAGGCCAGGTCACAGACGGCAGAGTCTCTGTCCAGACAATCTGAGCAGCTGCTGATTCGCCCCTTAGGTGAGCTACTTAACACTGTGGCTTGATAGAGTCAGCAATATGTGAACTGGTGATTTCAAAAGGAGCTGAGTTTTCTGACAGAGGCTGAGATCAAAGGAAGGAGCTGGGAGTCTAGTGACCTAGGATCTCGGTTAGGTCACTGGGCAAGACATTTCACCTCTGCATGGCCCATCCAACCCTTTGAAGGTACCCTGTCTACCACCCAGCTTGATGTTGGTCTTCACTCCTTATTGGGTTGAAAAGGTCTATGTAAAGGTTGGTATGTAGGGTCACAGGACTGAGTCACAATTGGACCCTAGTTTTGCAGATAGTATGAGTGACATGGCACTCATGACATGAGTCATAGTGCAGATAGTGTGAGTGACATGAGAAGGGCTACTCAGAACTATCAGAGAGGTCGGAGCTATACAAACACTGGAAGGCAGATTTCATGGAGTCCTCCTAAAGATGAGAGATTCTTAAGTCAACGTCCTGCTGGCAAGTAGTCCTCTTCAGAGACAACTAGGTCTAAGGAGTGGGCTAAAATCCTTAGATCTTGCTCACCTCTTCTTTCTACATCTTTCTGTGCTTCTAAGTGGTAACTTGGAAAATGCTGACCCTGTTGAGATGGGAGGTTACGCATGGGCAGGTTTCTTACCTGGCAGCAAGGAGGAGGGCCAGGAGGCAGGAGCAGAGCCCAAAAAGCTGCAGTGACAATGGGATGATAGTGGGGGTGTCTTCCAGAAGCAGAGTGGAAGGGCAGTGCTGTGGGAGAGAACAGAGCTCCTGATGCAGAGCAGGAAGAGCTCTCAGCATCAGGGGATTAGTCATGTATGGGGAAACTGGCCTGGTAAGCAGGAAGAAACGTCCTGAAATAAAACAAGCAGGCCACATTTGATTCTTTGTAAAGAAGTTTCTGTTGAAGGGAACTATCAAAGGTGACTGTATTTGTGTGAGAGAGAGCAGATTCTGCCCAGGAAAATGAATATTTAGACACATGAAGGACCAGAACAGCACTTAGGAGACTGTGTGCTCATGACCTGAACAAAAAGAATGGCCTTCTCCTGTGTGTGCTTGAAAAACAGAGACCTGCTCCTGCTCTTGGCTGTTTCTTGTGCTATTGTATCTCCATCTCACGCTGATGACTAAAGCTGAATCCAACAGCTTTGGTTGCCTCTCTAGTGGAAGAGGTACAACATCCTCCACTGAAAATCTACTCAGTCCCCATACAGCGGTCTCGTTTGTGCTGAAGCCCTTCTAACACATCAAAGGTGGGCTCTCTGGGACCAGGGCTCTTCTTTCTAGTCCAGCATGAGGTTCATGCCCTGAGCTGAATTTCCTAATCCAGCTGTCCACAATAGGCAGGAGACAGACTGTGGCTACTCCAGGAGAGGCAAAGTTATTCAAACCGGCACCACAGCATTTAAGACATTCATCTGTCTGTAGAGTCTTGATTTAGCAAAAGCAGATGAATTAAAGCAGGTAGCTATGTTTTGGGGGGTTTGTTGTTGTCGTTCTTTGTCGCGGTCAGGCGCGCAGAGGTCCGACCACCTCCCAAAGGGAGAAGGGTTGAGGGCAAAGTTGGAAACAGAGCTCCTTTCCAAATTCTGCTGAAGTCTGTGGAAGCTTGTTCAGTGAATGCAGTCTCAAGTTAATTTATTATTTTGGAATCTAGGGGTTTTGTTTTGTTTTTCTTTTCGTTGTTGTTTTTCTTTCCCTGTCCAGATGCTCTACAGTCTATAAAATGAACAGTTACCTGCTATCGCAGGTAATAACATTAAATAAACCCTTCTGCAGAGCACCAAGAAAGTCCAAACTTCATCCATGATCTGAGAGCTGCAATGTGCATGTGAAGGATAGGTCCAGCTGCAGCAGTCAGGCTAAACTGATGAAAGCTTCTAGCCTTAAGAGTGGGCATTGCTTTTTTCCCCCCTTTTAGTTTCCCTCTTTCCTACTCTTCAGTCTCTTCTGTCCTTCTGTCTGCTTCCTTCATTTCCTTTTCCTCTGTTTTACCCTTCTACCAGCTCAGATTTTCTTCTTTTCTCCATGTAATTCTCTCTTCTTTCTCCCTCTCTTCCTTCAGTAGCCCTCTCCCCTCTTTCATTCCAGGATGGTGAGGCAGTGGGGAAGCCGTGTGGGACTGTGTTGCTGAGCGGATCTCTGGCTGCTGCAAGGGAAGGCAGGTCTGTTAGCTGCAAGAACGTAGTCCTCTTGGTGGCCTGGCAGAAGGGCTTTGCAGAGATGAAAGGGCTTCATAAAGCTGATCAATACATGGTACAGATTGGTGTAGAGTTTGGAAAATGTGGAGCTTGACATAAAATTTATGACTGAAGACTGAGTCTATGTAGCACAAAGATAATAAATTTGGGAAAAGTGATAAAAGACAGACTTTGAACAGAGGGCAGTCACCCATTTCTGGAAGGGAGGAGCAGGAGGAAGCTTTGCATTTATTGTCAGATAGGACTTGAAATGAGATAAGGTTTAATTATTTGGTCCTTGTTACTGCCATTATGCTTACTTTGGCATGCTGAGTTATTACAGAAAGTAATTTGAATAGAAAATAGGAAATAAGGTTTGACATACTTTATTATCAAAATCAGCATAGTGCTGTTACAAAACAGAATACCACTAGTGAGCTGTTACTTCTTTCATACATACATCCCATTTACCTGGCAGAGCAAGGTAACACAAGACATAGAAACATCCTTTCAAGGAAAGCTCAGGAAACAGCTTTTTGCACTGCCCCTTCTTATAACCTAAGATATATAATCTGCGTATTAGTATACTTGTCATAATCCATTTACGTATCTAATACCATGGTTGAATCATCATCTCCTTTAGATTTATATCTCTTCTACATCTGGAATATCATTAGGATTATAATTACTTTACAAGAATCAGAATCCATTTGGATCATACCAGTTTTATTAACATGCCAGCAGCAAGAATCCTTGATACCAGGAGAGTACAACCTCAAAAGGCTGTATCAAAACTTTCCCCCTTTAAACACATCCCAGCAGTCTTGTCAAAGGTAAATCGCTATTCCTTCTGCAGAGCAATCAACACCTCCGACCACCAAGGAGCCTCGTTAGCAGCCACACCACAGCACTGTCCCAGTAACACTACTTCAGCTACCTGAGTGCGTAGAAGAATATAACCAGAACTGGGCCGAGTGGCTGGCAAGAAAGGGTTAATAAACCTCCCCATTTACCAGTTATCTTTCATTTTGCTTACTTTTGCCCCAGGGAGGAGTATGCACCTCTGGATGATTATGGGAAACCAGACTTTATAAAATGAGAGCATGTGGCTTTAGTGGGTTCCTCCTCTTTGAGCAAGTGTGTTATAGTGGAAGGAACTCTCACTGGAGGGGAAGGAGGTGCTTTGGCTGCGGACAAACATCTGATCACTTAGTTTCAGCTCTGAAAGCCAACTGTTGTGTCTCTGCTCTTGGTCAATTTGATCTATTGCACACTCGGCAACTTTTCCAGTTCTTAAAGTACCTTTTCTTGTAAGTGACTTGTTTTCCAGGGCTTTTTCAGCAGTCATCTCTCTTTTTTTGCATCAATGTTTCGTATTGGTGTTTAGCTTAAATTAGGACTCCCTGCTACCTGTGCAGCTGGTTCTTAACTTCCACGGGCTGCCCTAAACGTGGAAGAGTGGAGCAAGGAGTCAGAAAGGAAACTTATTTAGTGGGAAGAAGTCTCACATGCCTATTACCATTATCTCTGTGTTACTGGGCACTCAAGATACTATTTGAAGCTTATGTTCAGGTAGTGTTGGATTGCAACATTGCTCTGTTAGAGGGGAAAGACTTCCTTACGGAAAAAGTAGCTAACCTGCAAAATGAGGACATTTTGTAATAGCTTCTATTCCAATAATGCATTAGTTAAAATACTGGGAAATTGAGACCTTGGGTTGCATGTTCTGGCGTAAAAAGGAGGAATCTGAACAGCAGATGCAATAGCGTGATTGGTGTTGTGTGTGCCGTTGCTGGTATTGCTTCATGAAATGCCTATGGAACAAATCAACAGGGGATGGGGAAAGAAGCAAAAAAAAACCCAACTACCCAGAAGTGCCTTCAGGTTGCCTAGTGCTTTTCAGTATCTGCAAGGCCTCTTAAAAGAGCTGGGAAGGCATTGCTTCATACGCTGACAGATGCACTCCTTTAGAAGAAGGAACAAATGGAGATTTCATTCTGTTGTTCATGTTTCAATGTAATAGTACATGCTAATTTTTGGAAAATGTTAAAGATGACCCTTCCATGAACATCACAAACGACAAGCGGTGGCAAGCCCTGCAGGAGGTGGTACTTTTTTTTTTTTTTTAATAGGTTGAGATGTGGAGGTTAACAAGGCAGCAGTGCACCTGCATTAAACATGGTATTGCTGTTTGAGGTGTGACTGTGCTGCTTGAAACATGCACGGCTGAGTTATAGCAGGACTATCTATTCTATTAATGCCTAGACAGAGATACTTTACAGTTCCCAAAGACTACATGCAACAGAAATGAGGTAGTTGTGCATAGCACAACCTGTACATAGCAAGCTATTCACCTGTCAGAACCAGAAATACTAACCTCGGGTTTCGTAACTTTCTCTGACCCCATCCTCAGCTCTACTTGTGCATAAGTGAAAGAGTAACTGCTGAGGAGCATCCAACTTGTTCCAGCTCTGTGCTGGTAAGAACATGCCACAGATGAGTCTGCATTGCCCTTGGAGAAGGACATAGGAATTTGCTTGATTTTGGTGGATCACTGTTAAAAAAAACTTGCCTTTCAGCAGTGTGGGCAAAAAGTAACAGTTGGATAATTATGATTTATAATGGAAGTTTCTTAAAGGCTGGCAGCCTTTCCATATCACCTTGTGCCCTCTGAGACAAATGTGGTGACAGGGAGGCACTCTTCTGACCTAGACCTACTTCAGGGTTACAGTTTTTTAGTTCCGAAGTTGCTATTAAGCATAAAACCTGGTACCATCACACCTATGGGGTTAGTAAATTTAAAAAAGGGTTCAGTTCAGTAGACTGCATCTTAAATTCTCCTATAAAATATTCATCATTAAAGGTGTGACAGACTGAAAGCGCAGTTCAGTTTGTTTGGGGAAGAGCTGACACCTTTCAACAGTCTGCTTTTTCAGAGGATAGTTGTTTTAGAACAGCTCCTGTCACAATCTTTTCTGTGGAGCATCACGGGTCTCACATCAATAAATTAGATACAGTGAGAGTGGTATGTGCTACTAATTGAATATGGCCTGGGCTCTGAATGTGTGCTTCAGACTGGCCAGTAGAAACAGCAGATACATCAAATCCTTCTGAGCCTGCAGAGTATTTTCTGTGCCACTACCTACTTTCCAGAAAGCTGCAATTTTTGCTCAAGACCTCTAGGACTGTAGCAACATAACTGAAGGGACCTGTCTTCTTGATGCAATGTCTTGAAAGGGGTATTTGCAAGTCTTCTTTGAAAGATGGGCACATCCCTTCTACGTATCTCATGTTTTATAATACTGATTTTACCATATGTAAATGTTAAACAGAACTCCATATATTACAGAAAAGAAGATATCTTTTTAAGCAGAGGAAATATGGCTTATGTTCTCAAAACCTTTTACTCTTGGAGCCAGGCCAAACTTTGTTAATGAGTCATTGTGGTATAGCTACCATCCTTCTGAAGTAAGTAAGGATCCAGCTTATCGAGGGCTGGAGTGCGGCAGAGGGACTGGGCAGGTTTGGAATTGAGACATTAACCACTTGACTGAGCCTGGTAGGTCAAAAGAAAGCATCTAGCCATGCTGACTGGCATCCAGGCAGACTTTGCTTCATCCTGCATTTGCAGGACAGACTTCTGGCTAACAATCATGCTTAGGACATGTGGGCTCGAATCCTTGCTGTGTCTAAGTTTCAGACAAGCTGTGATTTGCCTGTGCTGCATTCTGGCTGGGCATCCAGCTCTTGTGTTCAAAGCTGGATCAGAGGTTTCTAGTGAGCAGTGGACAGCAGCAGTGGCATGAGCTTTAGTAGCCGAGTCCTTAGAGTCCAAAGACAGTTTGTGCAGCTCATTACCTTGAGTCTGGCTTGCTACTGGGTTTTATGCTACACTGTTCAACGGCGCGTGAGCTGCCACCTTTGAGCTGCAAATGGGCTTCTAGACGTGGCACAAGCAGACCTGTAGGACTGTGGCTTAAAAGCCTTGGTGAGGCCTAGTGATGGAGGGCAGGTTTCTTCATCCCTAGCTTTCTGCCCTGCCATCCCTCCTGCCAGAGGATGCTGCTGTGGGAGCAGTTTTCTCAGAACAGGCATTGCATCTTCTCATTGCAGCTGGAGTATTAATCCAAACTAAACCCAATGACAACTTAAGGTTGTGCATAGCTGTGCCTGCTGAAGAACAGCCACGTGCGCTGATCAGGTGCGCTTGCATTGCAGGCAGTCACTCACACTTGGCAGAGAGGTTATTCCCACCAAATGTAATCGCAGCTGAGTCTGTCAGAGTGTCTGGGTTTAAGCTGCAAGGTACAAACACACTTAAAATCCAGGCTCTTTGGAATGACAAGTGTGCCAGTTGGTTATGCAAGAGGGGTGTGAGGGTACGTGACCACACAGGGATGGGAGCACTTCTACTGAAGGTGACCACATATTTGCTCAGCTGCTTAATCAGAACGTAAGAGCTAGCGATGAGGTGTGGTAAAACTCACATTTGCACCATGCAGTAACCTAATCCAAGAACACAGAATGATTCTGCTGGTGATACACAACCTCTATGAATGCTAAAATATGCGTTTTAAAATGTATAGGTTCTTCACACTTCACCTAGTCAATCATTACTTATGGATTCCTCTGATACTGTGAATTCAGACATAATGAGTTTCAAGGGGTTAATCTTTGTGAGCAGAGCAGTACAAATATCAAATAGTATGGTACGCTTCAGAGAGCTTTGAAGGGAAGTGGTTTCTGCTACAAGGATGTATTGTCCCTAGAAAGGGGTTCACTGCTTGCAAAAGGATATTCAAAGGATATCAGTACTTCAAGATCTGTGTAAAAGGACAGGACAGGCTTGCAAATACTGTTGAGGTAAGGGGGAATTAGAATTTACCTTCATTAAGTCAGTCCCCTTGGCCTGGAAGTGCTGTGTGGGATTTCTTACTCAATAGAATATGGGGCAATGTGACTTTTTTTAATATATGAGATGAATGTTTGCCAAAAGAGAATGACAGAACCTGACTAACCAGTCTGAATAAGCTCAGGTCTAATAAACAGCTTTTAGTTTAATGGCAGAAAAGCATCTGAAAACATCTTTTGGAACAGCTGAGAGAATAGAACTGTTTTCATGAAGTATTTTGATTTAAATTGAGAGTGAATGTAACAGTGATGTTCTGAATGAGTTTATAAAACTTTATTTTGATAACTTGCATTTCTGAGATTGAGTTAGCCTCTTCTGGATTTCTGAGAGGTCCCCAACTGGAAAACACTGTGAGAGCCTTGTGAAATGGGGTATTCTGCATTTATTCCACCATTCTGCCTTTTTTCACTTCATAGTTTATACTGAAGTGTCTTAAAAATAAAAAATGTTGAATTTGACACTAAAATTTCTGCAGGAAAACATGAAAGTTTCTGGTGGAAAAAGTTGCTTCAAGTGGACATTATTGTCTCTTTCTTGGTGAACTCAGAGCTTGCACTGGACAGAATACTGCATGCCATTAGGCTCCAGAAAACCTAATGTCTGTGGAGGAGTTGCAAATTGTGATTAACGTAGCTCTCTTTGTGAACGGTGTGCCTGAAAGCCAGCTGGAACAGCCTGATTTGTTCAGGGACCTTTTGCTCTGTTCTGTTCAGCATCAATTACCTCTGGCTTGACATCACAGCAATAAGTAGGGACCACTGCTCTATGCTGAGACCTTTCTCCTTTAAATTGATCTGTATGTATGTGAGCTCTCAATGCCAGTCTTAATGAAGAAGGTGTTAAAGGCTTTTAATGTGCATCTGAGGGGAGGGAGGCAGCAAGTCACACAGGGCACAGGCCAGATGGGCAGGAACCAACACGGAGCCACTAGCTATGAGGAAGGCTTTCAGTTGGGTTGAATGGAGTTGCTGCATTTCTCCAGGGACTGCTCTGTACCCCTGCTGCAGGCAAGACCAGTGACTAGATCTCCATTTGGAAGCCTCTTTAGGCTTCTCCATGGTTTAGCTGAACTCTGCTTTAGTTCCTTTATCACTGGGAGAGGTGAAGACTGCGTAAGACTTCAACTTAAGTATCTCATGCTGGATAAGTACAAGAACTTCATAGTTTTAAGTTCCACCTTAATACCAGAACCTATCTCCTGTCTCATTGTGCAGCCTAGAATTGACTACACGTAAAATATGTGCTTGGAATTCCAGATACTTCAGTATTTGAGTCACAGTTTTCTACGGAAATCTGTGCAAGAGTTGAACTGGGAACGATTTCCTTAGATACATGATTTTTAATAACTTGTTTAAAGTCTCTGGAAGGCATTGTGTGGACAAGATAGGAATAGTTATGGAAAAAGTGCCTGCTAGTACCTGATAGGAGATTCCGTCTGCCTGCGTGGTTGGTCCTGATCAGCGGCATCCTGGTGACTGCTACAATGAGTCATAGTAAAAGGCCTGAAGGGAAAAATTATTTAGTACATAAACTTGTAGATCAGAATCTCAAATGGCTTAAGTTCATGTCTTATTGCAATAACTGCAGGGCAAGGCTGCATGAGGAGGATTATATGGGACCAGAGCTTTGTGTGTGAGTACAGGACAGAAGTCTCAGGAAAACAAACACTTTTCTTTTTGGACTGTTCTCAAAAGAAGCATGCTTGGGAAGTTTATGTCTTTTCTAACAAAGCCATAGAAGAGCAGATGTGAATGTATTGCTAACAAAATTACAAAGTTTTCTGCCATTTGGGCTGACACCCAAATTAGTGGTGTTAATGGGTAGAAATGTTGCATCTGAGCCATTCCAGTTCATTCCAAGAGTTAAAGGTATGTACAGCCTGTACCTGCTCACCCACTACTACTTTGGGACTGTTTGTGGAGAGATGGAAAGACCCCACTGCAATTGAGGAGCTCTGACCTGGTAGGCAGGAAGCAGGTTTGATGTCAGAACTACGTTTATAATCTTTACACAATCCTTGTTGTGTAAGGTGTTTATCCCCTGACCTTTGGGTAATTATGGCATATAGTAGCCTGCCAGAACCGAGGAACTGTAGATTGTGTAATGAAGGAGTGGTTGGTGGGGAACGATCAACCTAAGCTTTGGCTTTGGCGTGTGAGAAGGCACAACGTGCTCTAGAAGGCATAACAAGTTTTAGTAGGAAAGGGGCAGAGACCCTTCTTAGTTAGCCAGAGTCATACTAAATCTTATGGAACTGCTAGAAAACAGGTATATGAGCAAATTACAAAATGGATAACTCGGAACAGCAAACACATCTTGCAAACTTTTCTCCTTTTGGAAGTGGAAGGAACAGCTGAACTCACCAGAGAGAGACACAGACAGTCCTACTGTACTCTCTGTATTGGTTTTGTCCTAATTTTCTTCAGTGCAAGCACTCTTGGAGCAGATAACCCCAGCTAATTAGCTGCTCAGAGGCTGATGACCCTGGATATTCTTGCACAGGAAAGCAGAAGTTGCTGGCTGTTGTCTTTACTGAGGGAATGCACAGTTAGCACAGTTATAGCGGAGCATTTAAATTGCCTTCTGGCTAACTGGATATGCGCACAGATTCCTAGTGTGAGGGCTTCACGCAGACGAAGGAATCATTTGTTTTCTTCATTGCAGTGCCTCTCACTGAGCTCTCAGTGAGGAGGAAAGCAAGGTGATAACGGCATGGGGAACCAAGACCAGCTTGCTGGGTGACATGGACCCTCCCACCAACTGTTAGCACAAGGATGGATATAACTCCTTCTTCACCTCTGAGTGTGGCCTTGCCCCTCTGCCAGGATGCTGGGAACAGCCCTTGGGAATAAGTAACCTGTCCTGTCAAACAGTACCTACACCTGTAGCAAGACGGATATCAGCAATCAATTCTGCATTCCTATCTTCAAGTACAGTGTCAGAGCAAGTAGCTGTCCTATGATCTTATGTACATTTCAGAGATGGCTCCACCTGTGCGATCAGTTGTAGGCACCTCTGTTAGGTTGGCACTTTGTGCTGGATCAGTGATGGGACGTGTGTGTGAACAGCCCTTGGGCTTATGCTACCAACCTGGGTCTGCTCTTTCGCAGACTCTGTTGGCTTATACTCCTGGGGAACCTGTGGCAATCTTGCAGCAGCTCGCTTTACATACATTCTCACCCAAAACTCACTGACAGGTCACTCTACACAACAATAGAGTATGAAAACATTTTGTCAGCTACCTGTTATTAATGATTTAAATATGGCAATGTTGTTGATATGGATTAGAATTTGATTATCAGAAGAGCATAGCCTAAGTCCTGTGACAAGATGCAAGATGTCCAGTCTGTCCTTGCTTAATGTGTGCTGCCTGAGGAAAGTAAGGATAGATGTCTCAAAGCTAATGACCGAGTCTTGGGGTCTGCTGAGCAGGGGGTGGGAGTACAAGGACTCTTAGGAGTGGGTGCTGAGGTATGCAGCTGTTGCAAGATGGGTTTGAAGCAGAAGCCTGATGGGTTAAAGCTTGTGGTTAAAGTTGCAGATGTTGTCAGTGGATGCTTCCTTCACTACTTCATTCAAGAACAAGGCAGTGCCTGGCCATACCTGGACTCCTTTGTCATCCTCTGGTATCCCACTGTTCTCTTCCCTGCTTTCTAGCAGGTACATATCCTCTTTTTCCTCTTTCAGTTCTCCTGATGGTTTCCCTGACAATGGCAGGTTGCTCATCTTTACAGCATGCCTCAGCTCTTGGCAGAGATGGCAAAGATGGCAGACCCTCTATCCCCTGCCTGACACTAGCTAGCCTGTTGCACTGGGGTTCTTTTAATTCAAAAACAGTGTCATGTTTAAATAATGTTGTGAATGTTGTGATATGTCTGAATACAGCTCAATGGGGTTGCTCATACAAGCATAACTCTGCTACTTGCTGAGCCTCCTCCTCTCCTAATATAAATCAAGCTACATTTTAAATTCCATGGCTGGGACTGGCTGTTGGACCTTTGTTACAGTGAGAAATAATTATATTGCTTTTAATGGTTTTACAGACCCTCTCTCCTGGAGACCTATTGCTCCTGCCAAGCAGCTCTGTGTGACTGAAGTGCTAGCCAAGCTTCCAAACAGCTGGGGTTGGCAGAGATCTGGCAATCAAAGCCAGCCTCAGCAGACAATAGCTGGGGAGCCAGCTCAGGTGGTGGCCACAGCTGCTGCTCCACTCCCAACAATAAGTTATAGTTGGGACCTGACTTTAGGGCCAAGGCTCAGAAAGGCCATTGGTGCAAAAACTCAGCTGTTCCTGCAATACTCCTACCCAGGGCGCAGGGCGAGTAAGAACTGGGTTAGAGAATGGGTATCTGCAGGCTCGGATCCATCTCCCGATTGCTGCATCACAAAAAAAAAAAAAAGCCTGTTCTGCTCTCTGCTGTGCCAATCAGGGAGGCAAGGAGGACAGTGCAAGGGATGCTTCCCTCTAGGATCAGGCCTGAAATAGGTTAAGGAACCTGTGGGAGTTGCGCAGTTAAGGTGGAGAGTGTTAGCCTCAGCTGAGTTCGCTCTCTGTGCTGATGAAGAAGAAAATGCTGCAGATCTTTAGCTCGTACATCTGTTTCTTCTGTAGCAGGATCAATCTGACAGATTGCACAGATGCACTTTTATTAAGAGCATTCACTTTTTCTGGCCCTGCTTGGGTCCCAGAGGGCAACGTGGTACCACAGTGCAGGGCAGGAGCAGTGCCCAGCAATCAGCGTCTCTTCCTCAGCAGTCTGTGTGCCTGTTCCTGCCCCCAGAAGTGTGTGTCTTACCCTTGCCCGGGGGGCTGGCAGTGGGCTCAGAGCTGTGCCTGAGGTGTATGAAGTGGGCTGGAGGGCCCTTTTTAAGGTCTATGCACTCACCAGGCAGCCCGGCACTCAGCGGGGAGCTCTTACAGGTCTAGGAGGTGCTCACAAGTGTCACTCAAATCCAGAGGGGAGGTGAGAGATAAGAGCAGAGGTACAATCGGGGGTTTGCCCTTCTCCTCTCCTGCTCTCAGGATAACTTGCCTGACAAGGCAGTAAATCCTTGCAGGAGCCTGGCAGTTAGGCGAACAGTTGTGGAGGAGAACTGCACAGCCCCAGCCAGGAGCCTAAGGGTTAACACACCAGTGGTGGGGCTTGAGTCACCCCAGGCTTGGGGGACAGCCCAGCATAGAGCAGCCTTCAGATGAAACAAAGTACCTTCTGCCTAGCTGGGGCACAGATAAAAGATCCCATGCCATTTCTTGTGAAGCCTGGAGGAGACTGCCAGTGCTGAAGCTGAACTCCCTCTGCCAACAAACAAAACTGTCTTTAAACTCTGAGGCTGTGTGTGAGCTATTGTTGGGGACATAATGGCTTCTCTGTTTCCCTGCACAGTCATTGCTCTGCAAACACACCACTGGTCTCTTTTAAAAGTAGTTGAGTGTAAATCAAGTTCTAGAACCTGGAAAGAAGTTTCATCCATTTACCTTTTACTGCCCTCAGTTGACATCTGTTTACAGAACAGCACATAGAGTAGATTTGCACCCTGGTTTGAGCAGCTTTACTTTGAGATGGATATTTCTAGTGCTCAGACTGAGACTCACAGATACAGGGCTTGGATAGCAAATATATATCTCCTAATTTAAATAACAGGACTAGGGATGAGGTTGTGGGGGCAGTGTTTGCTAATCTCCTCCCTCTGAGAAAAGTTTTGGTTTGGCTGGCTGGTTTCCTCTAGTTAGCTCAGCGCTGGCACACTCGCTGCTCCCTAATCCTGCGCATGCTGCTGCTGCAAGGCACTGAGTGCTGCCCTGCCTGCCGGAGCTTGCTCTACTTTAGGCTGCTGAACGTCTGCTTGGTGGATCCACTCTTTGCCCGCAATGCCATGGATTGGCTTGTCTTTGAGGATGGCAGATGCTTCGGTAAGGTAAAGGGCATCTTGGCTATTGTGCAAGTACAGTAGTGATGGTGAAAAACCCAAAACTGTACTACACCAGGGGAAGCTGGTTCCTGAAGGCAGTGTGATGAATTTAGGTCTTTTTTGCTGGAGCAGTCCTGTAATGGGAAAGGAGATGGGTCAAAGAATAGCTGTTCAAGCTGTATTTCATGAACTGTCGGTCCTGAAAATGTGGCAGTGACTCTCCATCTGCTCAGTAGCTCTTGACTCACCCTAGTGTGTATCTGGAAGCTGCTTGCTGGAGAGCTCCTTGGTGTCCTGTGCTCACTCACAGATGAACCCTGTGCACCCCAAGGGCAGCTGTGTGCAGGACTGGGAAATGTGGAGACATGAACACTGGCCATTGTCCTCTAGAAGCTGCAGGCTCATTGGAGAGGTGTTCTGTCCAAGGGCCATTGGAAGGGGCTGCTGTGCTCACACCTGGGTGTGCCAAATGGCTTTGGCCAAGGTTGCTTGCTAATGACAAAGATGTGTTTTGCACTGGTCATTGACAACCTTCTGGACAGACATTCCTTCACAGACATGGTATTTAAAAGCAGATTATATGAAGTTAATTTTTTTTTTTTAATTTTCTTCTGGAGATGATGTCGTGAATAACACCAGTTAAGTTCTACTCCTTGGATTTCCCTTCTCATCTGCTGCTTCTCTGGTGTCTGAGGTTACCTACCTGCTATAAGACAGGTTCTTACCCAAGTGATAGTTGCTGCTTTGGGGCCTTTTGTTTGCGGGAATTGTAACACTTCAGAGCTGTTACCAAGGGGCTTCCAGGATTCCCTGGGGTGCTCACTGAAGTAGATCACTCTGCAAATAGAATAGCAGTAATGGGTAAAGGGAGAGCTGGTAAAAGCTTTGAAGTTGCTAAAACAGTTCTGCAGGGGCATAGAGAAGTGGTACCAAAAATGCCCATAGAAAAGGTCTAGATATGAATCTGAGTGAGGAAATATTTGACAGACTCTCTCTGTGAGAGGTTCAGGAGAGGAGGAAGCTGTTCACCGCCCACAGCTCGGGACTCATGGAAGCCTGCTAAAAAGCCAAGGCTGGAAAGATGGGATGAAGTAACATATACACCCTCACCATGTGGCTATAAAGAAGGGAGGAAGAGGTCAGCACAGATGGCTGCTTATCTGGCAAAGCCAGCCTGCCTGCAGGCTGTGGGCAGGATGCAGTCCTTGACTCCATCACATTGCAAAGGAGGCAAAGGCCCTGCCCGTGTGTGTTGGAGGAGGGAATCTGGTAAAAAGTCTCTGGTATATTGATTTGGGAACTAGATCAAATCTAATCTGATACTGGACTCCTGTCCTCCCAAGCAGAGCAGTAACTTAAACGCTTGCTGAGCATCTAAAATCCTCAGAGCATAAAGTCACAAAGAGCAATCAGTTGTCTTACCACCTCTGACAGGTAACACTAGCAGGACATCTTGAACATCCCCACTCCTCTTGATATTCTACTTCACTTCAAAACAGGACATCATCCTGATGTAACTGTCAAGGCCAGAATTGGGCTGTCCTGGCCACTGCTTCCCAAACTGCCCTTCCATGTGCAGAGCTGCTGGGGGCTAGAGGGGGAACCAGTGATTTGAAAGAAGGTAAATGAAAAGACTGCTCTTGATCATCTGCTTCCTATGTTCATATATGCCTCAGAAGCAGCAAAGCTGACGATCCTGTCTCTTCCCACAGGAAGATGAAGAAGCACTGTGTGGTGGCTGGAGTCCTGACTGCAGCCCTGCTGGGGCTCATCTTGTTCCTGGGACTCTTCTTTGGGCTGCGCCCTGAGGCAGGAGACGCACACACTTATAAGAGGGCAGCTGTGGCTACAGATGCAGGGCAGTGCTCAATAATTGGAAGGTACCCGCTGTGTATTGTGCTGTGACTCTCATTAGCTCTGACAGCTCTTGCACAGGACCAAACTGTTGTTTCCCCGATGTCCAGGTGCAAGCCTGGCAGCTGCCCAGCACAGATAATCTCTAATCTCCCTGTAGAAAGTGGAGGCCATAATAAAACCTCGGCTTTTACCATGCCTGACCAATGTTACTGCAGTTGCTCAAAGACAACATAGCAGGCAAAGATTCCCTAGATGCCTGAACATCTAGAATGAGATGGTTTTCAAGCTCCTTTTAAAAAGAATTTATCAAGCTGTCCTCCAGTTCCAGATGCAAGCGCTGCAGATCTCAGACGCCTCAGAGAGTTGTTGTTTCTCATATGTAATGAATGTGTCTGGGGTGCCTGTCCCCACATATTCTTTGACACATTTGGTGTTTTCAAACTAGTTTGGATGTGTCTGTAATGAGGGCTGATCTCATCTGCACCTAGACCATTAAGATCTATTCTCTAAGGTGAAAGAAGCCCCAAACTTCCTATTCCTGAGAAACCTAAAGACTGGGTGCAGAAAAATATGCATTAGAGAGTCTGTCATAGCTGCTCTGATGAGATGAATCCACTGCTCACAGGTAGCTGAGACACTGTAACATGTCACTATATGATGCCTTCTCTTTTGCTGCACAGGGACATCCTTCAGCAAGGTGGATCAGCAGTGGATGCTGCAATTGCAGCTCTGCTTTGTGTAGGACTCATGAATGCTCACAGCATGGGCATTGGAGGGGGCCTCTTCTTTACCATCTACAGCAGCACAGGTAAGGGACAGGGCCATACACATCTGGAACAGTTTGAGAACTGTTTATTTAAAGCAGGTAATTTATCCTACCTGAGTGAAGGTAAAAGACTTGACTAACAGCCTCTGGGGGAACGTGCTGTCCTCAAAATAATTGTCAAGAAACTGGCTCACATTGATCAGACTTCTTCAGCAGAGACCATGCCTGTATGTTGAGTCCAGAGCTAAACATCATCTTCCTTGCTCTGTCATTAAAGGAAAAGTGGAAATTATTAACGCAAGAGAGGTGGCTCCAAAAAGTGCATCGGTGGACATGTTTGAGAACAACACCCAGCTCTCTCTGAAAGGTATGGCAGTGGCTGTTTCACTGCTTTGGGAGGACCTCATAGCTCCAACATTAGTTGCTACTGACATCCCTAAATTAAGAACATTACTTATGGTTAGGTTCTTGCGTAACTACATCTAGAAAGGTCCTCTACTTTGCACACTCTGCAAACTCCATCCCAACAAGGAAGCCAAAAATAATGTCCTTCAAACTAGTCGGTCACCTCAGCACTTTCTGCTTTTCATTTCATGAAAATGCAGGTGAATCCAATACGCTGCATACAACCTGTTCCATATCTGCCATCTCTTTCCACCTCTTTGGATAAATCTTTGTGAATCAATTTGGTTCTTGTCAATTCAAGTGTCCTTCCTAAATACATTTTGTAGTGGCTTCAACTAATGGTTCTGGGGCTTCAGAGAACAAGTAGTCATTTCCTTTCAGGGAATTATTTTCTAATAAAAAATAGAAAGAAATACAAACTAGTTCTCTCTGTGGTCACTCCTGTAACCAAGGAGGAACTGCACCTTGGAGAGGGGGTTGAGAAGCGTGTTGAATCAGTTCTGGGAGATGCCCATAAAGCAAACTGCCGCATCACTGTGCAGTGTAGTAATCAATCTATTGCAATTGTAGTTACAATGCTGCAAGAAAGTCCTTGGTGTATGTCCATGGACTGTGTTCTCTTACTGCACTGTGTTCCTGGCAGGATTGGAAACTGCAGGCGGCTGTGATAGCTTCTGTGTTCTGAGCAACTTTCCTCTGATATAGACCCTGCTGAGGGGAAATAACCCAAAACCTTGAGTTGCCAGCAAGAGGATAGAGGTGTTTCAACAGTCCAGTATATGGAGGCACAAATGTCAGAATAATTCTGTTAGCATCATGTGCATAAGCTGAGCTGGTCATAGTGTGTGTAATCCCTGCCTAAAACCAGGGCTGACAGAGAAACCCGCTCTACCTCCTACTTCCTTAATTGCTTTATTTTCTTGCTCTGAAAGGCTAATACATTCCTTATCTGCTGCAGGAGGACTGTCCATTGCTGTTCCAGGAGAAATCCGTGGGTATGAACTGGCTCATAAGCGTCATGGCAAACTGGCATGGAAAGACCTCTTTCTGCCCAGCATCAAGTTGGCAAGAGAGGGATTCCCTGTTGGGAAAGGCCTTGCAGCAGCCATCAAATCAAGAGAGGAGTCAATTGAAAGCAATCCCTCACTGTGGTAGGTAGAGCAGTTGCTGTTCCATGCAGAGAAATTTGGGGTAGTGGCATCCTAGCTGAAAAGTGTCCGTGTTTGTGTAATGAAGTGTCTGTGAGGAATGTGCCTCCCCTCCAGTGACTGTACTCACTGTACCTGCTGATGTTATTCCAGCTCCCTGAAGGTGCTAAGTCATGTGGCCAATATTAGGAATCTTCAGTCCTGACCTTTAAAGGGAGATAAATTCTGCTTTTAAAGTCCACCTGAGCAAAGGTGGAATTAGAGTACATGCTGGCATAAATCTGTCAGCTAGCAATGTATCTTCTGAATCCCCAGCTTTTCCAAGCTAATCTTACCTGCATGGGGGAATAGCAGAGTCTGCTTGAACATCTCATCTGCTGTCAGGCAGTGGGAATTTGGGTCATCTCTTACTCCACAGTCAGCCTTCTTCAAGCAATGCCTCTGACCATCCACTTCTGGCAATGACTATGAACATGAAGGGTTTTTAATGCTCCTCCACTTCTTCTTACAGTCAAATCCTTGGTGTCTATGTCCAGCCCTACTGGAGATCATGCTTAATCCTCTCTTTTCCTTAAAACCTCTGCCAGCTGCAGGTTGGTTTCCAGTCCAGTTGGGATGTACAGCCTGGGCCTATCTCCTGTACTTCCATCTAGTATGTCCACAGCAGCACATTTCATGATCCATGATGAGCGAGCTAGGGAGGAAACTGTCTACCTCAAAGTGCTCTGACAAACAGGGATTGAAATGCATTCTACTGGACTCACTGGAAGCTTTGAGCCTCATTGCTTTATAATCTGTGCTCTGAATGGAACTGCTTGAGTTCAAGGACTATGGCCCCTCCTGCGCATCTTGAGGCAGTTGTTGGCCCCTTGGGCAGGTAGGGAGGGTGTCCTGCCTTGGTGAAAAGGCTCGGCACTCCCTCTTGCAGGCTTCACCAAGCAAATTCTGAGCTATGTGGAATCCCAGGTCAGAAACCACGGTTCACTTTTATGTCCCAGTGCAAGACATCAGGACCCCTGGGGCATGGCTCAGGCAGTTTCTCTTCTCTCCAAGAAGCTTCTAGCATGGACACTCAAATACTGTGTCAGCTGGTACAGATACACGTAGTTTTGAACTTGTCTCTCAGATCTGATCTTCTCAATCTCCTTTTTCTGTTAGCGAAGTGTTCTGCAGAGGAGGGAAAATTCTGCACGAGGGCGATATCATCAAGATGCCTAAACTAGCCAACACATACGAGACTATAGCCAGTGAAGGAGCAGATGCCTTTTACACAGGAAGCCTGGCAAAACAGATCATCGATGACATCCACAGTGTAGGTGAGAAACAGGACATCTGTCCAAAACAGCATGAGTGACCCGACTGCTCCATCTCAGCATCCAGGGAGGAGCCGGTGACCTGCAGAAGCCTTGGAAGCAGGTCAAGCCAGCTGCCTGAAATGCTGTCTCTGAGATCTGTGGCAACAGGACTCCCAAGAGAAGCCATTAGCGCTGTAATGGATGCATTTGAAACTCCCTCAGAAATGGATTTCTATACTGGCCATTTCTGTGCCATATAGTCTAGCAAGCCTATGCGTTTCTGGATATAGTTTAGTACATACGTGCTGTTTACAGAGCCTGAATTCAACAAGTTTCTACCTAAAGCTTTACATACATGGTCCTGTAAACGCCAAGCTTGTTTAATCTCTCGATGCCACTAGATGGTGGTAGTGTCCTATCCTTATTAGCGAGCATTGGCTCGCTTCAGTCAGCCTCGTGTAAGTCATTTACAGGCTTTATTTGTGATGCTTAATTACTGTCTTCCCCCTGCTGATAAGACAATGGAATATACAAGTTATTCTGCTTGTGGGGTAGCACAAAACCCAAAAGCTGCATCCTCCTCCTGTAAACTCTTAAGGACGTTTTATTATCTGACATTGCTGGTGTCCTTTGTAAAAAAAAAGATGGATCACCAGATTTTTGGCTGTCATAAATCAGCCCAACTTCAAGCTTAGGCTATGTGAGCCTCAGCTGGATCTATCAAGGAATAAATGCATCTCCTGTGCACCCATCTTTGCTTTCTTTACCTTGCAACTTTTTGGATTTGTCTGTGTTCCCTGCCGTCCTCACTGTGATGCACAGTGATGGAGTACTACCTCCTCTTCCCACTAGAGATCACATAACCCCACATATATAGTTTCCTTCTCTTTTCCAGGGGGCATTGTCACATTGGATGACCTGCGGGACTACAACGCAGCCGTGATTGAAGACCCCATACAGATCACACTTGGGGAGTTTACCCTCTACACACCTAGTGCCCCTCTAAGTGGCCCAGTGCTTGCCCTCATTTTCAACATCCTGAAAGGTGAGAGTGCCACTGAGCAGTGCCTTCCAGGCAGCAGGAGATAGGAGAGCTTGAGACACAACGCCTTTTTTGTTTTGGGAGCTGGGCCTCCCTTAGTAGACCTCCAGAGGTGACAAACCTGAGACCCCAGGAGGGATCAGAGATGACTAAATGTTCCTCTTCTGCTGAAAACTCAGGGATGTTGCCTTCCTACTTGAAATACAGGTGTGAGAGGAAAAACATGTTCCTGACTGGGGTAGTTCTCTGGTACCTGCATGGATGGAAACTAACTTGTACTTGAAGCTTCTTTGGAAAACATCTCTGCAAGTACAAACCCTCCTGATGACTCCCACCGTGCTCAAAGCTACCAGAGCTCCTCTGTTCTCCATGCAGAGATTAGGACAGTTCAGTAACTGCATCTCTGTGGAGACTGGGCTTCAAGATTATACCATTTGACACAGGCTTATTAGCAGTCCATTGATCATATACTTTCCTTAGTGTTCACAGTCATTTGTCTTCTGTTGCCAGGATATAATTTCTCTGCTGACAGCATCAAAACCATGGAGGAGAAAGGTCTGACTTACCACCGCATTGTGGAAGCCTTTCGCTTTGCCTATGCCAAGAGGACTTTGTTGGGAGATCCAAAATTTGTCAACATTACAGAGGTACCTGGCAAAAACCTTTTCTTTCTGCAACACCAAAGTTGACTGGAACATGGCTTAAAGTTTTTGGGTGACTGAATTTTGTGAGGGATGCTCTGTGCTACCTGCTATTGACAGGCACAGAAATTTCTCTAAAACAAAACATGAAGTCCTGTGTGACTCATGGCTGAGAGATATATAAAAATGGAGGAAACCTTCTTGCTGTAAGGAAAAGCAAAATCCTCAACTGACCAGGAGCATTTGAGTATATCTGGGGCTAACCCTCCCTGTTTTCATAGCGTTTGAAGTTTTATTCACTAGATGACTTTCCTAGCATCCCTGTGGCTCTCTAACCACAGTCCTGCCTATAGTAAAAGGACCAACAGATGGGGAAGGGTGAGGCAGGAGCCCTGCTTTTCCCAGCTTCAAACTTTCTGCTCGTACTTCTCTGACTCTCGAAAAGCAGCAGGATCTGAGCTGGACACAAATTTACAACTTACAGGGCAACGATCCAAGCTTGCCTTGGTCTAGTCCTCTCAACCTGATCCCTCTCCTCTCACCTCTGAAGCAAGTGTAACACTGCTTGTCTACACCTGACAGCAGTGCTGAGGGACAGTTTTCCATAGCTCTGCAGTCATGGATGCTGATTAACTTCCTAGACAAAGGGGCACATTGTAACAGCTGCTTCTGTGGCTGCTTAAAATGCTCTCCGGTACAATGTCTGTCTTTCAAGAAGGAGGAAAGCCCCTGCTGGAAAACTATAGCCTCACTGCTGGGATTTGCCACTCTTCTGTGGTCTGAAGTCTTGGATATCAGCCTCATAACTACATCTCTCTTAAACTTAATCTGCTCAGTAACTGCATTGGATTTCTCTGACAGGCGATCAGAAACATGACGTCTGAGTTCTTTGCGGATAGTCTCCGGAGGAAAATCACAGACAACACCTCCCATCCAGTTGACTACTATGAGCCAGTATATTACACTGGAGATAATGCCGGTACATCCCACCTCTCCATTGTGGCTGATGATGGCAGTGCTGTGTCCGCCACCAGCACCATCAACCAATAGTATGAGCTCAGACGTTACTTCCATGTAGGCCTTTGCCATCTTCCTAGTGGTGGTTCTGTGGTTGGTATAAAACATCACTGAACTGTCATCTCTCTAGTGGGGTAGTGATGGGTAGCACTGGTGATAGGCACTTCTGCTGAACTTGCAGGTCAGTTCTTAACACTGAGGCCTGTGAAACTGGGTCAGGGGACAAGATGTGTCCTCTCTCATCTTGGGTTCACCCACCAAGAAAACATTCACTGCATCTAGATCTTCTCGTAAGCAGTGGTATCACTACTGGCTCTGGTTTCCCAGGCTTCTGGGAGGAATTAGAGTTAATACAGCTGGCCTGGAAGTGCAGTGTTTGGTTCTGAGTGTGGTCAGGAAGAGCCATGTTCTGTGAGTATGGCCTGAAGCTCAGGGGTGAAGGTTCTTTTTGTCCATAGAAAATGTCTCCAGCTTGACACATCTAAGCAAATCCCCAATCATTCCCAAACATGCCAGCCTTTGAGCTATGCTGCCTCAGCAGAGTGCAGTACTGCTGCGCTGGAAGGGGAGTTAGTTGTACTTATCTGCTGGGCTGGTTTTCCTCTTGGGGTCCTTGCAGAGAAGATATACAGCAGGGCTCTGGACTGCCTTTCCTCTATGTACTCATGGTATAAACAGCTTCCTTCACCCAAGGGTTGACAGAATGGCCTTTACAACAGGAGGGAGTGGAGAATTACTTCAATCAAATCCCAGGTTTCACATTGCAGTAATACACCTGAAGCTCTTCCTGGATTTGCTCTGGTTTTGACATGTCTGTGCCAACTTGTTTTGTCCAGCTTTGGCTCTGACGTACGATCCAGTGTAAGTGGAATCATATTTAATGATGAGATGGATGACTTCAGCTCACCTTACATAGTCAATGGATTTGGGATCCCTCCTTCTCCAGCAAATTTCATAGCACCAGGTAGCTGTAAACTACCTTCCTGACTCAGTCTCTTTGCTGTATCTTGTGTACTAACACTGTGGTGTCTGCAAGGTAGCTGCAGCATGTCTGCAATCAGGTACAGATCTACTTCTGCAGAGGACAGGGATGGAAACAAGTCACTTGGCATCCCTGCCAAAAGCACACACCCAGCCGCCCTGGTGCGCCCTGAAGGAGGAGAGGCTGTCTAAAGAAAAACTCTTGTGTCTGCATGCCTCCTTCCAGCAACCAGAAATCCTTCCCCAAGGAGCTCAGTATGTGTCAAATGAAATGGCTTGGGGCTGCATAAGATTTCTTTGAGCCTCTTTAAGAGGGAGGGAGACAGCAGCAGGAACTGACTGCAGAGTGTTAGATGGCACTGTCCTGCCTTCTCCATGTGCTGCCTTAGGGGCTGTAGGGCAGCTCTGGATAGACCCAGTTCACATACCTAACCCAAGCACCCTGCCCACCCCACCACTGCTTCCTGCAGACCCACCTCACTGCTGCTAGAGCAGGCTGGGATTCTGCTACCTTCCTGTTCCCCACACTTTGGAGAGGGACAGGGAACTGAAAGGACAGGAAGGGAAGTCCAGTGGTGGATGGGAGGCAGCTGCATCACAGACAGCCCCAGCTGGGAGAGGGATGTGGAGGAATGCACTTTCAACCTCTGTGTGAAGGACCAGGGTTAAGCTTTGCATTGCAGGAGAAAGGATATGAGTGTAGGGGATAGTGGAATTCCCAAAGGCTGAACAAGACATGTGAGCTGAGTCAGGAAGGTGAATACTGAGGCTCTGGGTTTAGACATGGAGCAGAAGCTGGCAGTTTGTAAGCTGCAGGTGAAAAGCTGAGCCTCTGCTTGCATCTGTCCCCAACAGGTAAACAACCGATGTCCTCTATGTGCCCCTCCATCTTGGTGGATAAAACAAAAAAGGTCAGGATGGTGGTTGGTGCTTCTGGAGGAACAAAAATAACCACAGCAACAGCACTGGTATGTGATGACATGGACAAACTGGGGACAAGGCTGAGGCAAAACAAGGTGGGGAGAGGCAGTGTTTGGAGTAAGGGGCTCAAGTCCCCACTTGTGATGTGACTGTGACTCCCTGCTGTGGGCTGGGGGCCTGAATGGGAGGTTCCTGCCTGGCCTTCTGAGGGCCAGACCTCCAGCACTAACTCCCATAGCTACAAAGGGTCTCATACTAAATTACTTCCTTCAGTGATTCCCAGGTCTTTTCCTGTGGCAAGTATGTTCATACTGCTTGCGGAAGATTTGTGACTTCAAGTTTAGCTTTGACTTCTGTTCTCTGGATCTCTATGAACTAGTCTCTTTATCAAGCTTAGAGATGTTCTCATTCAAAATCCTAAACTTTGGATGAAAGTCACACAGAGAAGCTGAATAAGAACTTAGGCCAGGCATGGTGACAGGCGGGCTCTCTGTGAGCTGCTGTGGCAGCCACTCAAATGCCCAGCAAGTCCAAAAGTGATTGCAGGAGAAAGCTGTTGCCTATGCCAGCACACACAGCAGTTCAGAGCCCCAGGCTGCATCCTGCTTTCTGGCTGAGATAGAGAAGTCCCATAAAACCTATTACAAGCATCTTTCTAAGCCCTTGATCCTGAGGCTACTTTAATTTGCCAGCAGCTCCAACCTGCAATTTAAGCATGGAGAGATGAGTCAGTTTTAGGGAAACTGGCTGTACAGTAATGGGAACTGTTGCTGCATGTTCACATAGGTGACTGCTGCGTGTCTAGCTAAGCTAGCACTAGCTTAATCACAGCAGCATAAAACCAAGTACAGTAACTTCAGGATATGATCCTTCTACTATGTTAGTCATGGTCTCTTTTTGTGGGAATCCACCTGAGCATATACAAGCTGACTTGCTGCAGTGTTTTGCTTAGCCAAGAGAGAAATTACATCTTTTATGTACACTGGTGAACACCCTTCAGACACCTCTGCCTCTGTTGCTACAAGAGCCAGGCCTCTTTGAAGACACGTAACTAATGTTAAGGCTTTTTGCTTCTCACAGACAATCATCAATTCTATCTGGTTTGGTTACGATGTAAAGAAAGCAGTGGAAGAGCCCAGAATTCACGATCAACTGTTTCCCAATATCACAGAGCTGGAGCAGCAAATAGAGGAGGTTGGTCTACCTAGAGTTTAGGGTGTGCGTGAACTCCTTGTATGGACTGGGTTCCTAGTGTTGGGGAGACATACACTTCTGGAAAATTGTGAAGCTTTGCCAAATGTTCCTAGGTGAGCAGTGTTAAAGCTGGCACAGGTCAAGTACTGGGCCACGGTAAGCTTTTCAAAGGGTACCTTTAGTCTTAGTCACATGGGTTTAAGGCATTCAAGAGTGGCCTACATCTGAAACTGAGGGTCTGTATCTTCTTCCAATGTGGTTTGGCTCAAAGGACTTGCAAAATAGCAAACCACATCAGGACCTAAACCATCCAGCAGTCCAAATCCAAGTGACCCTCAGGAAACTCTTGACCTATTGTACAACCTCATGATGAATCCCAATGCACTGGCACAGAGCTAGCAAGGGAGGATGCATAGAGGGACCCAAAAACAAACTTGAAAATATTTTTGCAGTAAGATCTCAGTGCAGCGCTGTCAGTCTGAGAGCTGATGGCAAGGTCTGCCTCGCCCTGCATACTGCTCGCCTGAGCTGGCAGCTTCACTCACCCTGAGGAATTACACATCCCAGGGGCCTGAGCTATACAGTCTTTGTACATATCTTATCCCATATGTCTGTATTGGAGAAAAGCTTAACCCTACTACATAGGGCAGTTTTCGACATCAAACTATGCAGAAGATCCTTCTTTAATAAACTTCTTACTAAGGTAACAGCTGAGATACCTGCCTGCACTGGGGAGGATGCCCTGCTCTCTACAAGTCCTGTCTTTTACCCCATTCCAGAACAGGATCCATCAGTTCTGGCTGTTGGTATATAAATATTTGAGGCAGAATGCTCTGTGACCAGGAATAGTATTGGTAGCCCACACTGAGCACCACAAATGCCATATCTTCTTAATTCCACCTCTTCAAAAGCAGGGCATCCCAGAAAGCAAAGGGAAGAGGAGGAACAGTGTGTAGTTTTAGACCTACCTAATACAGTCATGGAGGATGCAGGTCACAGACTACGTGTGGTTTCTCTCTCCTGTTGTCCTCATTCGCTTCTGTGTTCCAGGGTATAGAAGAACAACTAAAGAAGAGAAAACATGATACCACACGGGTGAGCAGTGGAGCAGTTGTGCAGGCCATTCTCAGAACAGATGAAGGATGGGCTGCAGCCTCCGATTCCCGGAAAGGTGGCTTTCCTGCAGGCTACTGATGTGGCTCGGCTCCTATTTTTCAGTGGTCTAGTGACACTGAGGTGTGTTGGGGGGAAAGATCCTTTAGGTCTGAAACTCAGGGACTTCTCACAGGAAAGAGAACAAATTTACCTGTGGTTCTATTGACAGAGCTGGGACAGTTCTTTACAGCCATGACTGCAGTGCCTCATGCCACAGCAGTCTACTAAGCCAGGCACGTCTACCAGGACGTGCAGTACTTACTTGAAGAGTCTGTTCTGCCTTGAAGAGTTTGTTCCTGCCTCCTCCATCCCATGAAGACAGACTGGGTACCCAGAGTTTCTGAAGAAGGTCCAGCTCACTCAGGCTGCAGAGTGTTTCCCTTGTACAGTGTCAGCTACTGGGAATGTCCCTGTCACTGCTAGAGAAGAGATTTGTTTCCTGTTGAGTAGATGGTAATTACAGGACTCTGGGGACTGGGTTTTCTAAGTTACAAACTAATAGATCTGTGCCATAGCAGGAAGCCCAGCTGTAGACTGGGATAAGCCTTCACGCACTCACCACTCTTTCATTTAACAAAAGATGTTTCTGCTTTTCACTTCAGCTGATTATTGGAGATGAGTGGGGAAATGGGGAAATGGCTTCAAACTTTTTTATATTTCTGTTGAGAAGGTCTAAAGGGAAGATGCTACCTGTAAAACTCTGAGCACAACTAAAATAAATAAATACGGAGTCACACATTTTTCTTGCCTGCACAGTTGCTACTGCAAAAAGGGATGGTAAGAGTCTGTGTGAAAGAAACTGTCCTGAGATTTTTCTCTTTTCTTTCCACCTTTGATGAAGCTGTGAGTAAAAAAAAAAAAAAGTTAAATATCCAAAACAAGCTTGTTTTTCTCATTTGCTTTTAACTACATCATACTGCAGGCCTGAAATCAAGGATACGGTTTACTAGTGGGCCTGGCAGAGTTAGGTAACGGTTGGACTTGATGGTCTTAAAGGTCTTTTCCAACCATAGTGATTCTGTGTGAAATGAAACCCCTAAAAAAGGGCATGCTGCAGCTACTCTTGTTTGAAGGTAAGTTACCATTAATCAGACAATGACCTTTCAGAAATCTGTATCTGATATGGAACAGCTGAGAATGTCTATACCTATGCATGAGGGGTTTTGGTGTTCACATGCCAACGTGGACTAATATATCACATGAGATAAACTTAGACTAAGATTGAAACCGAATGTTCCAGAATGTTGTCTGGCTCTAGGGATGTTTATGCAATCCTTGAAACAAAAGTAACAGTAACTGTACTCATCTGCTTGGCTTGCTGAAACTTCCTGTCAGTTTGTAAGAACCTTAAAATACAGGATGCACTGAAGAGAAAATGAAAGGTTGCAATTTTAGGCATCAGGCACCCTCTCTTTTTCAGTAGTTTCAGGAATTGAGAAGTGTCTAGTTTCAAGAAATAAGGTGATAGCTAGATCTTGGTTAAATGAAGAGAGTCACAACTTTGACATATATACTTGCTTATATCATTTCCAGTAAATGAATGACTTTTACCAAAAGTTGTCTGGTATGTGCTCCGTGCTCCTTTTTTCTGAGCTTTTTCCTGATGTGTTAGGTGCAGCGATTGTAAGTATCCTAGAGTCATTGTGTTCCTTTAAGAATGAGATTGGTTTGGGGCCAAACCTGGATTCTTTTTTTCCTGAATTGAGTCTTTGACTTTTCTGCTTGTAATTCCACTATAGATGCCACGCAGTGGCAGGCTGCTGTTTAAATGCAGTTTGCAGGTCATTTTAGGAACTTTGATACAAATTTTTATATGGAACAACATCGGCTGCTATTTCTTGGAAATGTGTGTCCTTTTGGACGGAAGACTAGCTGAGCTCTTTCTTGGCCAAGTGTTATCTGAGGAATAAACAAAATTATTGCACAGAAAACAAGCTTATTAAAGCCTTACAGTCACTATGCGTTGTCTGAACTACAACAGAAAAAGCTTGTGCTCTGAAACTGGAAGGTACCCCTTTTCTGGGAAATGACTGGTACAAACATGCTTTCTGAAGCAAGTTTTAGTAACTGTTGCTGGGCTGCTTCTAACAGGCTGTGGTACAGCAGTCTTACTCACTTTCCTGACTTTCTAGCTAGCCAGAAAACCCTCCTA
This sequence comes from Eurystomus gularis, assembly GCA_013400335.1. Classification (NCBI taxonomy): domain Eukaryota; kingdom Metazoa; phylum Chordata; class Aves; order Coraciiformes; family Coraciidae; genus Eurystomus; species Eurystomus gularis. The sequence continues at coordinate 957,687 of VZZY01015695.1, forward strand.
GTAGTTATAACCTATGTTACAAAAATTCCCTTATGGAAAGCTCAGATTTTGCCATGAGTAAAAGCACTTCTGTTGAAAACTATTCTTATAAATGCATTTGAATTTTTTACTCTCTGAAGAAATTGATTTGTTTGTTTGTTCATTTTAGCAGTATCACTACAGAGCACTGATTAGTAAAACCGGGCTAACACTTGCACTTACATTCCCCTTTTGAAAAGAAACACTATGGATACTTCTACATGCTGTAATTACCTAGATCTCATTTGGACATATCTGTCCATAATAGGGCATGCACTTCTGCCATGTGCTTTGATACTCCACTACTCACACTCCATCAATGCTGTCTGTGTGTCAGTAGGCACATGCTGGTCGATGGTTCAAACCTCCTGATTGCACACTGTGGACTATTCAGCTTCTCTGAATGTTTCAGCTACCAGAAAAGTCTTCTTCCTGGTTGTGTCCCACCCCTTTGAATGCAACCACCTCCCCGCTCTGCTTCTGAACACAGACATAATGTCTTGGTGTAAGCTGCTTGATACAGTGCGGGGAGCAGGATGTGTTGCCATGACTGACTCCAGCTGATTTGAAAGGGGGCTGTACTGTTAAAAGGCAATTCAGACCATGAACTGAGGGGGAACTTCGCCTCCTTCACCTGTTCTTCAGTCTAACATTTCAACGTTTTTCTTTTGGCAACTGTCCAGCCTCTGGAGGGGCTACAGGGAAGTGCCAAAACCAAGTTGTGAGAGACAAGTGGCATATGCAGTCTTCTGCACAGTTCCTCAGTTTCTCCAGCAGCGTATTGAGTCTTCAGAATGAACTGGAAACATCTGTATGACAGTCCTCTCTCAAACGACTGCTTGTGTGTTAGACCAGGCAAAAGGTTTAGAGGAGAAATTCCCAGATGGGTTTAAAAACACTTTATTAAAAATATAATTTAAAGACTTCATTAGAAAAGAGAGCAGCCTCTGTACAGTGGATGCTTACACTCTGTGTAAGTTGAGTAAATACAAAAATAATGCTCTCGTGTAGGCATGCACATGAATAGGTAGAGACCAAACTGGGAGGCTTTTGACCCAAGCAAATTTCATCAACCATGAGTAGGTGGCAGGGCAACAGCAGAAGTGCTAAGGGAGGTACAATCCCACAGCTTCACCATACGTTTTGCTCTTGAGGACTACAGGACTGGAACTCTCTGCCACAATGAGAGATTTGCACTCTAATTCCTTTCTGTCTTGCAGATTAAAGGTGTGATGGGTTTAAAACTGCTTAATTGGCTCTATTTCAATGTTAGCAGCAAAGTAATTAAATTGCAGTGAGCACTGGACTACAGATAATATTCACATATTTTTGTGGTGGCAAGTAGCTTTGATACTATGGCACTGGAAATGTAATAGGCTGGATTACTGAGGTGTGCTTTACCCTAAGGTAGGTCAGAAGTGAAAGTAATTGGAGGTTTAGTTACTTGGTGACTTCGTTTTTCTGCTAGCAAAACATAGAGTCATAGAATGGTTATGATGGAGTGTGTCCCAGGGCACTGCTGAAGGCTGCCCTGAAGCCTAACAGGGAAGCAAGCTCATCTAGTTAGTGCATCTGGTCTTGAATTGTGAGCTGCAGGTGGTGTCTGGTGCCCATAAATGCTCCCCCTGTGATAACACTACAGTTGGGGTGTTATTTCTGAAACTAGAGCTAATGCACCCAGGAACTAGTAGCTGAGGTAAGGGTTAATGAAAGTAGAAAACTTCAGCAAATTATGTAGCTTGAATATGACTACCAAAACCCTCCAATGTAACCCATCCCAAATGGCCACAAGTACTGCCCCCCTCCCCCCCACCCCCAGCTTTAGGCCTATTCCCATTCTCCATTCACACTCAGCAGTGCTGTAATGCTGTCTAACTGGGTGCTGTGCCACTTCTATGGCTTGAGTAAGCAGCTCTGACAGAGAAACCAGTAGTCCGTCCAGAACTAGAGCATTTAAGATCAATTCCACTTGGATAAGGAAGGAAGGGGGCAGTGCATGCAGGTGGCTCCGGATGCAAGCAACTTGTCTTCCAGCCACATGATTAAGTGCTTGCGGTTATGATCTGGTAACTTAGGAATACATTTTCATTAAGCTCTAATACAGCTGTGGCCATACGATGGTCCTTCCTGTACAATTTCTGAAGGAAAACACATGTCTAGCTCTAGTCAGCTTCACTCAGGCCAACATTAAAATGCAAGTGAAGGCTGAGATTTTAACAAGTCTATGGCTTCATTGGCCAAACATCATGGAAAAAAACCCAGACTTAAAACCTATCTGGCCGTGTTTGCAAGAGTGTGTGTGGATGGCCTTGTTTTGGTTTGGTTTTTTTTACAGTGTGTTCTTGTTATGGTGTTTACAGAGGGATTTTATTTATTTGCGTACTAAGAATACCAAGGGCTGTGTGTGGAGTAAGAACTGATACATGAAGGGAAGGGCTCTGCTAGTGCCTTGCTCTGGTTTGGCTTCACTGTCAGAAACACACACACACACAATACTGTCTGTGCCCATAGGGAAGTATGGCTCATAAGCTTTCAGAAAATGAAGTCATTGGGGATCATGGGAACTTGCCCTAGGTATTTCAGAAGAGCTTTGGGCTTTGTGGGTTTGTGTTGTTTTGGCTTTTTTCTTAAACGTTTGATTCTCTTGGCCATTTTGAGCAGGGGAAGGTTACAGAGTAACTGCAAAAGATCTTTTTTGTCCAGGTACATGAGTTCAGGTCTCTCCTCCAGAGGTTTTCTCTCTCTGTGATAGTTCTTAAGTAGTCCTACAATTTCCCCCTTGTGATCTTAAGAGAACTCTAGAGACTAGTTGAGGTAAACGAGTTGGAGCATGTTGTTAGACTATTGGAGAAAAGAATTCTGCTAATGCCTGATAGTGTCACTTCTCAGCAGTCCTGGTGTTTGCCTGGCCAGGCTGAGCTCACGGCTACAGTTGACATTTTCTGATCATGTATCTTTTGCATTTTGAAGAAAGTTATAAAGCTTTCAAAACCAACAGCTCTTCCACTGCAATCCTCACCTGCCTTCCCAAACAATTTACCTTCCACTGGCTTTGAGGAGAGAGAACTGGCAAAGACTGGGAGTCCTCTCACCACGGGGATAGGTGCTCCCAGGGAACTAAGCTGAATCTTGGCCATCCCAGGAACAGGGAATTCACATTGCCCCACAGGAGGCTTATTCTCAAAATCACCAGTGTGCAAGGGTGAAGGAAGCTTTGGTGCAGTTACTCTAAGCTTGTGGGGTCCTTTGTACCCCCAAGGCAGAGAGTAGTAGGGCAGCAGATTTGTGCTATGGTGCACTGATTTAATCTGCCATCTTTGGATGGCTTCTTTGGATGGGAAAACCAAGAGGGGGAGTGTGGAATTGTGCTTTCTTCCATTTCCAAACCCACCTTCTAAGCCTAGTAGTTTAAGATTTAAAAATCCTGACCCTGCAGACACTCCTTGTAATCCTCATAACCAAAGTAGTTACTTATTTCACATTGCTGAGCCCCAGTGGGCTTACTGTGGCAACAGCCCAAAAGAAACCAATTGTTATCTCACTAAGACTCTGCAGCAGGAATGGAAGATACAGCTGGGTCAATTCACAGTGTTCCCAGTGGGGTTTGGACAAATTCTCCTTTCCCACTTTGTATTCTCTTATTCTGAATAGCTGATGTGCTCAAAAAGTATGTTTTTCTGTTTATCACATAAGTAATGGAGGGTGTCGCTCTAAACAAGACTGGCTGACCTGTCCATGTATTGCCTGAGGGTGACTTGCAGTCTCCTGGAATTAGACGTAGTCACAAGTTTTGCCCATACTCTAGGAGGCATCCAGATGGGAACAGGCAATATTGGCATGTCCAAGCCAAACCATGTTCTGAATCTAGTTATCTCCTGTGGTTTTGTGAGTTGTGATGGCATTTCATGCTAATATCCAGCTGATTTTCCCAGCTTCCTCTTATCAGAGTAAGCAGAGATGCATTTTCCCTCCTTGGAAATTCCCTGCACAACATTCATTGCTACTGTATTGTTCTTTTCTTTATGTCCTCTTTCCAGCAGGCCACTCCTAACCTCCTGTAGGGGAGAGAGAAAAGAAATGGAGTGAATGGATCAGGGGCCTGAGGTCTTAGGGTTGCCAGGTGCGAAAATGAAGGCTGTGTATGTGGGGATCAGGTTGAGAAACTGAGATTTAAGCAAGAAGGAGATTAGCTAGAAGCAAAATACAGGTTATTTAGGAATGTTACAGAAGCAATCTCCTTTTCACCAGAAGGAGAAGACAAGAAGATCCAAGTGAAGTCACACACCTCACTGAAATGTTCCTCAAACATGATTCTGTCACCGTCAGTATGCATGATGCGAGCTGAAATGGCATGTTCCAAGTCGTAGCCAAACCACAGCTTGTTTATAATCGCCTGCAATGATACAAATTCCACACTGACTGGAGATACTGAACAAGACCATGGGTCACATGCTGCCATCCTCCACACTGATGTAAAGCCAGACCAGCTCTACTGTAAATCCTGCCTGCAGGATGGTGCAAACCTGGACTGTAAGAGGGGCTGCACTGAGTCAGACCAGAAGTCCTACTAGCCTAGTGTCCTGCCTTCATGGTGACAAATAGCAGATGCTCAGGGCAAGCGTAAGAACAGGGTGAGCACACAATGATACTTCCCAGAATGCTTTCCCTGAGCCAAAGTGGTGTCCTTGAATTCAATAGCTGCTGATGGATCTCATATCTTTCTATGGATAGGTGTTCTTTCTGTTTTCAGATCAGGTCCTAGCAAGGAGTCCTTCCCAGGCTTCTCTCCAGTTAAGAAAGATGAAGGAAAAAAAAAAAAAGTCTTTTTCCTCTTATGGCCTCACCTGCTTTTATTTCTTGATTGCTGAACAAAATGAATATTAGACTTCATGCCTCAGCAAGCTTTTTTTCATTAAGATTTGTTACGCTCTGTGTGTGTGCTGCTGGTTTTCTGTTTTTCTTGTTCTTTCCATCATATAGCTTATCAGTTTATTTTCAGGTCTCCAAGGTTTTGGGCAATGCCTCTCTTCGTAGTAACTTCCTTAACTTGCTATTTAATTATTCTAACTTCTTCCCTTTCAAAAAATAATTGAGCAAGGTGGCTGGCAATTGCTCTGGCCTCCAACCTGCAGTTTTTAGTGACTTCTACATTCCAAACAAAACAAAGCACCAAGGAGTCAAGGCCTGAGGAGAGCTGAATAGAAAGAGCAGGTAGGACTGACCATGTCTGAAAATCTGGGATGGCTGAAAGAACTGGTGACTGCTGTGGGTTCTCCTATCTCCTCCATTCCTTGTCCCTCCTGGTGGAAGGGCAACTCCACAGAAGAGCTGAAGCTACCCCCAGCCGCAGAAATGCTAGGGGCAAGAATGTGAGGATGGACTCAGTCTGCAGCAAGCCCTCTTCACTGCTGCCTTCCACATTGCAATACTAGCAGCAGCAGAGTAATTCCTTCTATTCAGGACAGTGTGTGCTGCCCTTGCTCAGGGGAAGGTGTTACTGTGTGTACCTGTTCACTCACCATAGCAGTAGCACTGATAATCCAGCCCCCACCTGCTCCTCCAATTACCAGCATGTCTCCTGTCTTGGAGATGAGAATGGAAGGCACCATTGCTGAGGGAGGCTTCTCTCCTAGAGCAGAGGCAAAAAGTGTCACTCTTCCAATGTGGCTCGTAAGGGGGCTGGAAAGACACAAGTTTATCTACTTCACTCCTCTTGCACTCTCCATGAAAAACCAAGCTGCTGCTCATTCCTCATGAAGCTCAAGTCTTTCAGAAAACTAGCTTCCTTGTGCTGAGACATCTCACAAGAAACTGGACCTTAATGGCACAGGCTAAGTAGAAAGATCTCTTGGTGCAAGGCATCCTACAAGTATTCAGGACTTACTGTAGCTCATTCAACCCAGCCAAGGAACTATTAGCAGCAATCCTGCCATCGCAGTACTGATGTCCTCTCTCTTGGCAGACCCAAAGGAGATCGCATCAGGGATAACTTATTTCAGAGCAATGTCTCTGCATCAACACTGCTGTGTTACAGAACTCAGTGTAAGCCTATAGCATCTCCCAGCTGTGCATGCAACCATGTACTTTTTCATAGATGAGCCTGAAAAGTCAGCAAGCTTTCTTAGCCATAGTTTCTTCACTTCTTCCCTCCCCTCCCCATCAATCAACGATCGCTGATTTTCCTGGTTAGAAACAAATACTCCCATGTTTCCTTGTAAGGCCATACATGAGCTGGCACAAACTACAGAGCTTTATCCTCTGTTAGGCTGAAACAAACTTGCTTTCATCCAGGCCTAGGAGAGGGAAGAGTACCTGCAGTTACAGACTGTCCCTGCCCACTTGTCACAGCCTGCATGCCCATCTCCTGGCCTTGTGGTTTATTCTGAGGGTAAAAATGCTCACCTGGTGTAATGTTTCTGTTTGCTATGCAGAAATCAGCAAGTTCATTATTTAAAATGATCCCGGTTTGGTTAGAATACACAAAGGAGCCAAACCTGCAGGGGGAAAAGAAGTAGCCTTTCAGTGCCCTGTGCTCTCCTATTGTGGATGACATCAATGGAACATGGCACCCTGTGGGCTACTGCTATCTCCTGCCAGCCTGCAGCTGCCCCAGCAAGAGTGTCCAAAAGTTGTTTATGCTGCTGGGCTGAAGCCTGAGGTGAGCTCCCTGTTACTAGTGCCTGTGGGGATTTGCCAAACCCATGGATACTTAGCAGAGCTTAGCAAATTGTTACATCTTCATGAACTGTGACGTTCCTTTGGGCTGATGCTCAAAGGCCTTTGCTGTCACATGAAAAAGGCATTCATGAGTAAGAGCCTGCCTAAATTTCTGAAGCCCACAGGTTTTGCATATTTGGTAAACAGCCCTTGCAGGTACCCTGTGAACTGTGTGACTCAATTACCAACCCCTTGGCTACTCACGGGTAGTTGATGGTGCTGGTGGCGGACACAGCACTGCCATCTGCAGCAAGCACAGAAATGTGGCTGGTGCCCTTACTTTCATATCTGTAGTTGTAGATGGACTCCGACAAGTTGTAATGGCTGACTGGATGGTCACCACGGTTATCTATTTTGCGTCTGACATACTCAGCAAACTTGTCAGACAGCATGGTCCCCATAGTCACCTGCAATCACAGCAAGGACACTGAGCTTGTGTCACCAAAGCACAGGCATGTCTTTCTTTGGGCACACAGATGCCTGGGGCTTCAGCCCCAACAGTCAGAGCCTGGGGACCTGCATTGGCAGGATGAATCCCTACATCACTCTCATCACAGAAAATAAAACAAGCTCAGTACTGAGGCACCTCAGCATTGGCAAGAGCATGTGCACTCCTTCATCAGGCAAGTGAGCACCAGCCTACAGCTGAACAGAAGCTGTAGACACAGTAAGTGGCTTAATCCTGCCTCTGGCTTGGCCAGCCGAGCCACACTGATCTTGACCAGCAGTTCTAAGTATTTTCTTTCCTTCCATGGCTGCAAAGCAGAAGGGTGTCAGAGCATTGCTTGGTGCTGCAGCCTTGTGCTGCCAGCAGGATAGTCTGGGCTACAGGTATCCTGCCCAAGGGCTTAGCACATAGGCAAAAATGAGTTGGTGACAATGAAGGTTTTTTTTAAAAAAAAATAAAAAGCAAGAAATGGACTTCCCTGGTCCTTCTCTCAAGCAGCAGTGCAGAAGAAGTGTGTACTGTGGGGTCAGGTTGAGAAAGGAAGCACCATGCACCCTATGCCCTATGCCAGATCACCTGAGATTTGGAGAAAGCTGGGTCACTCATGTGGGATTTTAGCATATTGCCAAACTTCAGGGCCTCTGCAATGCGATGGTAGGTTTCTAACTTCTCCTTGGGTGTTGCCAGTGATGCTTCATGAAGTTTATACTCTACAGAGCAGGATGAAATAGTTTTGTTAATAGACCCTAGACAATGTATTCTTCAATAATTGTAAAAATAAAAGGTTGAACAGAACTTCCTTTCCCATCCCAGTTCTTATCAAGTTTCCCTTATGCTTTAGTGTGATGCAGACACAGAAACAACCGAGTACTAATTTCCACTGTGATGTCAATTCTTCTTGAAGCCTTGGTAAAATTATGTATCCTTTGGCCTCTGCAACAGCTATGGTGATGCTGATACACTGTATGAAAGAGCTGGTTCATCATCCTGCTGCATAGCATGGTCACACTGCTGCTTTGCGGCTCATTCTGGCTCACCAACTCCATTTCTGCCCATTACTTTCCTACTGCTCTAGAGCAATGCTCTTTGCAAACTTCTTGCTGCCTCTTTTCCCTTAGGACTTTACCTTCCAATATCTTGAGGATGAACATGAGCACAGCACCTCCCATAGGTGGTCCAGGAGAAAACACTGTGGTGTGATTGTTCAGGGTAATGTTCAGAGCTGAGGACACTTCTGCTTTGTATGCCTGAAGGTCCTCCAGCGAGATACTGGACCCTTCAAGAGAAAGCAGATGAGTAGCTGGCATTAGCACATTAACTTCTACTAGGTGCTATGGGCTGGCTACATCAGAAGCCTTGGTAAAGCTTGTAAAGAGCCATCCCTCCAAATTTCTGCCACCATGCACAGCAATGTCTTCATGTGTCCTCATATACTGCCAAACCCCAGGACATCACAAAGCCTATGGGAGCCAGAGAGGCCAGTGCAGGAGCACTGTGGGTGAATGCCAGAGCAGCAGATGGCTCTCAGCCCTGCTTGTGGGCCTGAGTTATAAGAACTGGGGAAAGATGGTCCCCTTCCATGCCAGGTACCATCCCAACTGGCAAGCAAACAGCATGTGTTCCCTGGTACCAACTCACTGTTAGCCACTTGCTGGTAAAAGACCTGTCTATGAGTATTAATTATAGCTGTTACTTACCAGCCTTCCTAATGTCCTCTACCAGGGCTTTTCCTATGTGTCCCTCATAAAATGCTGTAGCTCCATTTTCTGCTACAGCTGTCAGTGTTTTCTGCAGTGCTGGCCACCTGAAGGTCTCTCCATGTCTCAGAAACCTTTGACCATCACATATCAGTGGGCTGTTAAAGAAGACCATCCATCAGCTTACAGCAAGCACTTATTCTGTCCCCAGTGCCAACCTCTTTTTCCTACCCAAAGCTGATTTGGTTTGTGCATGTTTCATACTTTCCAAGCTAGTGCTACACTGCAGTCTATGAGAAGAAAAGTTTTCGCAGCCAATTGCTACCCATAGCAGCAGGCACTCTTTCCCCAGACACAGTCTCCATGAGACCTGACGCTTTGACCCTAGCTGAGATCAATGGGGCTTTTCCAGATGACTGTCTGCTGCAGGGCCCTGCAGTCAGGGGATGATTTCCACATGGAGGCAGGCCACATACAGCCAGCTCCTCTTCATGAGCACATGTGCTTAGCAGACAGTTTTGCTGTGCCAAGCCACTCTAAATTTAAAAAAAAAAAAAAAAAAAGTTGCTGACAGACTTAAAAAAAACCAACAACACTTTTGTTATTCCCTCCCAAGTATTTACTGAGTAGAAGCTGCGGCAGCAGCCTGTGCTCCATGTTAGCATATCAGAGGAAGGGTCTGAAGCTGAGGGAACAGTGGTCCTCACACTGCAAGTAATTCATGGGTCTTACCACAGGCGTCTTCCTGGAAGGGAGAAGTGTGGGTGATTCATTATTTTGGCCATAACTGGGGAAATTACAAGTGGCCCTGAAAGCAGCTTGATGGTTGGTTCAAAGAGGGCTTTCCACGGTAAGCGGCCATATCGCTTATGGGCTTCTTCATACCCACGAAGTTCTCCTGGTACAGCAATCCAGGGGGGACCTGAAGAGCACAAAAGCAGTGTCACACCCAGTAAGTCATTGGCCTGTTTCACCTCTCTGAAAGGACTCCAACGGAAGGGTAGATTTGTACAGGCAGGACTAAGAGTCCTTCTAAAAGCAGGCTTGGGGGTTTTTTTCTTTTTTTTTCTGTTCATATGTTTCTTCCACTACTTAATAGGAGAGGTATAGAGAAGCTGGAGCCAAACTCAGAGGTGCATGGTGAAAGCACATGAGGCAACAGGCACATGTTGCAGTAAGGGACATGGCAGCTGGCTGTAACAGAAAAAGCACTCATGTAGAGCCTGGTCAAACACCACAAGTGAAGCTGTGAAATTCTGCATCCTTGGAGAAGCTCAAAAATATGACAAGACAAGGCCCCGTGCAGCCTGAGCTAACTCTGACATCACCCTGCTTTGAGCAGGAGCTGGAGCAGAGACCTCCAACTGTCCTTTCCAACCAGAGTTGTTCCTGATTCCTTTTCAGGCTCTTCTTCAAAGGATAAGAACATCTCCTCCAGGAACTGGGACACACCCAAAAAGAAAATGTGCTAGGGAAAGACAATGAATGCAGCAAGAAATGTGGAGCAATCCAAGATGTGCTGCTAAAGCAAGAGTGCTTGCTGCCAAACCAGTAACAGCAAATGGATGTGGAGGGTCCTTGGATTGGAGCAAGGTGGCAAAGAGGTAACTGGAGCCCAGCAAATCATATCCTGAGGCCGCCAGGTTGTTACCCCAATGTAAGGACATGGGCAAGCACACTAGATGATTGATTTCTTTCATTTTCAGAAAGTCTGAGCAGCTATTGACCTTATTTTTCTCTGTAAGAACTTCTGTGAAATGAGTGCTTTGGGAAATGTGGTCTTGAAATGCAGACTTCCTATGAAGAGAAATGACATAGTGATTTCTCCTCATGGTTTGCTCATCCTAGTCAGGTTGCCAATGTTACTACGAAACAGGATTTTTAATGGAACAAGTATTTTTTCTTACTTTTGCAAAAGTCAATCCAGGAAGCGCATGATCAATTAAAATAGAACTTCAGACGAAGTCAGCAAGGGCCTCAGTCCCCCCACCCTGAGCTTTGTGCACTGGTACACCAGGAAGACACACAGCCCTCATGGCCCAGTTTGTGTCCTTACCAATGTGGTGTTGAGAAGCACAGCCATCCAACAAATTGTGTGGAAACACTCGTGGGACTGTCTCGCGAGCATTGATTACCTCGACTGTTCCTAGGAAGGAGAAGGGGGAAATGCATTACATTGTCTTCCTGAAACAGGTGAATGTCACACTTCAGCCAGCTGTGAGCACTGTCCAGGCTGCCAACCCTGCGGACCTGCCCCGAAGCCTTCTGCAGATGTGTCCAGCACACTTGCAGGGTCAGGCTGCAGTTGGCACATGCTGTCATTTGCTGCCATGCTCTTATTTAGAGCAAACCAAGCAGTGCCTACCTAGAGGCGATTAAGGTACAGGGACAAGGGCAGGGCCTGTCTCCAGCCAATTAAGGTCACCCCCAGGGCTCTTGGACCTGGGACAAGGGCTGGGATGTGCTGCTTCACATCCAATTTGCAGAATCCTGCACTTCTTCTACAGATGGGACATGTCAGAGACATAACATGAGCCTCATGGTTCCTGGTGGGCCGTTTTCCAGGTGATGGTGAGGCATGTTTGTCACATTTATAAGCAGAATGTTGATACAGAAAGACCCTCCAGGTATCAGGGAGCTTGAAAGAATAAAAAACAACAAACAACAAAACCCACTTGTATATACTTGTATTTCAGGTTTAGCCTATTATTTCACCTCCTTCTCTGCCCTGTATTTTTCTTTTCCTATCACAGCCCACAGAGCCAGCTGTCCTGCAGAAGCCCACAGTGCTACATGGTGTACCAAGCACCCAAACTCTGCATGGTCATGGGTGGCTCTGTGCAGCAGGATAATTCACGTAGCAGAAGAGGACTGCTGATACATAGCTCTGCCAAAAGGGAAAAAAGAAAAAAATAGGTGTTTTGCCAAATTATGCTATTGCATAAGATACACCCAAGCATTTCCAGACTTGTGACTCTGTGAGACTACTTGGCAGGGTTTTAAAAATGACAATATTGTTATTGTGTTCATTGTTGATTTTACTATTTAGATCTACAAGCTCTGAGGGCTTTTGGGAGCCAAGACAGTTTAAAAAAAAAAAAAAAAAACACAGTAAAAACATAAAAGCAGGAACTTAATGCTAGAGGTTAAGCTAAACACAGAAAGGCTTCTCAGCAGGCCCCAAACATTGCTAGGTTTAGATTTCTGAAGTGAAGGTGCATCTCCTGGAAGTCTCACCGCTGCTCTGGGGAGTCCTGCCCATGCCAGTGAGGACAGTGTGAGACAGTCCCCATGTTGGCAGCACTGCCTGAGCTGCTGGTGCAGGATGAGCCCTTGAAGCCCCAGCCCAAGGGCCCAGCAACAGCTCCAGCACACACGCCTCACTCCACTCCAGTCTGTCCCCATGGCAGCCCAGACAGCACCACTTACACCTTGCTGAGCTGTCAGCTGTGTGACTTCAAAGGACAATTTGGGTTTGCTTTGGAAGGCAAAGGAGAGGCAAAGTCAATTCATTTTAAATCCCAAACTCCTTCCCCTACATCATAGTTGCTGTGAAAAGGTGGACATCCTGTAACGGCTGCTTTGAGTTAAGAGCAAAAGCTCTTTGTGACCAGAGGCTGGAGCTTTTATATTCAAAAACAATTGGTCAGAGAGCACATAATGGATTCTGACTCTTCCATGGCAGCTATGTGTCTGCAGGAAGCCGGGGCACCATGGAGAGGCCAGGGCTGGCCCATACCTGTGCTGGCATTATAGATGGTAAATATGACCCCACCACCCAGGCCTGAACTCTGAGGGTTCATCACTGAGGTGCAGATCAAGCCAGCGATGGCAGCATCCACAGCTGTGCCTCCACTTTTCAGGATGTCCCTGTGGTGGAAAGGGAGGAAAAAAGACAATGTGAAAATCCAGGAATGAGAGCATGGAGGTGCCACACGAAGACGGCTCCCTGAGACACTTGCAAGGTAGCCCCAGCTTGTCAAGAGCAGCTAACACTTGCAGAAAGCTACTGGCAGCAGCATGGGGTGTGAGAGTGCAGAAAGGCACCTTCCTTTGTTGGCATGAGAAAAATTAGTGGGAAAGAAGGAAGAGCTGGCAGGAGGGAAGAGCAGCCAAGGGCAAGACCTGTGTGAGGCTGGTCTTCCTCTGGGCAAAGAGTGATGGGACAGAGAGAACTGCAGCCACTCACAAATGCATTGACAAAAAGGGACAGCAAGGAGCTCCCAGACGTGGAGGAGGATGCTCTCTGCAGAGGAGAGAGCTTTCTACAGGCTGGAAATCAAACAATTTCTAGCTCCCCACCTACCATTCCCAATAAAAAAGGCATGTGCTAGTTAACAGGACAGGGGCCCTAAAGCAGGAATGATGGGTACATGTGAAGCAAACTCCTGAAACTTTGTACATCAATTAGCACAATTTCATAGCCTTATTTCATTGCTCCTACAATGTGCCTTCCTGGGTTTATGTGATATTAGCACAAAAATCCCACTCCTTCCCAATATGACCAAAGGCAAAACAAATGAACAAACAAAAAAAACAAAGGGGAAAAAAAAAACCAACCAACACCTCAATTGAGGGTTTCTACCTAGGCACAGCCACACCAAAGAACACACAGGCATTAAGGCAGACTCATGCTGTTGACAGCAATGAGTTTCTGCTAGAGAAACATGCCTCAACAAATGTTTCCCTTGAGCAGAGCTGTAAAAATACCAATTTCCTTGCAATGAGGTGCGGTTTCCTTGCCCAGTCTGCCAGTAGCCAGCACTGGTATTTGCTAGGAAAGTTTCTAACTGTTTGGCTTGGGATATTGCTTAGATAAGGCAAAGCCAGAGGGAAAGTGGACTAGTTCATTAATTGAAGTGTAACTGCTCCCAGAGGCTGTGACAGGAACACAAAGCACATATAGGAATTTCTGTTTATTTTACATCCATTGATGTGCCTGGGACCTGCTGAGGCTGGGAAGAGGATGCTGCCAGCAGGCACGCTGATTATGGCTTTCCTTTATTCCTGTAAGTGCCTTTGGAAGCCCTGCCTGTAAGGAAATGGCATGTGGACAAGTGGGGAGAAAAGAAACAGGGAGGAACCACCGGGCTTTCTGTTTGGGATCTGTGTGGCTTTTAGCCTCCTAGCAGCAAGCTGCTCCCTGGCTGTAGTGCTGAAAATGGAGACTGAGGCTCAAGCTCGCCCATTCACCTCCTTGCAGCAGGCGTAAGACTTGCACCGCACAAATGACCCTGGGTGGTGTTTTCTGAACACGAAGCTTTTTAATTGCTAACAACAGAAGGGAAGGCCATGAAAGCTTCATGAGAAACTGAGTTACCTCTGCAGAAGGCCCAGATGGCACGTTGGAAAGAGGGGAGAAGGACCACTACACTGGCCTGGGACAGTGCTCCCCAGAGCCCCTGGGGTATCGGCTGCGAGGCACCACATGTACAAAGCCTGGTGCCAGGGAAAACCATGGTTCTGAGATAATTTGTAGTGAAAAACAATTTTTAAACTTGTTTTGTGCCGACACGATGGCTTTCCAGCTGCCTGCTGCCTTTCTGTGAGTACCACTGGATGGAGAGCTAAGGCTTCCCATCCACTTGCACAGTGTGCAGCATCTAGACCATCTCAGTATAACATGGGCTGTGTGATGTTCAGGACATGGTCCTTTGCCTGCTTCTTTGGGGGCAGCAGCTAGGGGAAAGGGGAGCTGAGATTCCTCCCCCAAGACTAGGCATTATCTTGGCTCTTCCCAGCCTAGCAGGAAGCACTCCCAGCCCCAAGTCACACAAACACATCTTGGAAGGCTCGCATGCCACTATAATGTTGTTTCCCTGGCTCTGTGGGGATGTATGTGTGTGTCAAGTTTTTCACTTTCAACCCAGCACAAGGGCTGTCCCATGCAAGACACGGTGGTGGTAGCTACGGAAAAGTAAGACTTGCAGTTGGGCTTTTAGCTCAAGCTCAGAAACAACCGACCCCAACAAAGGTAAAACAAATTCCTGATCAGGGTTATTAGCAAGATTTCTTTGAGTTGCTTTGCTCTTTTACCCATGAGGCCTGACATGTGCTCCACCATCAGTGCAGAGTTCAGAGTTCACAGCCATTCTATGCTAGCTGCAGACTGGCCCCCAGTCTCTATGGTTTTCCCTCCAGGCTCTCTGGAGACTGGAACACAAGAAACAACACTCTCAGAGCTGGCTCTTAGTATATCACACCAGCCCCATGCCTGGCTTGCCTGCTTTCAGCCAGAGCTCTGGCACTTCCTTGGCAGTGATGCCTGGGGAATTTAGTCCCATTATGGCTTTCTCCTCTAGTTAGACTGGCAGAGTACACCCTGTCCCATTATGCTGCTCCCATCATATGGATCACTGCTACAACTGGCTTAATTATAGTGCAAAACCCTGGAGAGACACATGGCCCCTCAGTCAGTGTGGTACCTTACCAGGTGTCTCTGAAGATATCTTAGTGCTACAGCTGACAAGATCTGATAACAACATGCTTTGTCCTATATCCTTCCTGCCACTTAGTCTCAGCTTTAGGGTTTGGCCATTAATGGAGTTTATTCTTAAAGTCAGGAGCAGAAGAGGATGTTAACAATCACATCCTGCTCCAGCAGCAGCTAAACAGGGATTCATCCTCCCAGGGAGGGGTGAATGATCGCGCTTTGCTCACAGTCCCCACAGCAAGGATGGGCTGTGTGGGGCTGCAGACCAAGTCTGCATTTCTGCCCTGGGCTGGAAGGAGCCCTGAAGCCATTTACGTACAATGGAAATGCCGAAGTATTCAATTGTATTGACTTTTATTTTTTCCGCTTAAGAAAGCTGGGGGCTGGGAGGAGACCACCCTTCAGCAGCTGCCTGCTTAAGATTTGTGAGGAGCAAAAGCAACAGCTCTTTCTGTAAAAAATGACCAATTGCCAAATTTAAAACTGCTAAAATACAAGAAAAAGGAAAGGCAAATCCTTTGGGATATAAACATTCATCAGAAATGCTGCTGGGCCGTCACTGAAGGATTTTTGCAGCAGGTTCTTGGCTAGAACTGAGCTTCCCAGGACTGCAGACATTTTCTGGCTGTTAAATTCTCACTATTCTCACCCTCCCCACCACCCTGTTCCCCAGGCGGCTGTCCATTTCAGAAAAAGTCAGTTCCCAGGGTTTTTGCTAGGCTACACTGGAGAAGTGGGATTAGAGATGGCTGCTGGGCCAGGTCAGGTCAGCTTGTCTTGCTACAGTGAAGGCCATTGCTGGGAATGAGCACTTTTCCTAAGTCTCTCCTCCCCTTATGCTGGCTCTTGCTTCTGCCATTTGGGAAATAAAGGAATGCAGAGCAGGGGGTGGCAGAGCTCAAACAGCACATTTGTAAGGAATATAAAGTTTTTTGCGTGGCTGGATAAAGTCTCTTCCATTGCCAGGAAGAAACAAGTAGCTCAGAGCTAGAGGCAAAGGTGGGTTTGGGTACCACTCACTGCCAGGGCAATCACATCCTATCTCCTCATGGCTTCTTGACATGAGGACAAATTACTGAGGTGGACTTTGGTACCAAATCCACATCCCTATGTTACAAATTGCTCTTTTTAGCCTTCCATCCCTCTTCATCAAAGTGTTTCACTTCATTCAGCAACAAATGTTCTTCCGGCACAGGGACCCTGTCTGGACCAGACACAATATTGCTGCCCAATATTGCTTCCAGTCCCCAATTTCTAGCAGTAAACCTATTCACAGCAAAAGACACAACCTTGTTCAGCACTGAGAACCGAGTAAGAGAATAAGAGCAAATCTGCCGCAGGACCTGCCAACAAGGATGATGACATGCTGGAGGCCTGAGATTGCTCATTTTCTGCAGGGAGCCAAGGATTTGCATAAAGATTTCTGTAAGTAAGTCCAACCTTAAGCAGCCCCAGAATATACAAATACCATCTCCAGAGCTGGAAAACCCAAGCCTGAATATGACAGCTGAGCATTATTGAAGAAAAAGAGCAGCAAACAGGGGCTGCAAGTCTGTCCCGCACCTCCTGCTTGTACTAATAAATTACAGAGCCACACAGTTCCTTCACTGACCCTTGCTTCACAGCTGAACTATCAGTGAGGGAAACAAGGGCCCTGAGGTGCTTTCCCACAGCCCACCATCCCAATTGTTAAAAGACAAGATTGCTCTTCGGGCAAGAGGTTCAGTTCAGTTATTCTCAGTAAGTTCAACTGAAGGTTCTGTTAGGAGCGCACAAAGACCCTGTCTTAAACAGCAGCATCTGAAACCAATACAGCATCATGTAATACCCCAGGAATTTCATTACTGCTAATGACAACTCACAGAGCATGTGGTTTGAGTTTCTTTTTTCTTTCTAAAGGAAACAAGATTTTTTTAATTAAAGAATAAAATTTATAAGTAGGTCAGAGATTAGGTGCTGCTTTTAGCTTCCAAGACTTTAGGCGCTGGACCAGTGCAATTGGTTTCATGTCCATACTGCATTGGACCTTCTCCGAGCATCCCCCAGACAGGTTTCCGGGAGCTCAGGGGGGCTTTGCAGGATGAAAGGGGTGGCTGCAGAGGGTCAGCCCAGGGTCCTAGCACAGAGAGGGTCACAGGGGAAAGAGCAGAGACAAACCAGCACTGCTGAATCTCTCTGCAGTGTGCCTCTAGGTTGCAATGCCTCCTTGCCTGTGGGCAGGCAGTCTGACAGGTTCAATTACAACATGCGGTTTTCATTTGATTGTAGGTTTTCCATACCCAAGCCTCAAAGTCTAATTTTTTTTTTTTCCCCTCTGTGGTGCTGGAGGTTGCTCTTTTCCTTTTTTTTGTATGTTTTCACTAAAAACATTCAGCAATTAACAAAAAATTAGACTGAGGAAATCTGTTGTTTTACATGCTTTACTTGTTTTAAACACCTCTAGAAAATTTGTTAGGAGGCTCTGCAGTGTGCAAGTACAAAGCCAGGGATGTAGTTTTGCCTCCAGTTCTAACAACTCACTCTAATTTGGCCAAGTTGTTTGTTTTGGGGAAAAAAAAAAACCAACACCTAAAACTGATCATTAAATATTTTTCTCATATAATTTTTTAAAAATATAATAATGCATGTAAGTGTAGTCATCAGTTTTGGTAGATTTATTCTCCTGTGATTTCTAAGCAATGATAGTGGGTATGAGCCTGTTCCAACCCTGAGCTGCAGAGACTAAGCACAGCTTCCCAAAAAAAAACTGCATCTGGTAACAGCCATGGCTTTGGGGCATGGAAGAAACAAGGAAATTAGTATCGTTAGTACTCAGTGCTCCCCAGGCTGGCCCACGAGCAAGGACAGTGGCCATGTCCTGCTTCAGGAAGACATGAGAGAGGAGCGAGGTGGCTGGGCTGTGGAGGCAGGATCAGGGCAGAAGAAAGCCCATAAGCCTGAGCAATTTGGGAGCAGGGGGATGGTGGTGGTGTGTTGGTAGGATGAGGACATCAGAAGTAGTGACTTCACAGGCTTAGAGACCAGCACAGGGAGATGGGCACTGTGGGAAGGAGCAGACAGAGCTAGGGGTGAGGTGGCAATGAGGCAGAGAGAGAGCAGCAGCACGGGTAGCAAAAGGCCCAGTAGTACAGGTCCCAGCTCTTGCGCTATTGGGAACCTCACCAGTCATGATTGCTCACCTGACTCTTCAATGCTTTACAGTATACCTCGTCCAAATAGCGAGGGTAATAATCTGCAAATGTTTGCATAAGCAGGAGGCTGCCTTATGCTCCTCAGTTCCTGGTACTCCCATCAAGACTTCCAGGTTAGGCTCGAGGAAGCCCTTGCCCTGCGGAGTCACACAGGAGGTCAGTGCGAAATGTACCCTGAGCAGCGCAGATTGCTCTGAAAGGCAGAGACCTTGGTCAAAGCAACTCTGATGTGGCACCCATGCAGTATAATTGTCACGCTGGACTTCCTTATTTGTGCCAGTGAGATAACATCATTATCTCACTTTGTAGATTGCTATGAGAATTTAGTGTTGACTATCATGTGCCAATAGCTAAGAGCTAAAAATGTAACATACAGATATAATAGCACAGAAATGTCTGGGAGAAAACGAACAAGATCTCATGCAGTACAGAGCATGCACTAAGCTTCCTCCAAAAAACCCAAAGTTCCTTCCTTACAAGCTACCACTGTGGGCCAGTGGGGACAAAGAGAAGTATAACAATGACAAAGAAAAGGGCAAACATTATACAAAGCTTCTGATCACAAGCTCTGTTGCAGAGAAGCATTTCTATAAGCAGTTTTACTTTTATTATGACCTATTGCAAGAGCAGATAGATCAAGCTGGGAGAACACCACAGGAGTTCATTCTAAGTACAAGGACAGTGTGAAATGAGTATGAAGGTTTCCCTGAATGGCTGGAGAGGAAGGGTACCAGGAAAAGGAGCAGACAGCATGCAGCCGTAGGGGAGTAGAGCTAACCCACAGGGCAGAGGGTGAGTGGTGTAGAGCCAAGGTGAAAGAGAAAATGTCTTGGCTGGGGAGATCCAGAGGCTTGGAAGGGCTGGGTGGCAGAGCTGATGCATTTGGAGCAGCAGAATGTGATGTGTGGCTGCCCTAAGTCCGGGGAAGAGGGAGAAAAATGTGTGATGGGAAGTTGGAGTAAGGGCAGAATTTTGTGGGGATCATTGGCAAACTATGTGTAGGATACTTAAGGTGGTCTGTCAGACTAGAGGGACACCATAGACCTTGTCAGCAAATGCACTGGAGGCACAGCTACAGCAATGGTTGAGACTATGGAAGCAGGTGGAGCTTCTTGCAGTGAGAAGGAAAGGAAACATGACAGCCCAGCAACAGTAGCCAGCTAGCCAAAGCTTCTCAGCTGTCAACTTTGATCACAGCTGGTTCTACACTACTTCAAGTTAAAAATTACAATAGTTGCAAAATAAGTGCAATGTTTTCTCAGTGGGTTATTTGGATAATCCAATAATGTTTTTTCCTCTATTATTTCCATTAATACTGATTTAAAAGATACTTCTTCTGCCCTCTGAAAAACTAAGCTGTGGCTTAGTGTAAAAAAACCCCACTTCGTTCCTTGACCTATATGCAGCCACCATTAATTTTCTCCAGCTACTTACAAATGCTGTGTCAGCACGTCACTGCAAGATCTGCATGTGCGACATGGCAAGCAGGGTGTACTGGCATCACATCTTGTCTCACTCCTCCAGCCACAAGGCAGAGCACACAGCTCCAGCATCCATTGCTGGAGCATCCAGCATCACATGTAGCTTGTGAAGTTCCCTCCTTCTACTTTCATGTATACAAGCGTTTAAGAATTGAAGTAACAATAACAGTAAAATAATAATATCAGAGTCAAAATTATGAGAGAGAAGTTGTTACACAAACTGAAGTCTTACAGCCTGGGCAGCTAGTGAATTTTTTTTTTCCTTCCAAGTGATATAAGTATGTCTTTTGTACTTACACCATCTTGGCTGAACTTCAATTAAATCTGCTCTTTACTTTCCGGTACAGCGTGTCTTTCTTGATAGCAGACACACCTGCTGCAGGCTTCAGTCCAGAAACACACTCCCTAAAGGCTGGGATGCCCAGTCCCCCTCACCCTCTCAGCCTGCCTTCCTTGACTCCACTGAGGAGCAGCTGCAGCTCTCTGCTAGAACCTCTCACTTCTTCCTTAATTTATTTCTAAGCCACTTATGTGACAGACTTACCACCATGAAGGAAACTTAATTTCCTGCTTCCCTACTTAAGAACAGTCTTTTATTTGTATACTATGAATATTTATACCTTCCAAAAGGCCATGGGTTTGCAGGGCTGCAAATTTTTGTGACACTGGATAATGAAAATAAGCATCAACTGCAGAGGCAGAGCTCCATCTGCTCTCTGAGCTGCTCCACTGCCGATGGAAAGCACTCAGGGAGCAGCGCTGCTGCTCAGTCCCAGAAGCGGGGACAGGGCAGCAACCCAGCTCACTCCTCTAGTTAGTACATGTCCTATCTGTCAATCCGAGTCCACGACATACACAACACATAACTTCAAAAACTGAGAGATCTGTGCACATACCGGCCAATGACAGAGCAGGTCTCGGTGTCAGCAGCCACGGCACCATGCAGGTAGCTCTGAGGACCACACTTGGGTTGAGTCAGGATGACCACGAGCACAACAACCACTGCCAGCACCCCTAGGGTCAGCAGCACCAGACAACAGACCTTCCCCGTAGACATGTCTATTCCTAGGCTGGCGGAGGCAGCTGGGAGGCTTCTACTCCTTTTGTGAAAGTGCTGGCTTTGCCCAGGGTGGAAGTAGAGGATCCCGGCAATTTTGGGAGGGAGGTCTCACTGAAGTAGGTTCTGCCCCCCTGTGAAGGAGAATTACATCCTTTTTAAGATTAAGAGCTGCTAAAAAGGAAACTGTGTACTCCTTTCCTGCTCTCTTACATGTGAGAGCTTTTTGCTCTTTTTATAAAGTAAACTTTTTCTGGCATATACACCATATGTCTTTGTTGTTTTTTTTCCTGAAGTCTCTGATGACATTTAACACATTCACTGCTGGAGCACTTCAAAGTGAAATCTTTACACTGCTTATTAGCTTCACACAGCCTCCCTGTCTTCACATTCTTGCCACATAGGACAAATTACCAAAGAAAGGCAGACTACATGTTGAATCACCAGGAAAATTGTAACATCAGTCTTACAGTGCAAACTTGGGATATTTTCTTTCCATAAGAATACTCAAAGAAGTAAAAGCTAAATACAATATATAAATCTGGAATCTTCATATTTACTCTTTCTTTACCTTATAGTTTATTATAATCTTGCTTATTTACTTTTTTAATCATTAAATCTTGTCCATGTCTACATCATATATCTTCTGTAAATGAACATAACAGAATACCCTGAACAAAGCCACACGCCTCTGCACTTCAGCAAACCATTAGAGATAAAAGTGCTGGGGTCCAGCCCATATCACTCAGCACAGGAAGTGAATGGCTGCTAAATAAAACCCGACTTGATTCCTCACAAAGCAGCGATTAGCAGCATGAACTGCTACACAGTGCAACTGGCCCCAGCTAACTGCTTAAGAGCCTCTTAATTATATAGTTCTCCTTGCACTTAAAACATTAAAGTTACACTCCACATGTGCCTACTGTCTTTCTAAATGATGTTATCTGTGATCTTTTGCCAGCAAGTTTTGGGATTGTGCAGATTTTACACTTCTATTTCAGTGTCACCACTGAACTAAACTTTCTGTCATAGCTAAGTAATACTATTTCATGTATCCTATCTCAGGAAATGGATTTGATAGACTAGACTGTCTGCTTTGTGGTTGTATCTTCCCGTAAGGTTATCTTAGGAAAGTAAGAATAGTCCAAGAAAAATATGTATTTGTCCAAGATAAAACCATGGTCCCTGGGGAAAAATTTCTTGGGCTCCACATCTCTGTCTGACTTGGCAAATATACTTGGTATGTGTAACAAGTCCCCACAGCTCTAGTATGAATCTTCATTTCACCCTATTGCAAAAAACTGCTGATCTTGTAAAATTTCTCAATCCCTACATGGGACTTTCATGTTTTATTTTTGACAAATTATTCTATAACACTTAAAGAACCATTATTCTGGTGGTTTGGGGGAAAGCTCTTCCCTGTAAATTCACAGAGGGCTGGAAACATTGACCACTTAGTACCAATAGACTCAAGGCTCAAGTGGATTTTGCCCATTTGCTTTCATCAAATGCCATGGAGAATTCAACTTCAGTCTCCAAATTGCCATCAAATTTGGTTTTCAACCGAAACATCTGTATGTGGAAATTACCCTTGTGCTGCCAAGGATGAGATGTGGAAGGGGCAAGAAAGGTAACAGAGAGTGTCATCTCCCAGACCATGTCTGGAAAGGCCAAGACATGGTTTATGATCTATTGCAATCAACAGATGCTTCCCACAGGCAAACCTGCTTGTCTTTTAGATACATAAATGAAGTGTGAGTCTACCTCTGTCTTTCAACATGTAACCTTTACAGTCTTGTTGCTGCAACACTCAACTTTGACCATGTTATGCTACAAAGCCTGCACTGACTCTCCCACATAAGACTGCTTAGCTGTTCACATGCTGGGGCTCAGGACTGTGACCTCTCTTTGTCTGTTTCTCAAAACTTTCACATTTATCATCATTGTCTGGGAGCTCAGTTTGCCTTGTAATAAATCTCTAGACACAGGAGTTCACTGCAAGGACTCCCTGGTCCTCCGGTGCCAGCATGAAGGGCTTTGTACACTGCATGAAGAAGAGCTCAGCTATTTAAAGACGCTTACAGGCCAAGATATACTTAAGGACATTTTACATAGAATTGTAGTTATTAATAGAATCACCATTTATTAACTAACAAACAGGTATAGTATCTTTAAATTGTCCTTTATATTGCTGGGGTCCTTTTATATTTTTTTCAAAATCTTCAACCAAGAGAACAAATTTGAAATTTATTTAACATCTGAAGTACAGGCATTGATAAGGTTGATGTGAACACAACAGCTTCCTTATGGAGGGTAAGAAATCATTAAGAGACAGAAATCCTCAGATTTTAAGAGCAGAGCCTAAATATTAAGTGAAGGAGCTGGGAAGAAGTTTCCCTTGCAGGTAGGTTATTGCAGAGGTGTTGAAGGGTCTTGGCCATTAGGCTGAGTTGGTGGGGAGCGTACACAGGCAGTTAGTGCAATCCTATCATCTAGTGACCAAAGGGACCAGGGTGGGCTCTGGAGGTATCAGGAGCTTCTCCTTCAGCTTTGCTGGGGATAGTGTGCACCTTTGCTTGTTTTGGCAGCACTGTATTGCACTAAGCCAGTGTAATTTTACCTCAAGCTCCACCAAGTTCTTGGCACATGGAGCCATCATCTCTAGAGCCTGCTTCTCTGACAGTGAAGCTGGTTTCAGATGATGACTATATCAGTCATATTTGAGGAAAAGGAAGCTAATTGCTGGTTGAAAGACAGCCCTCATAACCAGCCTCAGGATCCTGGAGGTGAGGAGACAATCCCAAAGAACAGCAGCATCTACACGTTCTGTATGCATACTTTTTGTTCAGCGGACTAAAGCTGGAGATGCAAATCAAGGAGCCATCTTCTGAGAAGATGGAAACCTCTGTGCTGAAACAGGATTCATGACAGACATGGGCCAGATGACAGAAAACAAGGCTGCTGCCTTGTCTGCAGTAGAACAGTAGGTTTGTGGCATGCACAG
Organism: Eurystomus gularis; assembly: GCA_013400335.1. Taxonomy (NCBI): domain Eukaryota; kingdom Metazoa; phylum Chordata; class Aves; order Coraciiformes; family Coraciidae; genus Eurystomus; species Eurystomus gularis. Next base: position 981,733 of record VZZY01015695.1, read on the forward strand.
CATTTCAAGCATTGTGTTTGCTCCCTGCCTCCTTCTCTTCAGTGCTCCTTTCCATTGATTGAGGGGAAGAACAGAACATCATTGGACAGGAAGCCAGACACTTCTACTCAGCAAAAAAAAGCTGGCTAAGATCCTGACCCTCAATTTATCACTCTTCATCTCATCTTTTAAAAATATAAACTAAAAGAACACTAAACACACCAAACTCACAAGGCATTCTCATGCTAGTGACCTAAACATCCTTCTTTGCCTTTGTCTTTACACTGTCCAAATTACATTGCAACATACTCAAGAGGATGCCTCTTTCTGCTCATGTTTGCTTGCAGAGCACTGTCTACAGTCACCAAGCTCTTATTGTTATAAGAAGCGCATTTTGCATCTCCCAGCTCTAAATTAAGTTTAAACTGTTGGGCAAGAGTCCAGGAAAGTTTCCCAGAGCTTGCAACCAAAAGCCAAACTGGATTTATTTCATACACGGTTTGTCTCCTCCTTCAGTCATGTTTATTTACAACCTTGGAATATCAGTTTGTCTCTATACACTAATCAAATAACAAAAAACATAGACAACATGCTGGGAATGTACTGTTCAAATCTTCCAAGAGACATATCTGTGAGTTCCACAGATGCTGGTGCTCATGATCCATTTGTCACAGTACAATTTCTCAGGAACTGAGAAACACTAACCTTTGCGCATTGTTTTCCTTTGCACACAAGCAAGATTTCTTTATTGAGGGCCACAGGTTTGCTCCCACAAAAAATCAAGTTTGTATAGTTTTCAGACATCTGGAAAAACAGATACTTAGGAACCAGAAATTCTGGTACTGAAGAACTGCACATTCATATCTCTCTTTCCTCTGTTATTTCTCAGAATTCATGATGAAAGTTAAGCTGGTAAACTCCTCTGGTTCAGGAAGACTGAAATCTGCTTCTTTTGTTATTGAAATCAGAAAAGGGAAACATGCTCTAAAATTACTCATGGACTTCCTGTCCCACTGAGATTAACATTTAAGTACCTCTGGATGGAGGCTTTTTGGTTTTCCTGTTAATTTCAAAGTACACCAGGGAACAACTCTCCTGGTTCTAGCTGAGAAACTTGGTGGTACTTCATAGCAAGTCTTGGAAAAGCACCTCTGGCTGCAGCTGTAATGGTTAAACAGATTGCTCCCACGAGCCCCGAAAGGGTTTGAGGGTGATTACAAGCAGTCCATGTGTTAGGAGTGCAGCAGCAGGGCAGTGATGGATGACTGAAAGGGGGCAAACCTACATCCTGAAGAGGACATGTATCAACAGCCCAGCACTGCTCCAGCGCTGTGTTCCTCAGCCACACTAACTTTCAGTTTCCCACCATGCGGTATCTCTCTTTGTGGCCTGCAAGCATGAGCAAAGTGAAAGCACTTGGACAGTCACAGGACACACACCATTTCTCACATCACTGAAACCTAAAAACAAAGGCCCAGCAGAATCTCTGGGACCCCCATATCCTTGTTGAATTTCCCTAGGTTAAAGGCAGAGCTACTGCCTTCTTTCTTTCCTGCTGGTTACAAAGCCATGCCAGGAAGAAATGCTCTGGAACCCAAGCCAAAACATCCTCTATTCTACAGTTTGATCTATGTATTGAAAGTCATTATTTGCACAGCTCTATTTAGTGGGGCACAAGACACAGACTAACCAAGGGAAACTTTTCTCCATTAACTTCATTGAATGAGTATATCCAGGCACAGTTTGCTGCACAGCATCAGCATTTCATTCTTCCTATAACAGTGCAGCCATGCTCAAGATTAGATTAACAGAGAAACCTGATGATTCAGTCTTTAACACTTGAGTACTCATCTGGAGCAAATCCAGCAGGAAATGTTTTCCTAAAGACTAAACCTCATTAGTACAGTTACTATTGCAGCTGAAAATATTGACACTAGAAAACAAAAGGGAGCCTTGTGTGCATCCAGAGACACCAAGAGTAAATGCTGTCTGAACTCTGTATTGACTAAATTAGGCCAAAGTATCATGATACTGACCCTAAAGGATATCTGTGGAGGGTTTTAACTCACATGAAAATACTAAACTCGCCAAAAGTACTAAATAGAAACATATTTATAGTGGAATGCACATGCATATAACAGCCTATACAACTGCCATCATATGTTTTATACAATCTCAGTAAGCCACAATCAGTGGAGTAATGGTTCACTGCCATACTCAGAGAGCTGCCCAGATCAGTGTCTGCTCACCAGGCCCTGTGCAGCCTTGGAGGTCTCTGAGTCTGCAGAAAGCACAGCACGAGGCAGCACTAGCCACTCCGAATGTACGAGGGAATCAGATCAGCTGAGGAAGCTGATGCATGATTTTGTCAGGGAACTTTACAGAGTAAAGAAAGCAACATACCCAAATCCGGAACTCTTTAATGCCAAAAGCCCTAGAAGGATGTTCATCAAAACATCGTGTTGGTTGAAATACAGTTGGCAAGTCAAAAAGGAAAAAAACGAGGACAAAAATGCACTCTCAGCAAATCTCTGGCTAAAACTAAATTAAGTTGCTGACAGGAACCATCATCCACAACGACTCTGATGACCTTGAACAGAAACCTCATGAAGTTTGGTAAAGAGCAGGGCAAAGGTCTGCACTTGGGCAGAATAAGACTATGCCCAGCACAGGCTCGCTTGTGAAGGGCCTGGGCTTGCAGCAGGAGCCAGGCTGACCATGCACCAAAATGTGTTCATGCTGCAAACCTGGCCGGCAGATACTGGACTCCTGATTTCAGGAGTGTGGTCAGCAGATCAAGGGACGGTATCCTCCCCTTTTTCAGGCAGCACCTGAAATACTGTGATATGCTGTGAAAGCTGAGCCCTGGGAGCTCAGGAGGAATTGAACAAAAGGAGCCTGTTAAAGTCAAATTCCTGGTGAAGGCAGGTGCAACAAGCACAGAGGGGAAATACAGGGGGACATCCCTGCCTGGGCAGTGGTGAATCCTTAGGTCAGCTTGAGCTGTCCTCTTCAGCCTCAAACAGAGGCTTTGGAAACTCCTCTGGTTTCAATATACACATGCCAGAGGAAGTTGAAAGACTTGGGCTTGAAACTGGGCTTTTCTTCATGGTAGAGAGGGATACGTGTAAATGACTATTAAAATGCTGGCAAAACCCACAAACTTGCCTGTATGTCCTCTCCCAAGCCCTCTACCTGCTTCTCCAGCCCCTGGTCCCTAACTCTACCTCCACAAAGCAGGAACTCTCCCCACCAAACATCCCCTCATCTCCCACGACCTGCTGTCTCCACACAGTCCAGGTCACTGGCCCATGCTCCTGCCTCGCGCAGTCAGCCAGTACATACCAATACCACACAGGACATGCAAGACAAATGCTCCATAGGCTGCACATACTGAGCCCCAAGCAACTGTGATGCTATGTCTGCATTAGCCTGTTTGTGCAGCTGGTACAAATTTTTATTTTTTTAAGTTATTGATGTTAGTTATGGATATAAAGAAACAATGGGGACTTTTGTCTTAAGAGACCATCTGAAAACAAGTTCATCCCCTCAGAAAGAGGAGCAAGGACGGGAAATATTTTTTTTAAATCCCCTAAATGAGAACTGAAAAGAAAACGAGACCAGGCTTTTCTGGGATTCCCAGGTAAATGACAGAGCTGCACTGCTGCTCACAGCGAGCCTTTCCTAAGTGCTTCATTACATTGAAATCTTTGAGTCAGGAATAAAGACCAGGACTAGCATCTGGATTTCATCTCCTCCCCAAAAGGAGCAGGAATGCTCAATCAGAGAACAAAAGGAGCCAGAGAGATCCCACTTTCCTCTGGTGACAGCAGGCCCCTTCTCTGCCTATCCCTGCAGCTCTTCCTGAGAAACAAGAGCATACACACAGCATCTCCACCAGAGTCCTGTGACATTCACCAGCATCAGAGCTGGTGCTGGAGGGAGGCAGGAAGAACATGTGCAGCTGGTGCAGAAAGGGTAGAAAGGGACCAGGATATTCTTCTGGGAAGACACAAGCTGCTGGAGAGACTCCCTCATACTTGACATAGACTCCCTTGTCATGAATCCCAGCTTAAACACAGCCGAAGCACTCAGCACTGCTGCCCTCTCTCCCTGCTGCACTTCCACCTCTTCGGGAAGGATAAGTCCTGGAAAAACAAGCCAGATGTGTGAGTGCTGCAACTCAATAAGGATCTCACGAGAACCAGCACAAAGCAAGCTGAGTTTCTCTGCATGGGAAGCGGGGAGCGGCAGGTTCTTAACTGCCCTTATGATCCTCAGTACTTCACAAGCAAAGCACTGGAGAAGCTGACAGGAGAAAAAGTAGCTCCACAAACAGCCTTTGCCATGTCTTTGGGCAAAAAAAGAGGGTTATTGCTGATTGTGTAACTACAGACATAGGCTCCTAGCTCTGCCTTGGTCCCAGAGGTACCAGCATTGTTTCATAATGAACTCCCTTCTTGAATGGCCTCGGGAAATCCTGTGAAACAACCCTTTTCTTGTGCAACAATACAAGAAAGTTGTTTGCTTTCTTCACCAGGAAGTGAAGGAATAGCATGCAGTAGGGGAGAAATTCAGTATTCTGGAGTTTTTTCTGTCCTTTTCTTATTCCCTGCTCATCTTTCACTGCTCTTTTACTTTGGAAATTCCCTGGTGTTCAAATTTGTTCAAGAAATGGTGTTTCCAGGCTCTTGCACAATTCCCTTTGGAGCTGTTGTACTATTTATCTTTAACCACTTTCCCACACAGTGATCACTGTAAACAGTTCCCTTCTTCCTTCAAAATTTTACACTCTTTCCTCTAGGGACTTGCTGATATTATAGTCCCAAAATTTACTCAGCTGGAACGTGGGGTAGAAATTGCAAAAATTCAACTGTTGAATGAGAATGAGCAATGGGAATGGAAAAAACCCTCTTTCCCCACATTCATAATTGGAATATTAATCTTTGTCAATGCTAAAGATGTAGTGTAAGAATATCTGAGGTGAGCTGGATGTTACATATTTTTATTTCAATAGAGAATAAACTGGTTTCAGAATTTTATGCATGTCCTTCAAGCATATCCTTCTCTTCTTTTCTACATTGTATATTTAATGTTAAGACCTCTCTTTATACAACAGTTGATTAGGCTTCTTGCCATATTGGAGCAAGACATTTTCAGCTGATGAAATTGGAAAAATGAGAGGAAGTTATTGTCAGAAATAAATTCTAAACAGTTACAATTTTCATAAGCTATCTTTTTTCTTCCTTCCCTTTTTTTTTATATCCATCATCTGGACTGGCTGCTCAGACCAGCCCTTAGGCTGCTGAATGCTGTACGGGGTGCTGTGCATACTACTACAGCATTGTTAAGACAATGTTGGAATATGCCCAAAAATACCTTAGCTGACAAATATGTATGAAGTATTGTTTCAGAGACAGCAAGGACCTATACACCTGTTAACTACACGTAGTACAAATGGAACAAGCAGAAATATGGAAAGCAGAAATATGGAAAACAGAAATATTTAGAGCAGTAAAATAATACAGCTTGGTGCCCTTCACATCCTGAAAATCCTGTGAGAGAGCTCTTGGGACAAGGGACAGTGCAACAGCAAACATTAAAAAACACAGTCCTGAGCAAGGCTCCTGCTGGGTAAAGAAATCAAAGTTCCCAACAATGATGTAGTCCCTTTCCAAATCATGGGGCAGTAGCTGTACTAGCACAGTACATTTAATCTCTTTGCTATTTACTTCTGATTTATTCACCACAAGCCTTCTCCCGAAGCTAGTAATGCAGAGACTTTCACAGAAGTTGTCAAAAGAAAGGTAGTGTCCTGAGGAAGAAAGCTGACTCAAGAAAACCTTGAGAGGGTCTGGTGTTTTTTGGTTTTGTCTGTTTGTTGTTTTTGCTTTGTTTTGTGTGTCTGTCCCATCCCCACCCCCCTCACTCCCCCCTTTTCTTTTTCTTGTTTGTTTTTTCATAAAAAGCATTTCTACTGGCCTCCCTTTCAAAGAGCAGATGGAAGCAGCAACATTTGACATAGAAAAACAGACCGGTTTCTACATGGTACACCAGGGTCAGCACGGAGAGGACATAAAGTAAATCATGCACACAGAAACATCTAGGGTTTATCTGCTACAGATTAAAGGCCTTCCAGCAGTGACTGGTCAGGGTGCCTTGTTTTAATGAAAATTAAATTAATTTGAAAACTTTTGGAGCACAGAAAGAGGATCTCAGTGTGTATCTCCAGAGCTTCATGCTCACAGCCAGAATGGTGCTGAAACTGAAGGACAAAAACTTGGTTCTTCAGCCTCACACATAATCCTCTCTGGAAATCAAGAAACCAAAACTCAACTCCAGGTGCCACAGTCATGGGGCTAATGACATCTTGGCTTCCTTTCCAGCACTCTTATCCTTCCCTCTCTGCACCAGCAGCTTTCGCAATACTTTCACTTTTAGTACTTAGTTCAGGCAGAGTATTTCGGATGCTGTACACCAGTAGTGACCAACCTTTCAGTTACTGCAGGCCCAGGATGAATTACAGAGGGCTGAGATTTACAGCTCTCCCATCAGGTGACCGCAGGTGTTCCCATCACATAAACAGCATCTGTCCTCCTCTGTGCTGCTTGCTTTCCTTCAATCCACTCACATCCTTCCCAGTTGGCAAACCCTGGTGCAGCCTCTTGAGTGCTGCATAGAGACAAAACATTCAGTCCCCAAACCATGTGGAATCTACAATCGGATACAGAGATTCTCTGGGTTGCTTAAAAGCATGAACAGTGCCTTATTATTAAAACTTCATCTCCTTTCTTGGTCAGTTGGTGCCTGGGGCTGCTCTCTCCCTAGTAACTTCCTCCTGACATGGCAGAGCCTGGCCATGTCTCTGCCACAGAGGCATTTCTTTTCTTTCAGCAGCTCTGCCCAGCATCTATCACCTCCTGGAATGAGGAAACTTAGTCCTTCAAAGCCAGGTAGCCATCACCAAGGGGTACCCCAGGTCCAAAACACACACTTCTGGACTCAACCCTCAGCAGGCTCTTTGCTGCTGCCAAAAGGCAATCACCACTTTTCTTTCCTTCCTTTGCCTGTTCCCACTCCCCACAACCTGGGGTGATTTCTAAGAAGAGACAAGTGATACTCCTTTCCCAGATGTCAGTGACCATTTTCATGTCAAGTGTAAAAAAGGGTCACTTATCAGTTGTGGAGCCAAGTCAGACTTCCCCTCTTCTTCTTCCTCCTTGAGGTCTGCCACTTGCCGTAGAGTCTATGTTAGACTCCAAAAGCCTGCCAAGCCCAGACTCTCTGCAGACTGTACATGCTTTACATTTCCTTGCCAGACACTGAAATTCAGTCAGACTGAACAGGGTTGGACACACATTAGTTGCCGAGACTGCTCAACAGTTTTTTAGAGGCTTGTTTATTCATGGCCAAAAAACCAGCCATTCTGAAAGTATAAACTCAGTAAAAGCAAAAGTGCTTATAATGGGAAAACTTTTCCGTTCTCCAGATATTGCTTAGAAAGAGAAATTAAAAAAAAAAAAAAGTTTTACATTCAATTTCTGCAGCCCTGTCCTGAGCTCATGGTCATAGACACCGTTTCATCTGAAGAGTATTTATCGCATTTGCTTCCATTCAGTTTCCATCCTTTCTATACAACAGTCTTAGATGTTGACTATCTTTACATAAGAACACAAAACCGGACAGGTGGGTCAAACTGAGAGCCCGTAGCTCAGAATCCTGCCTCTGACAGCAGCTGGCAGTGGATGCCCAGGGAGGACTACAAGCAGGAAGGGTATAGCAATAAGCATACAGTGATTTTTCCCCTAAATGCGAAACACTGAATATATACAAAGTTACTGTTTATTTGAAAATTAAAACTGTCTGGTTTTTATCTGCTTTTTACTGCTTTTACAATTCCAAAAGCCACAGCACCACAATAAAGCAGGTTAAGTATTACACAACAATGAACTATCCCTAACAATTAACCATTGCCTTAGTATCTGCAAATTGTATTTCAAATGCCTCCTTTTGCAAGCCTCAAAGGCAAGCTTGTGGTTCCTCTAGGTCCTATTAGAAGACCAGATTCTGGATTTGAAGATGAGGAAAGAGTGGAAGCGACCCACTTAAAGGACCCAATGACTATCATTCCATCAGCATTAAGCCCTGCTTGAACATAAGCTGAGGCTTGGTTCATTCTGAGCTCTATGACAATATCTCTACTAGAACATTAACCGGGCACATGAAGGTCAACTGGTATAGAGCAGCCATGTCTAGGCTAGTAAATTGGTTAGTCCTAAAACTGGATGGCTGCAGCAATCTGCTTTTTGAGAATGGTTCCTTGACTTCCCCAACTGCTAACCCAGTCCCAGAGGAGCTGCTTGAGGAAACTGCTGGTTAGCACAGGCCAAACTTACTACTAGGAATGTCCTGGTGAGTTTGCATTTGCAACCAACAGTCACATTCCAGTGCCTCTGAACACTCCTGGGTATGCCTAAATTGATAGAGAAGCAGCCCACATTTTCACCGTGCTCCATCCCATCAGGTTCTTTACCCTAGGGCCCCTAGACTGCAATTATTCCAGCAGTGGAGTAGGAGTTGTGATCTCCACTTTAGAAAAACAAGACGTATCTAAGTAGCTCTATCTGACCTGAAAGAAACACTTTCTCTTCACCATTTGAGAGGACTCTGTGCTGTCAGGCCTGTCACCTACTGCTGCACTTCCTCCAAGTCCAGGGCGGTAAAGTTACTGAGATCTTTCCCGCTCTCAAAGCAGGTAGCACTAATCCTTCTACTGAAACGCACTGCTAATCATCGCCCCTTTAACACTCTCCTGTCTGCAGCACCTTGATCTCTGAGGTCCCAGGGAGGAGCCCACGCAAGAACCTGGCTTTGCAAATGTTACTCTAAATGAACAATGAGAGAGAAAGAAACCCACTGACACCGAAAGAACTGCCTGTCCTGTGAAGGACTGTTTAGGCAACTAAGCCAACTTTTAGGGGCTTTTCCAAAAAACAAGTTGAAGTACAGTCACAGCCTACCAGAAGTCCTGGAATATGAACTTAAAAGGGATTTATAACAAGAAAGAAAAGGGGAAATTTGAGTAACCACTTACTCTTATCCAAAAACGCAGTCTTTATCTGTTTAACCATAACCCTGCACCTACAGCCAATGTTTAGCTCATGCCCCATGGATGTGCTAGCTAGTTAAATGAGGTCTCCTGATAAATGCAAATATGTAATGACAGAAGAGTTCAACATAAACACAGAACCATCTCAAATCACAGCTTATGAATGATAAACTTCATTTCCCATGACCCACTAGAAACCCAAAAGCAAATTCCTATCCCAGTTATATTATGTCAACAGCTGAAAGCAACTGAGTGAAAAGGTGTTAACTGCTCAACTGACAGTCGCAACAGAAGCAGGCAACATAGGTCTCACTGAAAACACATGATGGACTGGAAACCATTTCTAACAGAGAACATGACAGAGAATAATACTTAGGTCAGACTATAGTTAAGAGCGACTATCCATAACAGCCAGCCTCCACATGAAATTAAAGAGGAAACTTGCTTTTGAGTCCAAGCAATTCCATTGGTGGTTCTTCAGTGATTCAGCAAAGTGAGGACTAACACTGACTACTTCCTACAGAGGACAAGTGTCTACATTTTTAAAACTACTGTCACAGTAGTATCCTCAATAACAAGGCCGGAAAGTTGGAATTCGCCCTCAGCCTCCTCCTTGCTCCAAGCTGATGCCTATTCATTGGCGACAGCGCAGCATCAATTATTCTCATCCTGCAAATATTGGTCTTGTAAGAGAACAGAAATCCTGTTTTTCTTTGGGTTGTAATCTGGCATCTCTAATCAGCCATAAAGTGTCAGCAATAGTAAAATGATTTAAAAGAAATGGAGGTATTTAAAAGAAATGGAGGTATTTAACAGATAATTAGTGAACTCATTATTTTCTTCAGGGCTGACAACTTGGCTCTAGCCAGAGTATAGACAAAGCAAAAGGATGCTTGCCAATGGGCTGGCTTTTCAAGACACTGCCAGGAGCTCCCTAACAAGGAGAAATGCATATGACCACAGCGTTACATATGCTGAAGAACTAGCACTCCAGCAGCTCTGCACTCTATCAATATACAGCAACATTCAAGCAACCTCACATCAAACAGAGTCACCTCTTCTGTGTTCTTACTATGAGTAACAGGAATGTCAAATTCAAAAACTCAGAGAGCAGCAGAGAACAATATGAAATCACTAGCAACAGGCAAGGAATTACAAAACTACAGCTCAAGGCTGATGGTGAAGCAATGTGAATGCCTAGAGGTTAAACTACCAAGGGCAGGAAATAAGCATGGAGCTGGAATCTTCTCAGCATGCTAGATATATGAGATATGAAAAGTAAAGGTTGGAAAGCAGAACACATTTCTGGGAAATAGAGAAGAGTTTAAAAAAAAAATACAGGCTTGAAAACAAAGTTCATTAGTGAAACTGGGAACCCTGCCCTCTCCCTGGACCTCTGTGCAATTCTAAACACAATGTGATAGTAGGGTCCTTTATAAGGATGTAATGAACTTAATCTCTGTTTACATACTAGAGTAACTCTGAACCAAGAAAAATGAGTGGGTGTTGAGAGTGTATTGTGTTAACCCTTGTTATGCTAGGGAAAAAAGTCACGGCATGTTCTTTTCCTCTCTAGCAGTGGCAGCCCTAATCCTTGTAGCTTGGGTAGATCTTCCCTCAGGACGCGGAGGGCTACTGTGCAGGCACAGCATACCTCTGGTTCTGGCTACACTTCCAGTGTACTGTTGTGCCAGGCTTGGTGCTGGCACCTGCACCATCCACACTTAGCACAGGAAATACAACTCAGAAGGAGTCAGAGGGGTGTAAAGTTCTAGTTGAGAAGGACCCCACTGTCCCAGCCTAAGAGCCACTTGGACCTATCCCTCACCTACCTCCAGGCTGGCACCGAACCATGGGGCATTCCAGTCCCCCAGGCAAAGGACCCCTCAGGGGTGGGCCCTAGTAGAAGCCCTTCTTTACTTTGGGATCCCCTTTGAACTCCACTCTTACTATGTGGCTTGAATTTCTCATTCTCAGAGCCTTAATCTTAACTCAAAACATAGACTGGGTTCTAAGCCAGGATCTCAGCCACATCCCTAGGTCACACAGTGTTGAGGGAACCCTGCCAACAGCCCTCCAACTATTTTGGTAACCCCTTTTGAGCATCCCTTTTTCACTGTACCTCTAGGATTTCTTCTTCCTAGATTCCTAACCCTAACTCTGTGCCTGTACTAAGACTTATGCAATGGCATACACCACAAAACTTGGAAAAGTTTAGGTGCAGATGGACCTAACAGTCCCCAATGGCAGAGCTACTTCTGTTCTCTAGTGAAGCTTTGATGAGCATTCTGTCCTATCAGGTGGGCTGTAATATGAGAAACATCTGTGTATGATCAGTCAGTGCCTCAGGGCAGTTAGAAACTCATACTCATTGTATTGACTGGGAGATGAGGACACCTACAGGAAGAGGGCTAAGGGTTCTTCCCCAGGCTGTTCCTCAAGCATTGCATCAATAACTGTTGACATTATATCACCCTGTCCCTGTGCTGCACAGAACAGCTGGTAGGTCTGGAGAAAATGACTGATACTGTTCCAGGTCCAGCCCTAGCTATTCTGGCATTGATGGTGTTGATTTTTCAACCCCCGCAGCTGACCAACACTCAGAAACCCATGGGTTTTTCTGGTTGTGCCTTTCTGTGTACAAAGAATTGCACAAAGCAAGTTATCCTGGACAATGCATCTATCAGACAGGAGCTAACAATTTCCTTGGTCTCATTCCTAATGTTCTTTTGGACAACTCTAGCCCTGAAACCTATCTAATCACAGAATTACAGACTCATTGTGGTTGGAAAGGACCTCCAGGGTCATCAAGTCCAACCTTTGTCCTAGCATCTCTCTAATCACTACACCATATCCTCAAGCACCGCATCTATTCGTTCTTTAAACACCTCCAGGGATGGTGACTCTACC
>VZZY01015695.1:994841-1005328 GCA_013400335.1 Eurystomus gularis
GGGTGGATCCCATCTGGCCCCATAGACTTGTGGGTTTCAAGTTGTCTTAGAAGGTCATTAACTACCACTTCCTGGATTATGAGGGGAATATTCTGGTCTCCATCCCTATCTTCCAGTTCAGGGGATTGAATACCATGAGGATAACCAGACTGACTATAAAAGACTGAGGCAAAGAAGGCATTAAGTACCTCAGCCTTTTCCTCATCCTTGGTAAAAATGTTCCCCCTTGCATCCAGTAAAGGATGGAGATTCTCCCTTGTTCTTTTTTTGTTGTTAATATATTTGTAAAAACTTTTTTTGTTGTCTACCTGGACTGAATCATGCCATCAGACTTCCTCATCTGTGTGTCTCTACTTGCCTCTTAGATTAGCCTATTCCTCTTACCTCTGTCTCTCATGCACAACAGCACTAAGAAAACTCTCTCCTACCTGAGCACATTAAATGCTGTCCTCTGTTCTTCAAATATATACGAAACCACAGCAGTGTCTGATGCTCAGGTGACTATCTCAGGTGAAGGCAGCAAAATGCAACAACTCAGCAGCCAAATCCCAGTTTGCCTCAACGTACTTAGGACAGTCACATAAACCTTGTTATCCTTAGCAAAGCAGAGGCTGAGAGAGATAGAAGTGATTTATCCACAGAAAGGTAAAAGTTATTCACTTAGGCCTCTAGAACAAGTTAGTCCAGAATTAAGAATAAAACCAATGAAGAAATCTTCCTCACCCCACCTGTAAGACAATACTTACACTGCTCTCCTTCCACAGTCAGAAAGCTAACAACTAAGAGCTCGAAGATTAAAATGCCGCGCACGTACCAAAAAGGCACTGTATTCCTCTCTACAGAGGTCTTAGGAAGACATACCAGTTTCATAGCCAGAAAGGAAACAAAATTCAAATACACTTTGAAAGTCAGACAAAAAAAAAAACTTTACCTATCCAGAAGTCTTGTTTTCTGTATCTGTGAACTTTTTACTCTTCCTTTTTTGATTATTTCCAAAAGTAAAACAAAGCAAAGGGATAATTCAGTAAGTATGTCCTTTTATCTAAGAAAATGAGCAAGTTCACAAATAGCCCTTATTTCAGGATCATTTATTGACTGACCTTAACCTTACTTTTTATTCCTCAAAGCATACTGTCTGGCTTGCTGTTTAATCACCCGCAGAAGAATTTATGTAAATCAGATTTAGAGGTTGTTGAAAATTGTCTCTTTAAAAAACAGAAGTCTAGTAGAGCTCTTTTGAAATCATTTATAATGTACAGCCATCTAAGTGCCAGAGCAATCTTCCAGTGTTTAATGTTTCTTTTCACTACACTCCTGAGAAGCAGGAAAGCCCTGATTACAGGAAGAGGAAACTGAGGCTCTGAAAAGCTACCTACTAGTGGCAAACCAGCAAAGCATTTAAACACATGCTTTCTGCCTTCTGTGAGAGATTCCTTACATACTTAATTTAGGCACACGCTTAAACACTCTGTGAATCCCCTATTCACAGAAAGCTGACATGCCCTTGGGGATGTTCGGGTAAGGTGCAAAGTGTAAGGCAGTCAGAGGAAGCAGATTTGGTTCAGTCGCTTTTCGATACAAATGAGAGGCTATAAATATTGTCAGGATGAAATTGAGCTGACCGTTCTGTCTACAAGTCCTCTCACAGCTTCAGGGAACAGTGTTTCAATAACTTTAAGTTAACACCACCTTAGGCACCCAAGGTCGCCAGCATCTTTTTCTCCTCTATTACAGCTTGTTCAGCAATTCCTAAAGTTCTGAATATGAAGGATATAAGAACAGGATATGAAGATGTGAGGTACCTGCCCACACAACCTGAACTCTATCCTCCTTGAATGTCTCTATCAGGCTATCGCCTGAATGTCTCTGAACTTCCTAGAATAGGAGCTGTTGATTGCCAACAGCCATATATTTATACCGCACAACAGAAATAGAACTGCACATAGTGCTTAGCTGAATCCCGTCATCAATAATCATGCAATAATCTGTATTTTATTTTAACCAACAGTAATCCTACAAATCACATTCATTTCCCACCGAAGTGGGAATAAAAATTTGTGTTTCCCCTCAGGCAAGCATTTCACTTATTCTCCAAACCTGAATGATTGTAGAGGCAGCTTTTTGACATTCACTATTCAATATTTCAAATTCAGATGCATTATTATAAAATTTTAGTATTTTAGAGAACAGAACAATGTGATGTTCCATTTTTATAATATTCCTGTGTAATCTCTTAGATACTATCCTGCACCTGATACGACCCCCCTTGACCTCCCTACATTTAGTGTAGGTTGACACTCGATGAAGAACTGCAGGGTTTATTTTAAATCTGGTCTCATGGTACAAAAAAACCTCAACCTGGGAAATCTGGCAACTGAGAACTTCACATGCATAAGATGAATTGTTGGTGGGTAATTTATCTGTTGCAGCTAGCTCTGTGTCTGGCCTTCACACATGGCAGGCATGACCCTGGTTCCCCTGGCAGACAGTTTGATTCAGGTTGGCTCTAATACCACAGGGAGCAAAGCAATAGAAGAATAGGTCATGTCCTATTGGGTCCCAAATTTTTCTTCTGGGTCCTATTTCACAGTTATGTTCAGTACCTCTGGAAATACACCAAGAAATCTGTTTAAGGATAAGAACAGTCTGTTCCAAGATAGTTTCTCTCATTGCAGCATTTCAAATGCTCTTGAATGCTTGGCTCTGCATCCAAAGCAGAAACTCTTAATTCTGTTCTAATGTTATGCAAGTACCAGTCTCATATGACTGTGAATTTTTATCATGGAATTTTGCTTACAGACTTGGGCACCTGAAAAAAGAAGAAAAAAAAAAGTAAAAAAATTAAAGATGCAAGTAATGGATAATAAGAAATCCGATGCATTCAAAATGGTGTTACATGACCACCATCAGAAAAGCAGCTTCAAAATGTAATTTCTCTTGTACTGCAAGGAAACAAATCCATCTTCCACTTTCAGGGAACAAGAAAGTACCTGCTTCTGAAATGAAATTAAAGATCATATCAGCTCAAGCTATCTTTAAAAGTGTATTTGATTGAATACAAATGTGCAGGCCATTTTGGTAAACATCTTCATACAAATCTGTGGTCTCCCACACAAATAATTAGGTCAAATAAAGAAAAGAGCACAGAGAATAAACCTGTGTAAAGCTTTGGAAGGTGACTCTGAAAGAAGGAGCTCTGAAATGCAGTGCTGAATCTTCTAGAGGAGCAGCTCAAGGAAGGCAGAGTCAGATCAATATCATCCACCTCAAAAACTCCAAGGGATTCAGAGTCCAAGCTCAAAGATGCTACTCTAACTTAAATGATGCAGTTGTCTATGAAAGATGTTAATTTCTAGATCAAACATAGATATACTCCCAGGGTTTCACTGGAAGTCTTGTAGCAACTGAATCTATACTCTTCCAGTAGAAAGATGTCTTGGGATGCAGAGAAACTGCTCATACTCCTGTTGATGCTTCTTTTCAATTGACCAGCAGTAATACCAGCTTCCGTGAGTTTATTCCAAGATGTGCAATCTGTAACATTTTTCTCAGGGATGCTGCACATAACTTTAATAAAAACTAGAATCAACATTTTCTTAAAAAGACCTCATAAATTCTCACCTGACTTTGGAGCACTTGGATCTGGTAGTACCAAATTAGAGTCAAATTAAAGTGTCTCTCCTTCAGATATCAAGGGCCTAGCCCCATATCACAGTGGTGTAGATCGGTGTAAATAAACAAATTTGTGAAGCCATTTCAAGTCTCCCCTTCCTAAAAGCTGCTCAATAGCAGATGCTTTTACTTAAAGAAAGTTCTGTTAGAGAATACTTAGCTTCCTTAGTCCTTATCTTAAAAGGCCCATAGGCAAATAGTTTTCAAGACAATGATATCCCAGTATTGAGGTCAGCCCAGGTTCTTCCAGTAGTTTCTGCATACCCAGAGCCCTGTCCAGTATTTGTGGAAGCCTCTTACACGAGTCTCAAGAAAGACTTCCTTTCTATCTCAGGGGATCTTCTTTATTTGCTCTTTTTCATATTCTTTTCTGAGGTCCTGTAATTGATCCTGCTTAATGAGCATTCATGCACACTTCATCTTGCTCGTCAGGGTGAAGCACCCGACATCCAAGGCTTTTGACTGTCACCTCCTGGTCACTCACCCCAGCAACTGACATTGATTTCTCTCATCTTGCCTGCCAGGAGCTAAAAACTGCATGTTCTAAGAGCAAATGCTTCACACGGGTAAATGACTGCAGAATCAGAAAGGATGAAGACGAAAGCCAGTTGGCAGACAGCCATTAGTGGGAGAGGCATTCTGCTTCCCAAATACTGCTTTCAAAAGGAAAGAGAAGATTGTGAAAGGTATCATTAAATAGATTCACTGCTCTTTAAGAAAAGCAGTATCTGGTTTTAACTAGAAGGATAAAAATAACATGAAATACTGTAACAGTCACAGAACCAACGAGCTAGAGCTTGCTCCATCCGTATTATGGCTCTGAACTGCCTCCCTTCCTAAGGCTATTATTTATTCTTTATTATATTTCATTTTAGTAAGCAACTTTGAGCTGCACTTACTTGTTTAGTGGTTTTTAGAGTACTCAGCTTATAAAAGGACCTGGATGCTAAACTAATCCAAGGACACTTTGTCATGGTGACGGCTATACAGGATCCTCGGGAAAACTCACCTACAACAAATCCCGTAGAAAGAGAAGCAGCCTTTCAGGCACACAGAAAGAGCAATCACATTTGCAGGTACCCAGCACAGCCAAGCAAGGCATATCACTGTCTCCTCTGCTGAGTGACACATGCTTCTCTACCACACTGTAGAGTTATCATGCCATTATGGAAGACAGTAGGAAATGTGTGGGAACGTGAAGTGATGCTTGTTCTAAGTGAGAACAAGGATTACCCAACATACATCAGATTCTCTCTGTAAGGCCCAAACTCTACAGCTGGAAATGCACAGAATTTAGAGGCTGATTTGGGGCTCTGTAGCAAAGTCCATGGTGAGAAGAGCATTTCCTAGGGAGCCCACTCCTCCTCTCAGTGCCATATGGTGCAGTACGCACATCCAGTTGTGCGACAGAGGTGCAGCCAAAGGCAATCACCCTTATTTGCAGTGCCCATGTCTAGCTTCACATATAGAACTGCAACTCAGATAAGAAAAGGTCACATTGTGGCCAATGGCATTTTGCAGAAACCTGGTGAACTGAGAAGTAGGAATGTCAATTTGGCAAAGTATAAACAGCAACAACTCTAACTGCACGCTTCAAGTATTAGTCAATGCTGAGAAATTCATGCTTATCTTACTGCATCAAGACCTTGGTTTAGATATATGGGAAAAAAAATCTAGAAACAGAACGAAACCATAGTTCCATAGTGCCATTTCCTTCAAAATCAACAGAAAAAGCTTCTCTCAAATGGAACAAAGTGGTTTTCCCCCTAAGCTAACCTTGCTAAATTAAAAATCAGAATACTGATCACCAGCAACTAGAATGGAAAATGGTACATGAAATGTTGCTTTACTTCTCAAAGCCCGAACCCCAGACCTCAACTCCTGTTTAATAAAGCAAAACTCAGAAAGTAGCTTCAGTAGAAATGCTCACTGTGTTCAGACTTCCTCAGACTCTTGATCCAAGAGCTGCTTTAGCTCCCTGCATAATGCATTATGTTTATACACTCTGCCACCAATATCATATTTTATCCCATTTGCTGAAATGTTGAGATTACTTATGCCTCAAGCTCCTGGATTCATGTGATTATGCAAGAAATCCAGTTTTAATTAAAAACAAATTTCTAGCTCTTCATGTTGAGAAGAAAAATCTTCAAAATGGGACTCCTAAAGTTACAAAACTCAAAGTACACATAAAAAGGCACAAATCACATGCTTATTAAATCAGAGTATAGTTAAGGTACTCTCAAGTCTGTGGGAGACAAGCTGGAGATGGAATTACTGATACCATGCTGTCATGCAACAATTGCTGTTTGCAGAAGCTGGCAAAGATGTAACAACTTTGCAAAAATCATTAGGAGAAATTAATGCATATACCCCAATAGAAATTAACCGATATGTTAAAAAACTGTGTCTTTTTTAATCTCCCTTTTACATATGATGCAAGACTTCAAAGAACACTTTTCCCTGCGGAGCTGTCCTACTGCCTTCCATCAACCCCTGGAGATTACACACTTCAGCAGGTACCCATTCTGATGCACTGCTGTCTTCTGGGTCTTTTCAAACCAAGAGTTACCGCCATTTTTACTTTATATTAAAAGACAAAAAAAATATTCTCTGATCTAATAAAAGATCTCCAACATAAGAGATAAGCTAGAGCACCATTTCTATGAAGCCTTCCATTTCTGCCTGAGAGGGTCCTAGTGCACAAGTGCAACAGTCTCGTATTTCTTAAGGATGAATTTTTATAAACCAAAGAGGAACCCACAGAAAGGCCTGTCCTTTGAGAAGCTATAGATTTCTGTAAGATCCTGCTGTTAGATATGTATTTAGGAGAAGTTTAATATTTAAAATTTTTGTCCTGGACTCATAAATTAAATGTACAATAAACTGTTCAAAGAGCTATACACTAAAAGTAGGCAGACATGCAGACACATTGCCCTGCGATGGTCAAACCTATGCCGAGACCCTGCCTCTTTCTTCAGAAGAGAAGCTGTTACATACAACGAGCGGGTTAATGTTTTCTCAGACTACAAAGGAAGTTTCATCTTTATCCATGTGAAACTTTGACTTACAGCCTTAGCAGGTCTGTGCATGTTAGGGACAGTATAATGTTGATGTCTCCATGAGCTGAAAAGCTTTGGAAAGAGAATTTGCTTCAGTTGGACCAGAAACATTACTACAGTTCTGAAAATTCCCCTTTTCTCCTTACCTATATGACTCCAGAGTCCGTTCCAGATGAATTCTCATCAACTGATAGTCTGGTTTTGCTCGCATCACAGATGAACAGACTATATGTTTTCTAATTATTTCATCCATCACTGACATATCAACACCCAAACAATTATCCAGCCAAAAGAACACATTTAATGGAGTTCTTCATTGTTATGACACTCTAACCTGTCCTTATAGGAAGAGATTAAATTAATTCTGCACAAGCAGAATTAGGAGGTCTGTCTAATTTAATAAAGCCTATGCTGCTTCTTTAAATTAGATTATTTCTAATTTATCTTTTTTTTTTTCTGTGATTGATTAATATAATTAGGTTGAAGTTACAGTAACTTGTTCCCAGCTTGGACTTACCATTTGCAGCATCCGGGTCAGACTTCATCATAAGCTAGAGTGCTCCAAAGCTGGTCTTTTTGTGCCCCAAAGCTGGTCTGTTTCTCCTACTGATATCCACTGGCTTTATAAAACGCGGCACCTTTCACTACAAACACTGCTTCCTTTTAAAGTGGGTAAGTGACTTACTAAAGCGTCCATTTAATGTCCTTGTGTACCCAAACTTCCCAGCGAAGTCTGTGAAATGCAGTGGAAGCCCCGTATGATTCAATTCGAAGTTTTTTAGTACTGCTTTCAGAGAAGAAGACTCTGTGAGTTCCAGAGACAGCAGTGCAAGCACCAGAACCACACACAACTGGCTTCTTACACATCCCAAATGTTTAACCTAAGCATCAGTAATGACACAAGCTGTCATCAGAGGATTTAATTCCTAGTGGATTTTCTGGTACCAAGTGTTGTATTAGCTCACTCTACTATGCACAAATTGCTTCTGTTCTACTGAGTCATTCATCTTCATGGCAATGGCATTAACTTAATTACCTCTGTAGAGTTTAACTGAAACTGTAATGCTGTAGCAATTACACCAGGGTGACAAAACAATGGCTTGCCTTCAAAGTTAGTACGGCTGAAGTTAGTCACTTCAGCTGTGTGTTTCTTTGCCTAGCAGAAATCCCTCACACAATGAATGATAAAAATATAGAGCAAGCACCAAAGCAGATTACTGAATGGAATTTATACTTTCAGAAAACAGCTCAACCTTCAACTGTCTCAAGAATATTCCTCTCAGGAAAAACATACCAATGAAACAAAAAAGTCCTTCTTGTTGCCATGGTTTAAAGACAGCTACAATTTATGAGAAAGGGAAAAAGGAAACTGAAGTAAGTGACATAACTTTTCTGGGCCTTTATCTCTCTATCTGCAAAATGGGAAAAAATATATATACAATCCTGATATGTGCATTTGAAAACGCTGTATGTAAGAGTGATCATGGACCTATATAATTGATTTCAGTAGGCTCCAGAACAGATCCGTACATATAAATAGACGGTCATGCCACAGTTCTCCTCACAGTTCCCCTAGTACTTAAAATAATTTGATAAATTCTCCTATGCAGCTACTTTGTTAACTTGGACAAGTGTTACTGAGCCATCCCTGGCAAGCACCTCCATTGTTCTGTTTCGACTTATTCACCCATTTATTTCTTGTTGGTTTCTTTCTCTAGTTCTGCCAACCACTGAAAACAGATCAGGTCTACTGTTACCTTAACTTCTGGCAAACATACCCATAACTTTTATAGCTAAATAAACACATTGCAGAAGCTTTGCAATCAAGTCCCGATAGCTTTTTCTGGAGCTAAAATAGCTCTTTATCCCCACCTGGAGGAGAGACAGACCCCTCACGAAGAAGTGTTCACCCACAGCCAGGGCCAGTCTCCACCTGAAAATGCACTTTTAAAACACGGCCAGCATCCCACCCAGGACATGCACACGTATGCACACCACAGCTCAAATAGTTCTGTTCAGTCATACTTTTGCACGTGTCAAAGAACTCTTCTGTCATCTGTTATGAACTTGTTACATTCGGAATACAGGAAAGTTATTTTGAAATAAATAAAACCATAAGTACTGTAAAAAAAGGAGTAAGCAAATTAATTGCCTGTCAGACTTCCAAATGCGGCTGTCTGAGAAGCTGTTAATCTGTCTTTTCAGCAATCAGGAACTGGATTGCTCTACTGCCACTGGAGCTGCTGCTGTCCCTCTTACTCAGCACTGAGATTAAAAAAGCAGTTTTGAGATCCAGTTTGGGAAAAGCAGATTGGAGTGGAAGCCACCAGTCAGCACCAAGAAATAACATACAGTTTTTAATTCTGATCCTGTAAATATTTATATAAATAATGAATAATTTTACACTGGTAAATATTCACATTAAACTTGATGAATAAAGTAACTTTGCAGGGTCAGAACTGATGTTACGAAAGGAATCCCTCTATTTGTTCTCCTCAACACAATTTTTACATTTTGTTTTGATGTTAAAGGCAGCAGTGGAGTATGAGGCCACACCACTTAAACTGACATCCTACACAAACTAAACCAGACCATTTCACTCAACTATTCCTGCACTTACTTGCATAAAACAATCAAAATTACCAAGAAAATCTACGTTTTAACCACACTGATCTATTCTGACAAAACCTGTAAATCTTGTCACAAAGAAACCCAAACTTGTCTGAGCAGGATTATTTTCTGTAATCATGTTTACTGGTGTTCATTATAGAGCTGTCTTTGGTATTTTATAAAATTAAATCGTTCTTTTATAGACCTCTGACTGAAATACTCTTTCTGCATACTGGCACAACATGAGCATTCCTTTAGTTTTATGGAATTTCCCCAAAATTTCCATTAAAAAAAAAGTGAGCAACAGATAATTTTTCTTTCCATTTATTTTTCTTGCACACAAATTACCGGGGCTTTGCAATTAAATGTATTACCTTTCTTCCTTCTAAATATGAATCATAAGCATGTGTCAAACACTATCCTATATTATTATCAATTTTAATTTTACTTTGCCTATCTACCAGCGGGATATTACCATCACAAGGATTTCTTTCACCCTCCTTATACACCAAGAAGTGATTATCCTTACCTCTGTAACCATGCATTTTCACTGGTGACTTCAGCTTCCCTTAATAGTTCTCTTAACTTGAAACGTGGTCCCTAGAGCTCAGCTAATGTATGCAGGTCTCAGAACAGTTTCACGTTGTGGCTGCCTCATTTTGTGATGTAGTTTTCAGGCCATTTAATACACTTCTGTTTAAAATCATCTAGTTTTCCTCCACAGCATTGTGATGTTCTTCTAATACACGTTTCTTAAATTTACCCATGGTTTGGACGCAAACTGTCCCTTTGAACAGTCAGGAGGCACGTATTATCGGTGATGTCTTTGTCTACACTGCTTTTTAATCACAAGCTGCTCTCTGCAAACACCAGTATCTAGGCAAGCAGCGGCTTCAGCTTCACCACCGCCGCCCAGCTGCCGCCGGCTTGTCGGCCCGCGACCCCTCGCGTCTTGCAGCACCGTTCATTTTTAACGGCTCTCCAGACACGTCCGCAAAAGAAACTTCCAGAGAGCCCCAGGGCCCCTCACCCGGATTCTCGGGCAGGGGTAGGAGCCGCCCAAGCCCGGGACAGGGCGCCCTCAGCGCCGCCATCTTAGGAAGGGGGACGCCGCGCGCCCCATCCCCACGGCAACAGCGGCCC
>VZZY01015695.1:1005482-1057031 GCA_013400335.1 Eurystomus gularis
GGGGGGCGGCCTGTCTCTGGCCGTTGTGACCCTGCAGAGCCACGGGGTCGGTCAGGGCGACTTCAGCCCTGTCAGCCGGAGTGCTGTACCGGAGGGGTCGCGTAACTGCGGGATTTTTAACGGCGTGGCCGTGAAAAATATTGTCCTTTCTGGGCACACTGATCTCATTTCCCTTATGATTTGTCCCAGGCCACGCTGAAGGCAGATTGTGTAAACAAACCGTTTGTTCAGCGGTGCCATGACCTGGAGACGATCATCGAGGAGTTTCCCGCCAAGGTGAGCAGTCGCGGCCTTTCCAGAAACTCGCTGCCCAGCCTACTGCAGAGGAATTTGCGTTTTTCATATTACTGTTTTCTTTGCTCCTATCTTTCTTATCAAGAGTTTTGAGAACCCCAGGTGAAAGAGTGGGAATCCAGTGTTCCCCAAGCGCCAAGACCCTTTTCTAGTCATTTAGAGATTGTTTCAGTTGGCTGCACTTTTAGCCTCAATTTACAAGGAAAACTCTGTTTTAAAATGTGACAAATAATTGCATGCACTGCTGCTGAGTATCGTTGCAACTTTAGTAGGGTCAGAAATCACGACAGATTTCCTGCAATTGCCACATTATAGCACATTCTTTTGACTGGAAGCTTTGCCCAGTGATAGTCTGGAAACAGCCATAAATAGCTGGCAGATGGAACCTTTGTGCAGTAGCGATTGTTCAGGTGAGGAACCGTACATATTAACTATCTGTGTCTGTTTTTCCTAAAGGAACTACATGGCATCTTCCCGTGGCTGGTGGAGAGCATTTTTGGAAGCCTGGATGGCATCATCGTAGGCTGGAACCTTCGCTGCTTGCAAGGAAGAACAAATCCTGCAGAATATTCTGTGGCTTTGGATTTCCTGGATCCCAGGTAAACTCGTGCATTTCAGCACAGATTAAAAAATGCATAGCGAACAAATAACCAGTATTTGACCTTTTGTGCAAACCTAAGTTCAGAAAAGTGAGAGAAGAGGGTACTTACTGTGGATTTTCTTTCTGTTGCTTGTTTGCAGTGGCCCAATGATGAAGCTGGTTTACAAACTCCAAGCAGAAGAGTACAGATATGATTTCCCGGTCTCGTATCTTCCAGTGAGTAACTGAAAAATGTCTAAGAAGAGCATGTAGTTGTTGTTGCAACTATTGGAGCTTTGCATGTGATTTATACGTACAGTTCAGTATAGGCCAAGGTATAGCCTCAGTGCTCCAGGTTCAGAGTAGATCTCTTTCTTTAAACAGCTGCTAGAGGAGGAGAGTTCCCAGCCATAAACTTTGTAGGAGGTGGTGGTTGCCAGCAGCTAGATATTTGTGCTGTTCAGCCAAGAGAGCTGCATTGTGAGTCTTATCTTGTCCCCGGATAAAGTAGTTTGCTTTATCTTGGCTACCAGTGGTTGCAGGATTGAAAAGTTTTCTAAGCTTGTCACAGAGCAGTGCCTTCCCTGGCTGCGCATTTCAAACGAAACTGTTTATCTGCAGATGTGTTTCACTGTTTCTTCCATTGCAACCAGCTACCTGCTATCTAGAAATTTATTCCGACACTTCTAATTCTTTAACAAAAGAAAACATCAGTCAAGTATATAGTCATTGTTGGCCCACAGCTCACTTACCCCAAAACAACCAACAGCTGTACATCACTTTTGTACTGCTCCCATTCCAACTGGAAAACTCCTGGTGAAGCCTCCCCACCTCTTTTTTTTTTTTTTTCTTATACTCGTTTTCAGCGAGAAAGTTGGCAGTTATCTAAAGAGTATGCATTTGCACAAGGAACTACTGCAATGCAGTAGAATCCCACTGAGCTGAATGTAGATACCGTCCCAGAATGCTGGAATGCAGCAGAACTCCACTATCTGAAAACAGACTCTGCAAATGTGGTGGGTAGCCAGATTAATATTTCATTACTCTGTCTTTCAGGGCCCTGTGAAGGCTTCGATACAAGAGCAGGTCCTACCAGAATGCTCTTTATACCACAACAAAGTCCAGTTTCCTTCATCTGGTGGTTTAGGTTTGAATTTGGCTCTAAGTATCCTTTTAACAGTTGGATATTTAATTACTTTTAAATATCTAAAACTGAGAGATTACAAGTGTTTCTGTTGTTTATTTATTATATGTCTATAGTAAATCACGCTCGTGTTAAAGAGTTTGGGTTGTTTAGAAATGTTTAAGAGTCCAATGAAAAATAGATTTGGCCTCTTCTTATAAACCCTTGTGGGGGAATTTCTGGCCTTATTCAAGTCAACAACAAAATTCCCAGTGATTTCTGTAGCGCCTGTATTTCACAATTTTTGTTTTCATAACTACTCATAGTTTATGTAGTATTGACAGAAAAAGGGTGTGTTAACTTAGCAGCTAGTGTACTTGTTGGAAGCAGTTGAGCTGCAGCTGGACTTCGTTTCAGATAGTTAAATGTGATAAGAGTAATGCAAACACCTTGCCATATAGAGAAAACCTCAGTTGCTAGTGTTGGAGTCAGTTGAAAAGCAAGAAGGCAAAGCTGAATTTGCTGTTATGCTCTAGCATGTTAATTTAGCATTGACAAAATAAAAATACAATGTCTGGTCAGCATCTCCAGATATTTAACAGCTGTATGTCTTTTTATCTGATCCTTGACTCTGTTCTTCTAGATCCATTTGAATATTACATGTTTTACTTTGCTATTAGTTTGATTACCCAGAAAGTAAGTACCTTTCACGATTTTTCCCTTTAAAATAGTATTAGCCTTTCTTCACAAAGAAAGAGCTTGCTGAGATGCTGCCCAGCTAAATTCACTGCAGATTTATCTGTACTTTTAGAATTTATTGCTTTGATTCAGTTGATGATATAAGACTGGATCATACACAAAATACTCACCCTAGATACACCGGTAAGGAGTCTGTCTAACAACATGCCAACACAGAGGAGGCAGTGGGTTCCAAATGGGTTTCCTGCCCCTCTGTCCAGTAACACTGTTCATATAGTCATAACCACAGCTTTGTATGGTGGTGTCTGGTTATTTCATTCCTCTTCCTGTTGTTAGTGCAGTGTTGAACGCTGCACTCTTCTCATACTTGGTTACATTCACTACTACTACAACAGTTCCCATACAGTTAAGTTACTTTACCTTTGCTTCAAAGTGTCTTTGTTGTCAATTCAGTCTTTATAACCACTGGGCTTCTGCTTATTTATAGTAAATGGTTCTGGCTGTGTAGCAGACACTCCCTACAGCAGCTTAAAGTAACAGTATGTAACTCCAGGTGTATCCTGTGTGACTGTTTCAGAACACACCCGTCACCCATCATGTCAGCCCTTCCAACAGTGCTTATTTCATCTTGGTGGACACATATCTGAAGTGCTTCCTACCCACAGAAGGAAGTGTCCTTCCTCCACCTTCTTCAAATCCTGGGGGAGCTATCCCTTCCCCAACTCCCAGGTAATGACTGCAGTGCCAGAGGGAAATTGTGGGAACAGTGATTACAAAATACGGTGCATTGGAAAAAAATCTCTAATGATCTGTATATACTTATTATATGATACAAAAATTAAATAGATTTATGTTCACTTAATTTTACCATAAAGATTTCATTTGGAAGTCTGAAAGGTAGCTATTATTGGACCAGAAGATGCACATACAGGCAACAAATATTCATTAGTTCAGCAACTCCAGTTGTGCTGTGCCCTGCAGCGGGAGTAGGATAGAGCTGACTGCACTGACAGTAGTTTTTCCTGTCTTCAGGTACATATGGTATGTGGTGAAGATGGCACTAGTGATAACCACTGTTACAGGGAAACTGCATCTCTCATTAGTGTTGCTATAAAGCCAGGCAACTTGGCAGGTGCTCATTTTGTTTCAGTTCTAAGGTTGCCATCTTTAATTGTTTAATGCTCTCTTTCCTATTGTGCAGGTCTTTGAAATTCCTGCATCAGGACCGTGTCTGTGGCTGTGCTGCAGACTGATAGTGCTCATAGGTTTCTTAGTTCATAACTTCCTGAAATAAACCAAGACACATATTAATAATCAAATGATATAATGAGTGACTGCATTTCAGTTGACTTGTTGTATGGCAATAGATCAAATTATTCAGCTGCAACTGGAAGGAAGAGGAGGAATGATTTTTAACCACTTACTTACTGAAGTTCTATTTGTCTGTGTGGTAATAGCATAAAAACAAACTCACCCAAGTTGAAGTGAAAATTCTCTAATACAAGCACCTAGTCTTTTGTTCTTTGTAACGGCTGTGTGAAAGTCCACATTTTCAAAATCAGTTTTGCTACTCAAATTTATAAAATGTTATCAATATTAGCAATTTTATACAACTATAAAAATAAATAGCCACTAGATTTTATATAACTTCATTTTAAATATGTTTCAAATATCAGTTTCCATGTTCTGTTGAGCCTTAGCATATACCTAGGAAAATACAGATCAAAGTGAATGATGAATATGGAAGGCAGAGTGGAAGAAAACAAACTGAATTAGAGAAAGGAAAAAACCATGTATTGTTGAACATTACATCAGGTCTGTGTAAAGCTGGTTCAGTGCAGTATGATAGTGATGTTGTGTTTGTAATTAAAGTGACTAATAATTGTAACACATTGCAGAAGTTTTAAATGTGTAATTAACTACGCAGGTTCATTTCTTAAAGACTTTTTTCCAGTTTCTAAACTGGTGATTAAAAACAATGTTACATTTCCCTGTACCAAGGCTTACCAGCTTCAGTATTTCCATTTGTTTGTCTTTAAAGGTCTCCAGCAGTGCCTTTCACTTCCTATGGCATGCACCACACCAGCCTGCTGAAACGGCACATTGCCCATCAGCCTTCTGTGAATGCTGACCCAGCTTCCCAGGAGATCTGGAGATCAGAAACACTGCTTCAGGTAAGTGGATTTAGGGAAGAAAATACCCCACAACATTTCTTGCTGCTAACTGAGGAATCTCTTTTTAAAGCAGAAACAGTTATGCCATTTTGCTTCTGCCTGTTTTGGGAATTGAGCAGTGTAGCAGTTGTTCTCTGTTAGTGAAACAACTGCTTTGAAACTTACAAGCTGTAATTTAGAAAGGCATTTAATATCTTTTTTTAGACTGTGTATCTAACTACTGCTGTAAAGCATTTGAGTATTTTTTTTTCAGAAAAGTTTCTAAACCTGATTTTATTATTATTTTTTTAATCCTATATCAATTATATGCTCTAAGCAAATGTTGAGCACGGAGGTGGTCCTGCTCACCATCAAGGGAAGGGAAAGGAGAATCTAGAGTTGCCAGCTGTTCTGAAATAAGTTCCTACCATGTTGCTGAACTGAATTATTGGTGCTGAGCAGGTGCTAACTGAATGGAAACTCAGGCATTTGCATTGACATGACGATAACCTGAAACATCTCTGAATAGGTGCCTGTCTATTTACAAGTACAGCTTAATTTTCAGATGATATACCATGTTCTTCCCTTATCCCTAGCTTGTGACAAGTTCTGCATTATTTTTCTTTTCCTGGCTGAGAAAATATTTGTTTTGCAGATCTTTGTTGAAATGTGGCTTCATCATTATTCACTGGAAATGTATCAGAAAATGCAGTCTCCACATGTCAAGGTAACAGTTTGTACTTCATTCATGAGCATCATCTGATGGTTGATCCCTTATCTTGGGGTAAATCTCCTATTTGTGAAAAATTTTTTTGGTGTATTGGTCCAAAAAGACGAAATAATTTATCAGAGCATCTATATGAGCGTGTCCAAATTGCTAATCCAGTTATGAAGAATGTTGTGAGTATGTTATCCAGATTTGCCTTCATTGCAGAAGTTGTGTTATTTTTGTTTTGTTTTTTGTAAAAGACAAGTTTGTGGGATGGTCACAATAACCTGAACACCAATAACCAAACTATTAATTACAAGAAAGATGCCACTATAGAACCATAGCACTAAATCCCCCTGGGGTAACATGGCTGCTAAAAATAGCTAAAATTCATTTCCAGCAGTGATAGCAACTGTTACTGAAATACCAATTAGTAATTTCTAAGGTCCGTAGCCAATTTTTAGCATAAAACCAAATTAAAGGAAATTTTACTAAACTGTCCTGCCTTAGAAGTAAATAAGCCATGTTTGTTGTTTCCTATTCCAAAATACGCTTTTCACCATCATGATGTCAGAGCAGTTCTGTAGCTACAGAGTTAAGAATCTCTCACAAGCTCGTGCTCAGACAATACACTGTTTTAATCAGTTTGTGCTGGCCTGTTCAGTAACAAACTACTGCATGTAAAAACTAAGTAAGTGTTGGGGAGGCTAAGATCAAAAGCATTATAAATGTACAGGGAATTTGAAGGAGAAAATGTTGATCCTCTGAATTCCCTCTGGGTCACAGGGGGAATTCTATAGAAGGGGAAAGAAATATAAAAGCTATTCAGGATTTATTCCTGCCTGGAAGAGCAATATGAGAGTAGACTGAATGATAAATTCTGACCCTTCACCCCACAGGCTATAAAGTAACAAACATACTTATATTTTGCTAGGGAAAAACATTGGAGAACTGAAGTGTGATGGGTTTTGTCTTTTATTCTTAAAGTTGATGTCAAAATGCAAACTCACTAATGTTGCAAAGTCTCCACTTGGGACTCCCAGCAGCATGGCTGTGCACCTGTGATGGAAAGGCTTTGCTTGAAGTACCTTTGGTCTGTCTGTCTGTCCAGTCTCTGTGCATCAAGCGCTGTGCTTAGGCCAGAAATAATGACTGCTTTAAACTTCTCTCCTCTGTTCACCCTCTGTATTTCTGATGCTCTCTTCGAACACTAGGGAACAGCAGTTACAGACAATGACTATCAATGGAATGATAACGGAATCAGTGGAATAGGGCCTAGGTAGAGCTTAAAAGTTCTCTGAAATCATCACTTCAGGATCCTCCACAAGGTGTGTTGAGCCACAGCTTGAGGCCATAATTCCCTGATGGTATTTTTAGTTCCGTCTTTGATGGGAAGTAATCATGGGCATGTTAAAAAGGTAGTCTCTACTCTTTTGGGGTAAGGACTCCTAAATGGGGGACTGGAATTCCCTTGGTATCCATAAATGGACAAAGGATCCCTCCTACAGGACTGAGGAAAGGTTCGAGATCAGTTGGGGACAGGACTTTTCATACGCCTGTGATGCCTAAACTAGGCTTTGCAGACTGGTTTCGGGGTGGGCTGAAAGAGGGTAATCTCCTTCATAGTTCCTCAGATGGGGAAGCAGAGTATGCAGAAATGCAAGTTTTGTTTTAACATAAGGGTTAAAGGGCTTGACTGTAAACCCAAGATCACCCTAAACCTTATTCTTCAAATTATTAATAATTTTGCAGGTTCACTTGATTCCATTTAGCCTTCTGTGCGTATGGAAGGAGGGGTAATTAGTGGTCCTTCATCCCTGGATCTAGACCTGCTTGACCATTAGTGACTTCAGTGGCTACATACCTGTATTGGAAGGTGGGATGAGGTTCCACAGAACTTGCTTTCTTTGTCCAGCAGCCAGACTTGTTTGGTTTGATGGGCTGAGCCAGATCCCAGAGATGTAATTTTCCTGTGAAGTGCCTCAAGGAATGATAGATTTTCCTTAAACCTTGTTAATGTCATCACAGGCTTCTCTTTACAAGTAGAAGGTGGTAGAATGGGAATGAATAGTAAATAATTTCTTTTGGGAAGTTACACTTCTTTTCTACTTTACTACTTTGAATTCTTTCTGGGTCTGGTGTGAAGCTGAGGTCAACATGATTTGCTCTGCTGAGTTTCACTGTTTTCCCCATTAATTCCACTATTTCCCATTATTTTACATTGCCTATTTGCTTTTTCTTTCTCAGATGATCCAGAGCCCAAGCATACAGCATCTCTTTTCCTATTCCCTTCTGCTTTAATAACAGTAAACACTTAAAAAGATGTTGTTTGTTAAAACTTTATGTAATGCTTCCTGACCTTCCAGTGCCAGGTGCCACAGACTCCACTACTGCATATGGAACACCCATTAGACTACAGGCTCTCCCTGATTGCTTGGGCAGGGGAGTCACTGTGAAACAGATGTTGTGTTTGAGCTGTTGGGGAGCTTGCAGCAACTATCCTACCACTCTTAAGAGTGTAAAACCAAAAGATACCAAACTGGCAGTAGAGGAGCTTGGGTAGGTGCTGCTCAAAGACAGCAGAGGTGTGATCTGGAGAGTTAGTTTAGATGCCTGACAGTCATTGGTAGTGTACATTATTTGTTTTATGTTTTTTCATTAATTTCATAACATGTGTGTCACTGTCGCTACAGTATCCTCTTCATCACATTGTCGAAAGATAGTCTGCCTTATTCAGCCTGGAAGGGATCTAGCTGAGGCTTGCAGAGACTTCACTGTTAAGGCAAGATGCCTTTTTCATCAGCATATAACATTGTATGTTAGGTATATCTTTTGCCTTTTTATAAAGGTGATATTTCCCTAATAGTGAAAGTATTTTCCTCTTGTGAGGAAACTCACAAAACCTACAGCCTCCCCAAATGGCCTTTAAGTAGAAAGAGAAGACAGGATTTCTCAGAACTGGAAACTTACTGGACAGTCTCCCAGTGATTATAAAAGGCCAGACTTTTTTTCTTCTTGTTTCTTGGGAAGAAGGAACTATCAATTTGGGTTTCTTCCCCATATACAAACCCTGCTGCTCCAGCAGCACAGGGAGAAATGACAAAGTTTTCAAAATTGTATTAGAAAAGCTTGCAGAATATTAAATGCTTTTACTCCATTATTTAATAAAGCACCATACCCATGTGTAAGTCCTTGGTGCAGTTCAATTAACTTCTGAAATAAGGGGTTTATTTGGCAAAAGCTCCGTGTCCCCTACCAGTACTTGCTTTGAGGGCAGCAAAGAATAGCTATACTTGTAACACCTGCTCCGAGTTATATTTCCAAGTTGATAAAGGGTATGACGTACTGTGGAATCAATCTAGTGAGCACCAGAAAGAAGAGGATACTGTGGCTGCAGCTGTTATTGTGATACGTTGTCCCTGACTGTATTTGTGATGTTCATATTTTCCCCCCACCCTTCTTCCTTGGGCTCATTCTCACTTTTTTTTTCTCTTGCTCTCTTCTCTCCTTTTTTCCCTCCCCCCCTTCCTTTTTGTTTCTGTTGTCTCAGCTGGAGGTTCTCCACTACCGACTCAGTATCTCCAGTAAACACCACGGTAGTCCTGCCCAATCCAGCTACCAGGCCCTCCACGCATACCAAGTATTATCATCTTTTCATTTGGTTTCCTTTTGAAAAATCTTGTTCCATCATATAATCTGCAAAGTGTATTGGCGCTAGCTGTACAGCAGTTTTTTCTGCTAAGGTGTGGTTTTACAATGTGATTGAGAACACTGCACTGAGATTTACTAAATTTTTGGAGCAGTATTAGCGAAGTTCATCTAGAAAATAGTTAACATCTAGCATATTATGAGGAACTCATAATATGGAACTCCATTTTAAGAGATGCATTCTTGTAATGCATTGTAGAAGGAGGCTTATCAGCTATGCTGACATTTTTTAAACACCAAACCTGCCTTCACTGATGGCAGATTTCTGCCCTGCACCCACGAGTCATTAAAGCAAACCTTACATGGAAGAGAAGATCAGAATTTGCATGGCTGTCACCTCAAATTAAGGTAGGTAATATCTAGGGGGTTTTTAGCCAGTGAAATGTTATTGGAGAGTACTAAATTTGTAGTGGCAATGTGAACTTGACTATCCAGTTTTGCAAAAGCACACAAGTAGTACATTTGCAGATTGTTCAGGAAATGTGCATGCAAAAACATTCCTGTTGGAACAGATTGCTGATTCCTCTTTCCCTACTTCAGCCCTTTATTCATTGGGTCTTCATTTTGGGAAAGGGGAGGGCTGAGCATATGTACTGTAAAGCTCTTTAGCACTACATGGAATCTTCCTGCTGTTTAATCCTTTATTCTTTTTGATAAAGTGCTATGATACCTCAAGGTACTGCTTAGAAAGGAAAATGGGAACTACTACTTGTCTAATTAGCGTGTTAAGAAAAGAATGGCATACATCCTCCTGCAAGCTAAGGTTTGACAACAAAAATACTTGTGAGGAAAAACACTTTTAAAGCCAGTAATGTCCATAATGGTGCTGATCCAGGCTAAGAGGAAATTATAAGAATTGTCAAGTGGAAAGGTTACTAGTATCACCTGAAATGATGTATGGAAATAGTGGTACTGGTGGTTTTCTAAGTTCAAAAGATACCTTGAAGGGGAGCTTGGAATTTTTTTTTTTAATTACACCTTTTCAAGGCTATAGCAGAGTACTCAACCTCTCTATCCTGATCTAATTGCCTAGGACTGAGTAACTTCTCAGAGTTCTACCTTTTTATATTTTATATAAAACTCCTCTAGAGACATGCTGACTTACCAGGAGCTGTCAAGAACACAAGACCAGCCTTCATTAGAACTGGTAACAGGTTATCCTCTCTGTGAGGAAAGTCTCAGATCTGGCTGTATACATGACTATACCTGTCATCAAGTCTTGAACCTTTTCCTGGAGTGAACTTTACAGTGTATTGAAAATGTTAAAGAGATTGTAAAACATGTCTGCTTTGTCTCGGGCATTGCAGAGAAAGGACACACCAAGACACACACAGACCCAAGCCCCCTTCCTGCACTGGAAATACTGTTGAATGGATTTAAGAAGTAGAAGCTTTTTTGTTGTTGTTAAAAAATACCTGCCAGTCCCCTGGAGTCATATTCAATGTCTTACCTCAGCATGGCTGCATTTGGCATCCTGGAATCATCTTGCAGCTATTCTCTAATACACTTCCCAGCATCTTCCATTATACTTGCAGCTGTAACTTTGTTTCATGTAGATTCTTCGCAACTTTTGAGAAACTTGAGAGCTGTGAAACTTAGAATACAAATGATACCTTAAAATCTGCCTTCAATAGTGGATTTAGATTAGTTCACTACCCTTAAAGGAGATTACAGTAGCAAAGGAGTTAGTAGCAAAGGAGTTAGTGCTTTGTCCCCAGATTCTGCAGCAGACCAGCTCTGGTGCTGGGCACTCAGGAGAGCTAGCTGATTTAACCTCATTCCTCTCCCTGCTATATCATACATTCACTCATTTATTACTAACATCACTGTGGCTTACCATTGCTGCTCCCACCCAGGCTACCTTTACCCATAATGATGCTAGAAGCAACAGGATCACACAGGATTTGAAGCAGTTCGTATTACTACCGTAAATCTTTCTAGGATTATTCTTTCTTATAAGGGATATGAGTACCAGCATAGGAAGGTGAACTCAGTAAAGCCAGCCAAGAGCACAAACAAAGGATCTGTTGTGCTGTCTGCAGCAATGAACTTAGGCTGAATACTCTTTTTTTTTTCAGAAAGGGGTAAGTCAAAATCTACAAGTTATTCTGTTCTTTAATGGTAGCCCGAAATTACATTATAAAAAATAAGCTACAGTTTTGTAGTGAACTGATGGCAGAAGATTAATGCAGCTTGTCCTTGGGGACAAGTCTGTCTAAATCAGGTGGCACCAAACTACATTCAAGAACCTAGAAGGAGAGCATTTCTTGTGTTTCGATTTCCGATCTGAGAATATCATTTTCCTGACTTATCTTCTGGACATTTAGCATATGATACTCATTTGTCTTCCTGTCTTTTGCTTTGAATCTAGGAGTCATTTAAGCCCACTGAAGAGCATGTGCTAGTGGTAAGACTGCTTGTGAAACATCTGCATGCTTTCAGCAACAGCCTGAAACCAGAGCCTCTCTCTCCTTCAGCCCACTCCCACACAGCCAGTCCGCTCGAGGAGTTTAAAAGGTAGGTACATAAGCAGTCTCTCTCTGAAACACATAGGACTTCTCCCTGAAAAGCTCTGCTTTCACCGAGAGGTTGAATTAGGTTGTTTTGATGGCTAAATACAGAAGTACATTATTAAAAGTACATGACAGCCAAGGGATTGTTACTCACATCCACTAGATGGGTGTGGGGAGGAAAGTACAGCTTCAGGAGCGGGCATGTCTTGCTATTAGTCTGTATCTTGCCACAAGACAGAGAAAAGAAAATGCTATAAGAAGATTCTGACCAAGGTTAGTTGAGAATTTTATCTTTACATATTTTGAGTTGAAATTCAATGGCCAGAAGTAGCTTCAGTTAGTTAAAAAAGAAGTAGTTTGGGTCAGTCCTTTCTATATTTGCAGAAGTGTGCTGGGTTGTTGGTTGGATTGGGTTTTTGTGTTTTTAAAATTTGCTACTGGTTTATACATGTGGCTGTTTTTGAATCTGTTTGCAGGGTTGTAATTCCTCGGTTTGTCCAGGAGAAACTGTATATCTTTCTGCAACACTGTTTTGGCCACTGGCCTCTGGATGCCTCTTTCAGAGCAGTACGTACCTGCTTCTCTTTCCAAGTCTGTACTCAACAGAACTAGTAATTAGTTATTGCTGTTTAGCAGCTATTTCTTGGTCTTTAAATCCTCTCTCTTCTAGAGCAGTGAAATTCTTTACATAACATGTATATTTCATGCTAGAGTGCCACTTAGACATAAGAAGGATGTTGAATAGATCTTGGTGAGAATTACTACAGGTTGATGGCTGATTTTCCTGACACTGAAAATGGCCACTAATTGAGAAGAAGTAGGTGTTACTCATAAATCATACATTCTTACAGGTCCCAATTTCTAAACAAGAGTAATATATTAATTTACGATATCAAAATACTGCAAATACTACCTTCTGCAAGCAGGAAAAGAAACACATCAGACAGGGACTCTTATAATTAATGCAGGAATTTAAAAATGCAATGTAAGAGGGCTAGATCTTGCTCACGAGACTGATAGTTAACTATATCACAGTGTTTGAGGCACACATGTAAGGCAGTGTCAAAAGAAATGTTTACAGAGGTCACAGCAAACCTGTTCTTGGCTTCAGTGCAGTCAAGACTCTACTGTTTCCTCAGGGTGGTGGGTATGTCTATGCAGAAGATAAAAGCTGAAATGATATTAATGTAGCATCTTGCTTACGTCAATAGGAATTTGGGGTATGCTATCAGAGCTCTTAAATGTAGCTCTTGTAGTAGCTGTTTGAGTGCCAGCTCATTTGAGTATTACAGAAAATCCAGATGGGTCCTAATGAACCTGCACATTTCAGTTCTTTTTCAAAGATACTCAGATTATTAGAGAGCTTTATTCCTAAAAACTTCCAGGTGTCATTAAGATAATATTCACTAGGTTTAAAAGAAACAAACAAAAACCCCTTTGGGTCTTCCTTTCCCGTAAGTATTGATACTCATGTATTTCTATGTGTGATTTTTGCCTAGGTTCTTGAGATGTGGTTAAGTTACTTGCAGCCTTGGAGGTATGCTCCAGAAAAGCCACCACAAAGTGCAGAGCTCTTGCCTCGCAGTGTATCAGAGAAATGGTAAGGAGGAAAGCAACTGTGAATAATCTTGAACCAAACCTCAAGTTTATGCAGATCCTGAGTAAAACAGCAGAATTTCAGGAAGCATCCACCAACCTGAATTAGCTTCTCAGAGATGACTTGTTGCAACACAATCTTTTGAGGGGAGTATTCTTTGGTCTCACTGCAAATAGACCATTTTCCCAGAGACAGTATAAAACATTCCCTTAATGAGTCATCTGGCAGAAGACAAAATGATAATTACTTAAATAGCTGTACTCACAAATCCTGTACTCACTTTGACAGGGCTGCCTTCATTCAGGAAAATCTACTCATGTATACTAAGCTGTTTGTAGGATTTCTGAACAGAGCTCTTCGAACAGACTTGGTCAGTCCAAAAAACGCTCTCATGGTGTTCCGAGTAGCCAAGGTCTTTGCTCAGCCCAATCTGGCTGAAATGATCCTGAAAGGTAAATGGATATTTTGACATTTTACGCTGTCCTGTCTCAATCTTTCCTCACAATGGCTACCTCTTACCTCAGGAGCACTGAGGTGAATAGACTCTCCCATTTTGCCATTCAGAAGTCTGTCTTCACTAAATTCATATTGGTTTAATATGCCTATAGTTCTTTTCTAACCACTATTATTGAGATTTCATTCCACAGTTTTTCTTTAAAGAACACAATATTGGGTGTTTACAGTAAAGTCAGTTTTTCTTACACTTGTCTTACTTGGTTATTTGCCTCAGGATTAAAGGATTTTGTATCTCTAAAGGTAGCTCTACTTAGCAAAAGAGCTAGTTAGCTAGTCATGTATGCACTTCAGGATAATTAGGATACAGTAAATTTGAAAGAAGCAAGATCTGACAAGTATCAATGTCTGAAGTGTCACGATTCTCCTCCACTGCCTTTATTGAAAAAAAAAGTTACAGGTTTAAAATGCTGGCTGTATGGTCTGCATTTAAATGCACTCTGGCATTTCCTACTGTGGGCAGAGAGGATTAAATAAAAAAAGGTATTTAAGGCCCCTTTCTCTCTGGAACTACCTGCCTACCTAAAAGCACATTGCCAGCAGACTTAAGATGTTTTGTAGCTAGACCTTCCCCAGGTGAAAACAGGAGTATTATGTAACCATCCTCACTACTTTTCTCAAATTCTAGGAGAACAGTTATTCCTGGAGCCAGAACTTGTTATTCCTCACCGTCAACACCGGCTTTTTATGACCCCTACACTTGGTGGGAGCTTCTTATCGTCATGGCCTCCAACTATTACAGATGCCTCATTTAAGGTGAAGAGTCACGTTTACAGCCTGGAAGGACAGGACTTCCAGTATAAACAGATGTTTGGCACAGAAGTCAGAAATCTGGTAAGCAACAAGTTTCTTGTCATGTGTCTTTCTACTTTAACAGGTGTTTTGTTAATGCTGAGCATCCATATTATGAGAAGTTAAGAGTGGAAAACTTCACACCCTGCGCTACTGTATAGTTAAGTTTACTGATGGTGACTTCTGGAACCTGAGGGGGTCTCAATCCAGCACAGCTGTAAAAATCTGCTTGCTTTTTGCTAAATAAGTTAATATTACAGCTTGCTGCCTTACAGTAGTATATTGTATTTCCCCTCAAACATGCTTACTGTGAACTTCTGATTAATTGCATTGATTAGTACCTATCAGCCAGCCAGGTAAAAATAGCCAGAGGGAAAAGCAGCAGAAAAAGCTAAGAAGCACCCAAGTTTCTTAAATGCTTCAACAGCAAAGAACTACCTTTGCCCTATTGGAAATGCAACTAACAGTCTTAGCATAAGTCCATAGGAGCTAAAAGAGTGAGTTTGCTGGGTTGGCTCTCACTGCCAGGTATCAAGGCACAGTTTTACCCATGTACCGATGCTTAGTTGTCCTTCATGTTGGTCACACACTTTTTGTTTGTTTTAGGTGTTAAAACTGGCTCAGTTAATTTGTCAGGCACAGCAGACGGCAAAATCCATATCGGACCATTCTGCAGAGACAATGGCTAGCCATTCCTTCTTTTCATGGTTTAGATTTACACCATCTGAGATGAATGGTTCCTACACAGGCAATGACCTTGATGAAATTGGGCAAGACAGTATCAAAAAAACAGATGAATATTTAGAGAAGGCACTGGAATACTTGTGCCAAATCTTTAAGGTATGTAACATCTTTCTAAGAACCTTCCCCATGCAGCAGTGTGAACAAGAGTCAGAATTCCTCAAATGTACTTCTGTCTCTTGTACTCTGTGGGGTCTCTGGCTAGGAGCCATCCTGAGACCCTGCCAGCAGGATCTTTTACTGTAAAGTTCTTTTTTGTACTTTTATTGTACTTTTGTTCTTTTATTGTAAAGTTCTTCTAGGCTTGACTTTACCTGACCACTTCAAAACCCCTTTGGATATAGACTGAACAAGATGCTCTGAATTTCTAAATATCAAGCCTACTTTGTTTCAAGTGATCGATCTTTTGAACTGCATAGTTCATACCAAATCTCTTTACTTGTACTGTTCTCATGTTTACAAACACACAAGACACAACTTAAATTTAAAAAACAGTCCAATATCTTCTAAATGTAAAGAGCTATAAAAATACAACATATAACTGGAGCTATAGATGAATGGATTAACTACAAGTACTCTATTTCTTTGGTTAACCTTAAGAGAACAGATTATTTATCTATCAATCAGCCACACTCCCTCATACAGAATTGACCTGGGAAAAGGCAGCTACTTGACATTTTACTCCCAGGAGTAAGGGACATGTAACAGAACACCTCTCTTGGATTTGACAAGCACAGACACAAAATCTGGAGACTTTTCTCTCCTTTTATTCTCTAACCAAGGTGCTGTTAGGCAGTTCTTCATATCTGTGCTGGCTGTCAAATGCTTCCAGTGCTGAGTTTGTGAAGGGAGAAATAAATGAAATGGAAAGGGGTAGATCAAACACATGCTTTAGAACTGTCTTATTCTTGAATAGCTGAATGAAGCCCAGCTGACCCAGATGATGATGAAGTGTGGAACAGCTCAAGATGAGAATGGAAAAAAACAGCTTCCAGACTGCATTGAAAGTGAGGATGGCCTCGTTCTTACACCCCTTGGCAGGTACCAGGTGAGAGAAGAAAGATTCCATATCATTACCCTAGATTGTTCTTAAAAAACAAGTTGTCCTTCTACATTGAGAGAAATGCAACTTACCTGGGGCTAAGAGAGGTGCCTGTATAAGGGTGTCTCAGATGGGAGCTACAAGGTAAGGGGTTTATTCTCCTGTTTCTAGATCATAAATGGCTTACGTAGATTTGAAGTGCAGTACCAAGGAGATACTGAGCTTCAGCCCATCCGAAGCTACGAAAATGCCGCCCTTGTCCGCCTCCTGTTTCGTTTATCCTCAGTGCTTAATGAAAGGGTATGTACGGCACTGCCACCTTTTGTATTTCTTTTGCAAATTTCTGTTCTTCACTGCACTTGCACATATATGACACTTGGTTTGTTCTTTCTCTGTCTCCTTTATCATGGTCTAGCTGGGTATTTCCTACTAGGGTCAGGCCTGCTTCTCTACTTGTAGTGCTGCTTTTCCTACACAAAACATGAATAAATAACATTTAAAATGTATTCTTTATGCTTGGATGGAGTACCATTCAGAATGAATGACTCTAAAACAGGTAAAGCAAAGCTTTTTCTTCCTGTGGGTGTGATAGATACAAGGTAAGGCTGCACTGAAGCAGTTCTACTATTTAGAGGTGCATTTTGATTCCCCCTCCCATTTCCTATAATCCTTATGCTATAAATGAAGTAAATCGTAAAATAAGTTACACTTATTTTATGCAGTAGAATACTAATGTTTAAACTTTTCTTACCTCAGTTTGCTGATCAGATGGATGTGCTTTGCTCCAGAGAAGATTTTGTTGGCAGACTTTGTCGTTATCATCTTACCAACCCCCACCTCATACAGAAAATCAGGTACAGTCCTGTGGTGAAGGACAGAACAAGCCAGAAATGGGGGCCAAGAATCAGTCTGAGGTTTCTGGCTAGCTACAGGACTCTCATTTCTTTGCTGATGATCTACTTCATTGCATCCTGGTTTTACATTGGGCCAGTGGGCTGTACATTCATTATCCTGATTGGGTATTTCCTTTATGCTGTAATAATGACTTTTTTCTTTGAAGGAAGGAAACCACATGAACACTAATTTCCTCCTCTCAGATTACACTTGTAAAAATAAATGTTTTAAGGATGAGCCTGGGATTCAGTGACTAAAATGTTTGAATTACCATATCAGATCTTCATAAAGTATTTTTTAATATTAAAGTTAATGGAGTTTTATAAACAATGATGTGGTCTTGTGGAGTGGAGACAATCAATGTAAATTTTATTTTTATAAAAGCATTCCTATAGAATCTAGTGAATGACTTTTTTTGAGAGAGAGAAGAATAAGCCATCAGTATTGACGATACTGAAATGAACTGTGCCATGCATGGAAATATTTTTGATTCCGCTGTAACTGCATTGAAGCTGAAGCCTCTTAAACTGTTCTGAAGCAAGAATCAGCTGTAGGACTTACACATGACGCTTACAGGCAGAGCAGTTACAAGGCAACAGCAATAGCACTGCACCAAGAAACATGGAGGAGGCAGCACCAATTAAGAAAAAAATTAATCAACCAAACAAAAAACCCAGAAGCTGGGACATGGCAGCAAGAGTGACATCTCACAGCCCAGTATTGGGCTTAAAACCACCATGTGTTCACACCTCTTCTGGAGCCACTGTGCTCAATATGGTATTAAGACTTGCTTGTAAAAACAGAAGCTGCTGCTGCTTCCCCTATAACCTTACTATAACTCTAACCTGGCAGTTCTGGCCAGCAGATAGGAGTGTTCCTTTCTTGGAGTTCAACAACTATGTTGTCTTCTGCCCTGATGCAAAAAGGCCAAGAAATCCTTTCTTGTTCCATCAGTGCTTAAGGGATCCAGTGGTTCAATACCTCGTTAGCAGTGATACTCCTGTGAAGCATTAAGGACTATGTACAGCAGTGAGGCAGGAGAGAAATCAAATAAAAGAGCACTCACACATGTGCATTTGACACTGGTGGCAGCATCTGACTCAGGACTGGCTGAACACTCTGCAGCTCAGCTCCATCCCTGCCACACACAGCTGATCCCACTGGGACAGGGTGAGGGAGCTGCCCAGAGCCCCACTCCCACCT
Source organism: Eurystomus gularis (assembly GCA_013400335.1). Taxonomy (NCBI): domain Eukaryota; kingdom Metazoa; phylum Chordata; class Aves; order Coraciiformes; family Coraciidae; genus Eurystomus; species Eurystomus gularis. The sequence continues at coordinate 1,024,044 of VZZY01015695.1, forward strand.
CCCCAAACTCACAGCTGCTACAGGGGCCAAGTAGTAGTTGGTGGGCAGCCAGGTGAGCAGAGCTCTGCCTCCCTGCAAGTGACCAAAAAAGGAACAGAATGGTGGTACTGGAGAAGGGGACAGCAACAACTGCTCAGCAGCAGCTGTCACTCTCTGTGCTTCCTTAAATGACACTATTAAAAATTTCCCCACCTTATTACAGATCTTCATTAATCTCATTAAAGTCATAATAATTTGAGCCAGGGATTGCTACTAAAAGGTATGCCACCTTTTCCCATTGTTGCAGACAGGATTAATTCAAAGCTGTGACAGAGATTGCCCACAACCTTGTCATCAATGCTATACCACCACCCAGACAGCACCAGCAGGAGAGGCAAAGCCAGAGGGGTGCTGCTGACAGTGTAATGTACAGATGTTCTCAGCACTAGCTCCAGCTATGTTTGAACAAACCAGACCCGCACACAACATTGACTCACTTCACCTACGCCGACTGGAAGCACAGGGAAAAGGAAAGAGGAAAGCAGTATTTCTGTACTGCCTGCTGCTGCAGTACAGCATTTTTTAGCAAGACATTTTCTTCCTCACACAGAGCAGCTGTGAGACACACTGCCAGGCACTTCGCTCAGCCTAAGCCACAATTAGGAGGATTTTGTTCTCTTTTATACACCAAGAGATAGCACAAAGAGGAATCCTGATCGCATCAGCTTCCAAACAGCAACCCAGTCAGGAAAACAACAACCATCATGTGCTCACTAAAAATATGCCATGGTAGCACATGGGAGAGAGAGCTTATCAAACTGAAATGAGGTTCGGTAAGAAAACAGCTATAAGCTAAATGCAAATAAACATCCAAAACTTCCATAGGAACCAAAGCATTTAGTACTATGAAAGTAAGCCCGCAATAGTGAGTTTTTACTAACAAATCAACCAATTTGCTTGAGCCTTAGAGCTGCACAAGTGTAAGAGATTCTATTTCCTACTTACTAGTCCTTTCCTAATTGAAAAAGAAATCGTTTCAGGTAGTCACAGTAACACTGATTTGCTGCATTCCTCTCTGCTCTCTGATTGCCACACCAGTGCCCATTATAGGAAAAAAAAAAAAAAGGTGGTTTTGTCACCAACTGAATCAAACACTAATGAACAGCTTTGTTGGGAGACAGAGAAGAACTCAGGCTATTTAAAGAAGTCATCTTCATTAACTGCACCTTAATTCAACACTTGTACACTTCATTCTCTTATTTCCTTATTACTGCTTTGAACATTTGCACTGAAGTTTCAATTGTTATTATCACCTTATTTCAAGTAAGAGCTGATTATGAACCAATTTTGTATGCCATTTTTTCAAGGAAAGGAAAAGATCAGACTTGCGTATTTCTGATTTCATAACAGATCTGTGCATTTCTGGAAGACATGAAACTGAATTTTTCATGACAGGCATTTTCTGAATTCACTTTTAACGCCCCAACAGCTGGTAAAGTACCAAAACATTAATACTAACTTAATCCCACTTTGGTGCATCTTTCCAAGGATTTGGGAATAAGCTTGTATTTTTCATTTTACCAACACCACAAAAGGAAGGCAGCTCTACTGATACACAGCTGTTAGTCTGACAGGTTCTGGGTACCCGATCCCCTTCCAGTCATCAGGACTTATTTCCCCACCAAGAAGTTGCTGTGTCAGGATGCCTACCCCACCCTTAGCCTAATACCTCGTTACATCCTGTTTGATAACAAACTGAAAGGTATCTATCTCATTACACCTGGAGCGACGGCTCTGAAAACTGCACTAGGAAAGTTATTGCACACCTGACAGACATGCATGTTTTGCATCTCTTTCCAGATATGTTTTAACCAAATTGTTAGGAAATAAACACTATAAATATCTCAGTGTTAGACCCTGGCAATATCTTTAAAAACCTCACCTGCTTCTATCCTAATTTCTTGGGTCATGACTTAATTATGTATTACAAACTCTACTGGCACGGCTGGTTCTTTTGCCCTAAGGGAAGAGGCAGCCACGTAACAGTACCTGCTAAAAAGCTACATCTTCCGTTTGTAGATACCGTTACTAATCTCTTGACCAGGTTTTCCAGTTCATTATAAGGACAGTAAAGGTAGCGTTGTATGGGATGAAGAGTCACCTTCAAAGCATATGAGTTTTCACTTACCATAGACCAAAGTAACCATCATCCAATGGACACAACAGAACTGGTTTCTAAGGATCAACATGGGAAGAGCAGTATAATGTTAGCATCCAACACAGGAATAATAATAAATTTATTACAGTAGAAACAAACAGATAATGCATTAATTCATGTACAAAATACCAATAGCATTCTGCTGCCTCAGTCAGTGCTTACTAAGTACCCACATTTAAAAACATCCTAAACTGATGATACCACACAGATTTACAAAGGTCATAGCAATTTCTTGACACTACTGTAAGAGAGCCCAGCTACTCTTTAAGGTTTGCTGCACAATACAGGGGGATGGGAACATCTGAAATTTAAAATTTTCTGCACCAGGAAATTAAGAGTGAGCAACTTATAAGCATGGGCAAAATAAAACAATCACAATATGCATGAAATTAGAGTTACTTGGGGCAAATGTTCTCATTAGAAGTGCCCAACAATAAGGCAGCTGATCACTGACTTGAGCGCCCACCACTGCTCAAGGCACAAAATATTAGTTGTCTGTTACACTCCTGAGCTATGTTGTTTTTTTCCTTTTTAAACAAACTGATGTAGCATAGAAGCATTTTCACTGCTTCTATTTCAACTCACAAAGGAAGGCAGATGCCTCAGAGAGACTCAGGGAGAAGAAATGTAGCTACTGGACTGACTTGTGTTACTAGGGCTTTATACTGTTGGGATTTTCCCCGCTACCATTACATACACATTTACTGAGTTTATAGAAGAAATCAGTGTGCACATTAATATCTCTTCTTTCTTATTGCCTCACTCTTTTGGAGAAACTTGTGGTCCATGCTAAACAAAAACCATTAATACAAAGTAGTGTTTAAAATAAGCTATAAAATAGGATTTTTGCTCTATTTGGTTCCCTGCCCCCAAGTATAATAATCCAGATTTATCTCACGTATTTGAGGGATGCCTTAAAAAGCTGTATTTTATCCCATCTCTGGGCAAAGCTAATAGGCAAAAAGATTCCTGCAACCACTGAGAAGTTTGCAAGCACATTCTAGTTACAGCTAATTTCTGGGGCAGTATTAGGTCACAAAACACACAGTGTGAAAGAAATACTGGCACTGAGCAAACTTTGAAGCAAATTAGGACATTCTCTCCCTGCTCCTTCTTATACCAGACTCCCTGATGGAAGTCCACAAATAATTTCTTCTCTAAGAAGACAATAAAAACTCATCCTAATACAGTCTCAAGAACCATATATACACATTTTGTATATTTGAAAATGCTGGCAAAAGTCCACAGAGGCAGAAGATAAAAAGCGTGAAAGCTAAGTCTAATACCAGGTTCTCCACTGAACCTGACATCTAGAAACAAAACATAAGGCTTCTTTCTTCTGAAGTACCCTCCCCAAAATGCCTGTGATCTTCCAGCCGCATGTGGAAGAGGCCAGCTGTCGAGACCTTCTTTCTTGCTTCACAACTGAGAAAGCGACGTGTTATGCAGCAGAGAGGCAGGCCTGACGAATGCTTTGTGCCCAGGTATTTAAGAGTGCTGTGACGGAATGCTTGTCTGGAAGTTGCAATAGTTTTGAAGTCATGTACCGATACACTGACTGCAAAAAGGGATTGGCTGCTGGAAAAAAAAAACAACAGATAAATGGAGTTATAATAAAAATAAAATTATGTAAGTATTAAATAAACAATTTTAAAAGATAATAGCATTAAATGTTCACATTTCCCTACTGTTCCCACATACAGATGCCCAACAAATATTGTGCCAGCATCCTCATACCGTACTGCCTAGGGTTTTTTATCCACAGAGGGCTCTGATCTGGATAGTCCGCTGGAACGCTGAGCTGTAGTGGTGGGACATTTGGAAGGTTCTTGTCATCTAGAATGCAAATACACTTTCCATCAGAACAAAGCATTCCTCTCTGTCCAGCGAGGATTTTTGTGTACAATTCAGCCTGGTTTCTAACCTCTGAACCCAGAGGAGGAACCAGGCTGTACACCTCCATTGTTTATTGGAAGGCATTCTCACTGATCACTTTAACAACACTCAGATTCTTGGAAGAAAAGTCTGGCAAACAGAGCTCCATCTCTGCACATTTCTGCACCTTACCAATCTCACCATTTCATCAGCTGCACTACCCCAGGTTAGACATCTCATTTTTGAAAAATCAGTGCCTTATGTACTAATATTCACGACAAAATCAGTTCAGATTTATCAAATGAAGGGGAGGAGGAAAGAATCTACTTTCCCCATTGGAATCCAAGAGCAAAGCAAGGTAAGAGACTATAACGCTTTATGATTATTCAGCTGAGACAAAAAAAAGATGCAATCTGCATTTCCTTCTTGAACATACACCATTGTCAGTGATTAGTAGAAATGGAAATAAACCCTCCCAAAAATTAACTGCACATTTCTCTAGCTCTGTCCTGGTTGTTGGAGGCAGAACAATTCTCACTATCAGTATAGGTCAAATCAGGAATCAAGAATGTTGCTAGCAACAAGTAATTTTCTAGACACTACATGAGATTACCAATTGCAACTTCAGGGCAAAGAAAGAATCAGTGTGAATGAAATCTCCAGGTGTACCCTGAAGCAATCTGTGCAGAACATCATGTTAAGGCAGTGCTATGAATCTGGTAAGTACGGACTTCGTAAAGACATCACAGGTTGACAAGATTCAAGACTGTTAGCAAAAAAAATCTTCAAATTTCTACAATCAAGCTCAGCACTTCTTTCTGAATTCAGCCTTTATCTTATTCTTGCTTACCTAGCTTGCATATGAGATGAACTGTGCCATTATTACTGCAGTGGGAAGGGTCCAGGTTCACCAGGAATTTAGGATTTAATCTTGCAACTTCCCCTTGTAAGACATTTGGTATAGTCTGTCTTTCATCCTCTTCGTATTTCCGTTTTCGAGGAGAAACAACTGGAGCCCTATGTAAAATACAGTCCACAAAAGGACTAGGTGAAAATGCTGTACCAACACTGCATTTGTCAAATATTTCACAGGTGTGAAAAGGAAAGATAACTCACATCTGTCCATAAATCCTTTAATAATGAACATTTAAGACAGACAACAGGTCAATGACACATACGTGATTGGTGGTCCGTGAATTGCAGTCATAGCTGGCATAAATGTACGGTAAAGGGAATGGTTGAAGACTGGTGAACGGATGTTGGCCAAAACAGCATCCAAAAGTGGCTGACACAAGTACTGCTGTTTGGTGGGAGGCACCGGAGGCGGCGGTGGAGTAGGCTAAAACAAAAGAGAAGCCCCTTTTCTTTTAGTCATCACCAAAAAAGAAGTCTCTAGTATTGATTCTACAAAATTTTATAGTAGTAAACTCCCAGTGCATGAAATGCAAAGGATTCCAAAAGCTGCATAAAGTAACATAAAAAATGGCAAAATAAAAAGCCATCCACAGCTTTCATTTAGGAAGTCTGTCCTGAAATCAGCTGCAAAAGCTCGTAAAAAGAATTACTCAAGTCTTTGCGCAAAGCACAGGAATTTGAAAGTTCAGTTGAAAGATACCTACAGGTGACTTAAATGAAGTAAATCCTTGCCCATTTGGCAAAAAACATCTTGCCTACTCATGAGACCTTTGGAATTAATTGCTTATCTCTTGCTAGCGCAAAGTATTACATACCACGGCCATATCATTTTTCAGCTTCTCCAGAGCAATTTCGCATTTCTGCAGTGTCTTCAGAGGGCACCTGCAGAAAAGGAGATGTTTCATCACTACAAAATGGTTATCTTGGCTGAAGTGTTTCTGCTGCTTAAGCCCCACAGATAGCCATGTTAAACAACAAATTTCTGGAAGAGTTACAGAATCTGATGTCCAGCCAAAAGGAAAGAGTTACCGTTTTGAAGGGTCAGTCAGGATATCTAAGAGACTCTTCATTTTACTCAGGTCCTTCTTCCTGTCTGGAATAGTATCAGAGACAGAAACGCTGACTACAAGAACAGCTTCCATACTTGCAGACAGAAATACAGCATACTGTTAAAAGTGAAAACATGAGCCAATACTGAAATAAGTAGTGAGGATCAAAGATCCTCTATCGTTCATCTAATCATAAGTATACCCATCGCGTAAGCTCTCTGGGTCTCAAAAACATCAGAAGTAAAGGAAAACCAATGGAATTTAACAATGAGGATTTTACCAACTTTTCACAGTAAAATCCTTACAATTATAGGCAACAGAGAGCAACTAACTTTCACTGTCACTTTTAATCCCTGGAATAGAAACCACAAAGAAAGGCAAGGTACTGCTACTTTCATCAGAAGAGAGAGTTGACAGAGAGAAATGCTAAATACAGAGAGAGTGACTAAATATAGGGAACCTCACCTTCATTTTTATCTATTTTATTGATCATTCTCCGGAGTGGCTCAATGTATTTTGATAGTTGTTTGAGTTTCTCCAGATATTGTTGCTCCTCTGACTGGCTGGAACTGGCTGGGCTCATGACAGAATTCGGATTTCCTGGCAAGAAGTAAAGACCGCATGTCACAGGGATAATAAAAGATACTGCAGAACAGCATTCTCACATTTCAAAATCTAGATCTGAAATGTGGGACTCTCAAAGTATAGCTCACATCAAATACCCAAATCCACAAATGGATGTCCTCCACAGTTTAAGTGCTTCTCCAACCCTCTAGTCTTTGTGTAGAAATACACAAAATACATTCTGTGGACACAACACCACTTCCTATTTAATACAATTTTTTTCTGAAAAGATCCAAAGTTTCATATACCCATTTTCTAGGTCCTCATTTTGCCTTCACTCTGGTGCATTAAACACTAAATCAACAGACTGAATTTGCTGCAATTTTCCTTAAGCCGATGCTTTCGGCTGCAGAGCACACAACACTGGTTATGAAAGCAGCCAGTACATTACTTGCGTTCACAGTTATCAGGAACTGCTTATTATATCTCGGAGAGAGAAGAGCACAAGTGTCAGAGTACACCTAGGAAGGTGCTTTGGAGCCAAGCAGCCTGCCGCCTGTGATTAAGTGCTTACATCCTTTACAATTGCACGCTCTTGCTAAGGGTTCCTTCCTGTATGGAACCAAGGAATCATTATGCCTCTATAAATTTGCTCCATTAAATTAAGTATCATTCTTTTTTACAAAAGATTGGGGAAGTTAGAAAAAACTATTACATTGTTCAGTGACAAGAAAAGAAGTTTCATTTTATTTTGATTTGAGATACCCATGTTGTCGTGTTATGTGGTGTGTGTGACATGTTCACTACTTGCAATGCTGGCTGCTTTGTAGAGCTCTTTAAAGTTTACACCATGCCACACAATAACAGGTTTCCTGGGAACTATGATAGTTATCAAAACATACCCCAAACTCATGGTCTGCAGTATAGTTCTCAGAACATTTACCTGGTGTGTTTAAAGGACCAGGGGATGGGACACTAAAGTTCTGAGGTGTTCGTGCAGCTGCTGGGCTCTGGGATGGTTGTGGAGACGGACTAGGGAGAAAGCTGCTGGGTGATGGAGCTGGGCCAGAGCTGAAAAATAAGCATAAAATCAAACCTGCCACAATTTGACAAGGAAGCATGATCAGCCTGTGAGCAGATACGCTGTTAGTAAGCATTTTAACGGCACTCTGTAGCTCTGCCAGTAGACTTGGTGAGGATTTTGTAAACAGGTTCTTTATTTAAAATGGAAGTTTTCAGAATGTATTTGGCACAATCCCACCTGTGCTCTCACTGAAGCTGATATTAAAATTAATTCACTTATTGACTGCTTCTGAAAACCTCACCGTTACAGACTCACAAAGGTCCTCAAAAGCTGCAGTCTAGCTCACCTGACATTTGAATTCGGCTGTGAAGTTGGCTGGCCTGGCTGAGGAGATGGCTGTGGTGGTGGAGGCATGGATTGGGGTGTCTGAGCTTGTTGGACAGGAGATGGGGATGACATCATGGTAATATTGTTCTGGCTGACCTGAAATGTGGAAAAAATAAGATCAATAACAACAAAAGGGAGCAGAGCATGGGAACCTAAAGAAAAGGTTTTACATATGGAGAGAAGCGTATCCTCAGGCCTACAAGAAATGGAAGTGTTAGTTTCCTGTTCTCCTCTATAATGACAGTCCCACCTGTATCACTCTTGAGGCTCTCAGGGCAGTACTTCATATCAGCTTTACTAGAAATAACCATTAAAACTGGACATAATTTGAGTAACTGCATAATATTTGCTCTCTACTTCCCAAACCATCACGTTGCAGTTAAAATGTCAGAAGTGCCATCTGAAAAACTTGTACTTTATTAGAACTAAAGAAGAGGAGGAAGAAAAGGCTGTTCTAACCTGAGAATTAACAGCCATTAAAACCCTTCCTAATTCTGACATTTTAATTACAGTCTTTAAAGGTCTGTCAAACTTGACTGTAGCTTCCCAACTGGTTTTCTTTAGGAGGAAGGAAGAGGAAAAAAAAAAAAAAAAGTAAGCCAAACCACCAACATCTTGTTTAAATATGCAGCTTTGAAAATCTGAGTGGAGATAGAAACAATCCAAAGTGTAGGACTCCGTGAAAAAAAAAATGGAAGTGACTTTCTCTCCTTTGGAGAATGATGAGGTGTGCCTAAAGGACAACAAGATGAATAACACCATTTCCGGAACAGCAGACTCTAGGTAATAACTTCATTTATTCTGTACACTGTAAAGTGCCAGAGCTAGATGATGCTCAAATTAGAGCTACTTCTCACATTGTTCTAATGGACATTTTTCTCCTTCAGCACTTAAAACCAAACAAAAAATTTTCCCTGTATCATGGCCAGGAGCATGGCATCGTAATGCAGATATTAAGTGATTATGTTTGTTTAAGGCATATGCATAGTTCTTATGACCTGAGGCTACAAGTAAGTACATACAAAGATAAACTGAATTAGCCTGAAGAGGCCACATATTGACTCAATAACCCATGCATTCCGTCTGTAAGTCACTGATTAGCACCTTTATAAATTAACAACTCTGCTTCCCTCAGTCTAAACCACTTTTAAGCAAAGGTTTCAGTAGATCCACAAGTCCCAGATACTTCACAGGCACTGCATTGGTGTTGTCCTTCACTCACTCACTACATATCCATCTAAATCATCCAGCTGTTTCCAGAGGACATGGTATGTAGCACATTAAAAAGTAAGTATTGCATGGCCTATTTTTGCATGTATGCACTGAATAGAACAGGAAATGCTTTGCTTGGAATATCATATTACAGCTATGCAAGAGGTCACACTCCACTAAAAAGAAAAGAAAAAAAAAAGAGGGCCCAAACAATCCCCAGCTAGGTGTAAATGTAAAAATAAGAAACTTGAAGATACTATTTTATCATCCATTAAAGCACATTTTAAAATCAAACGCAGTCTGACATACTATTATTTTTTTCTTCCAATCTTCATAAACCCCATTACCTTTGCAACCTCTCCTATAAAGATATCCAGAACAAGTGAGGCTGAAATGATGTTTTAAATCAGCTGTTGTATCTTCTTTTTCTCCATAACCAACAAATACTGAGACTGTGCTCAGTGTTTTTCATAGGAGATGGATTCTTGAACAGCATGTGTCTTCTCAACACTTGGAAAAACATTTCTGAGATTGAAAACCGTAGTCTGCTGCCCACAGAAACCAAGCATCTCACCGCTGCTTGGAAGGAAGCTAAGATGAACACTGCAAAAAGCATTCCCTGATTTTTTTACAGTTCTATTTAACGTTTTATTAAACAGCAAGTGATTTAGAACTTACCCACACAGATGTTGCACCCATTTTTCATCAAGTCAAACTAAAGCCACTTTTGAGTGGTTCATCACTTCCTGAAAATCAGGCCCCTTTTAAGTGTCTCAAGTTGGTTACAGAAAATTACTTCTGAAAACTTAAATCCTTGTGTTTTGGGAAGGAAGGAGAAAAATTTCATTAGGTTTTTTGCCAGATTTAAGCTTCTGTATCTACTTCAACACCAAGGTCCCTTCACATTAATTTACAAATGTTGCAGAACAGCAAAGAAAAGAGCACGCAAGAACTAATGTGCACATAAGCATAGAATGAATTAGATCTTTTTTTTAATAACCTCTTTTAAATACAAGTAAAGTATAGGCAAACAGCTTTCCTTCTTGCAACAGGTTTGCTCTCTGCCAGCTTCATTTCAGAATACCAAAGGCTAACACCTCATACTAAGCAAAATTGCAACATTTTCAAAAACATGCACTCAGAAGTGTGCAATTCTGAACTTACTGTCTGTCTTTTATTTGAGAGCAGTTTTTGCTACATAATGATTCCTGATGTCTTTCCATAAAACAGGTCTAAAGATGCTTTCATCTTTACAGTTCTACACTGTTTGCAGGATATAGATTAAAATTATAACAATTTCATGAAATTTCAACTTATGGGGAATTCTCTTTCCAACTGAATCCCGCTAAAAAGAGGGCTTAAAAAACAAAAAATACCAATAAACCCAAGAGACAAAAAAACCCTCCCTCTGGAGCTTTAACTCCATTTTCATGGAGTTAAAATTTAACTTGGAGTTTAAATGGAGTTTAATTTTAACTCCTGATTTAACTCCAGAACACGGCCATTGTTATTGACCATTGGTAAACCCTTCACCTTCAACATATGTAAGGAAATGCAACTACATATTTTTTCACTGCAGGATGCTTCCACATCTACAAGCACATTTCTGTACAGCTATTACAGCCCACTGAACGTGAATTTATTCTGTCACTCTACAGTGACCTGATCAGGACACCAAGTCCTGATTTTCTGAAATCTTGCCCAAAAGATATTTAGGCTTGCACAACAGAAGTTTACTCTTAATATCCACTAAATTGAATCTATTCTTAGTATTTAGAGTACACTATGCTGGAAGAAACTTAGCTTCGAAGCCTCCTACCTCTACTTTGCTGAGTCTCAGGCAAGGAACGGCACTCAGTAGATAAGGCTAGCTAGAATTTTTCAGAAGCTCCCAGTAGCAAGAGTGTACAATGTACAAAAGCTAAAGGCAAGAAAAGGAGACTGCAACAAGGTAGCAATGAGTAATAATGAGGAACAGTAGAAGCACTTTCAGTCTGAAAGAAAACTCCAGAAAGCATTCACACTACTGTACTTACAGTTTCCATCTTAAGCCAGTGAGCACAGCCTTGCCTACTCTGCTGCACACTGGGTTTAAAGTGCACCATTACACTGCTTTACGTGACAAAATGGAAACTCTGCAGAGCTTCACGTAAGTCTAGATACAGGTTTCCACATTCCCAGTCAGGCCAGTATCCCTTGCATTATTTTAATATTAGCTCAGTTTTACTTTTTCCCCCATGTATTTTCAGTTTGCTGAAGATTTCTGTGCCAACAATAAATTGGAAGTTCATACTATTGCAGAATGCAATGAATTTGTAGGCAGCACTTGAAGGTTTTGACACAAGAAATACAGGAGAATGGTTGGGATAAGCACATTAGTTAACTAATTGCTAAAGCAAAAGCTAAGTATTAGACTAGTTTGATCTTTTAGCATTTCAAGATCAGCAAGTTTTTTGAGCCAATCAGATGATCTATGAAACTTCTCTTAGCTGTTCAAAGAGTGCCCCTAACATTGACTGGAGTTCATGTCTAGTTAACTATTCAGGCATAAACAAACTTTAGCTAAGAAAAAAAAAGTCAGTTCTAATTCTCTGGCAATTCAAGAGACTGGGAGATTGTGGAATACAATGCCATAACAGTAAATATATTCTTCTGATTGAAAAGACCATAATAGCAAAAAAAACCCAACCAAACAAAAAAACCCACTGCAGGATGAACTGAGCCTTGCGACAAAAAAGGACAGACTGACATTTTTGTCATACCAAGATTCTTATCTAAAGAGAAAAGACTCCGAACTACCTATCACCAAGTCTAAATGACTTTTGATACTGTAGTCAAGGGCATGATAGACTCTTAAGTGAATAATTAATAACTGGATAGATGCCACAGCCCTTGACTCCCATTTTGAACAGCAACAAAGGCTCTGATGACAAGCAAGTTACAACATATCCAACAGACAGTATTATTTAAGCATTTTACAAAATTAAGAGGTGTAAATGACAACATTTCTAATTTCTAATCCACCCAGAACCTGAACAAACTGTTCTGGCAGACAGCACTAGAGATTCATGCTGATCCAGACCTGTCAAGTATATGGCAGGTCAGACTGGCTTTAAAATCATGCTTCTTGCCACCATTAAACAACTCACTCATCCTACCACATGCTTAGAAGCCATTTTCACTCAGATCATAAAGAAATTTCTTTATTCTTCAGCCTTCTCTATTCGCTCAGCCTTCTACATCATTTTCACAGTCCTTGGCATGCTACTGAGAACACTTCTTGATGGCCAATTCATTTGGTGTCAGAAATCAAAGCTCCTCAATAACCACAGACATGACAGCACTAAAAGATCAACCTATAGCACTGAATGCTTGAACTACAGGTCTTTTGTTATGGCTCAAATATTAAATATACACCAATCTAATACTTAAATAGCTATCGGAAGGCTGCACTGTCAAACCAAACGTTGTGAATACTTCATAGAGAAGATGATTGTCTCAATATATTTAAACTGCTACAATGAACAAAGCTCAAAATAAATTCTCCTCTGACTCAACGGCTATGTCTGGGTTTTATTTCAGTTAACATATAAACAATGACCTGGACTGAAATGACCCTTCATCTTAAACCAGGAACAACGGATGTGTTTGCCTAGGTCTGCAGAATCTTCCTGGTCACTGTATCTACCTTAGAAAATTCCTGAAAAGAAAAGGCTGTGCCTACTACACTCAACACAGCAGCACTAGGAAGCAGAGTTTCAGACGTACCACAGCCCCATGACAAGCTTGCAAAGGAAACAAAAATGCAAAGAGTGAAGAAACTTTCATTAAACCCACTAACAAAATGCAGCGGTACGAAGAACTAAAACTGCATTTGGTATTAAATTTGTAAATGAATATCTAGAAGAAAAAGAGATGAGGTTCATGAATAACAGAAAAATGTAGTTGAACACTACACCACCATCATAGTACAGTACGTTTAAACTGACACCAATCACACAGGGCTCAGCAAGCTCGTGCAAAGCAAAGCAGTGCCTCGTTTGTGACTTACTGGTAAGAACTCAGTTCTATTTCATTCTAGTTCCCCCCATTCCTGCTCCCCCAAAATGACACATTTTGCCTGCAAAACACAACTGTGAGGTCTTTAGCAGATGTGGACCTGCACCAGGCAGATGCAGTACTCCAACCTCACGCATGTTCCAGCAACAGCTGGACAGGTGCTCCCAGTCTGCCTACACTGCTTCTTCTCTGATGCGGGTACAATTGGAATCCTGGCAGTTCCTCCTACACAACCATGAAAGAAAAGAACAGCTCCATTTTTCTTGGTCCCTGATACCATGTCAAGAAGCTACTCAAGCTGAAATGAGCCAAGTTTACTATTAATGAAAGAAGCACCTGTACAGAGTATGAACACATGGTAAGTAAGGTCCCAGACACAATTCAGCCAGTAACTGCAGTACTGACTTGAAACGCTCTCACAGATGCATGCTCAGGGAGTATGGACAAAGACTAAACCACAAAGACCTAATTCGAGACTTGTATCAATTCTGAACATGGAAACTTTTAAAATGTTAAAAATAAAAACCTATGCTGCATTAAAAAGGCTTTCTTTGATATTCCAAGCTCTTAGAAAACCTATTATTTAAAAAGAAAAAGGATCAATAAAAACCCTGAACTGCCCAATACCATGAGTAACACCAGCAAGTTAGTTGTTTGATGGAAAAGTGAACTTCCCTTTGCTTGAAAGCAAGAGCTATACAATCACGTATTGAACGCTTCGCACAATTCCTGACACAATGTGCTTTGACTCAGTAAATACCTGTGGCATTTGCTGTCCGCCCAAAGGAATGGAGCTTGGCGGTGTAGCAGACACAGCGGTGGTAGGCGGGAACCGTGGTCTTATTTGCATCCCACCTCGGGCCATAGGTGCGGTGATCATCTTTGAGGACAGAGGGACAACAGACAAAAGTAATCGCAAAACAAGAAATGCAGTGCACTGGCAGGATGAGAAGCACATGCAACCTCCAGGAATTAGGGGAGGGGGAGCATGAAGGGAGGGTTAGTCAGCTTTTCTCTAAACGTTAACCTAACATGCTAGCTTCTAAATTAAACTCCTTTTTATACCCTTTCTATCCATTTTCAGAAGGCTTCTAGTGAATTCTAGGTATCTTGAGATAGCTGATATGTAGACTCAGATTCATGGGTCAAGGGTTGACTATGCAATCATTTGCATGAAGGGCTTTTCCTAAATTTTGCCTGACATCTTGAATTTCTAGAATTCTTGGAAAGAAGTACTCTAAGACTGCTGTTAAGAATGCTCCATGTAAGAAGCTGTATAATGCCATAGGTTTCTGATGTGGTTTACCCCACTGTGGACTCACAGGATTCAGCAGTATTTGCATATGCCACCCTTCATTACAAAAGAATTTGGCAGACAGCTCAACAGCGACTGTCAGCACAAATCCTCCACAGGGAGCAAAACTTCAGATCAGCCTAACCTGTGACAGTATAACAATGCCAAAGACAACAAAAAGGACTTCTGGGTTTGAATAAGCTACTTCCTTCCTTCTATAACCCACAGAATAAGTCAAATAATATCCTTGTGATTTCCCTCATTTTGACAAATAACCTTTCCTCTATTACTAAGCTGTGCTAAAATATTCTGAGCCCATAACCTGCCTCAAGCTTATTTGTGTACTATTTGTTTCTACAGATGTACAGACTGAGCACACCCTGAAGTACAATCATTTAGACAAATGATGAAGGTTAGCACTAGAATGGATTTGTATTTTAAAATAGTATTAGGGCTATGCTACTCTGCAGTGTCTAGAAGTACCTTTCAGAACTATCAGCCTGCATGAGCCACACAGATCTAATCATATATATCTGCATAGCTCTCTGTTACTTATTACCCCATATAAAAGAATTTACAGCAAATGCAGCTATTTGAGGTAGCACTCTAGTAACTTTAGCAGATTCACTAATCAATAAAAGAGCTTCTGTTTGATACTTCAAAGATCTACAGTAAAGTTCTCTGGGCTACTTTTTTTTCCAGCATGCATATTACCAGGGAAGCTACACAGGCCCTAACTAATCTATGAATTAATGAAGTCCCCTTTCAGTAAATGGTTTGGGACATTCTTGCTTAGTGTTCTATGTAAATGGACTGAAGCAGCCAGCAACATGTCTCTAGAAAGTCAGGGAATGCATGTGCTTACAATTGTTAAAAATAAATAAAATTAAATACAACATAGCAAGACTGAAAAAGAAAAGCAGTAACTGATAAAGAAAATAGTGTCAAATTCAGCACAGCTGTTAGTTCACAACACCAGAGCAATGCAGTCCCTTTCCATCCAGGCAAAGAGGGATGGTCAGAGACAGGATTTCAAAAGGGAAACAAATGGGAGTACTCAGACATCACACACACATGCACATGTACATGTACACGCACAGCATGCAACGGCCACCACAAGCAAACACAACCCAGCACTGGCACAAAACACAGGTGGATGCTACAAAGTGCAGTGAAGAGCTACAGTATCAACATGAGAGCTGGTGAAGCAACACAACCCTAACAACAACAAAAAAAAAAAAAGAAAAAAAAAAAAGAAAAAAAAGGGAAATTGCTAGGAAAAAAAAAATCAACATATCCTTCCAGGCACAATCACCCCATCTTAGACCCTCGTGAATGCACATGGACCTCTGGAGCGTGTGAAATCCCAGGGATGTTACGGTGACCAACATGTCCCATCTTGGTCTTTTTCCTCATGCCACACCACCAAAGTGTGAAGATTTAGATCACCTCCTCCGAGATCAAGTAAATTAGAAGCATACTGACAGTTCAAGTGTCTGGCAAACCGGAACACCAGCATGGCAAACTCTGGTTTGAAGGCTCTCAGCCGTTTGTTTTATTGTGGTTGGTCAAACATGTATGCACCTGCACACAACTTTGGGTTTGTATTTTTGTTGTTTTGTGTATTTGTTTTTTGAAAAGTGTGCTTTGAAAAGGAAGTGTATATATAAAATAACACCAATTCCACTCTCTACTTTTCCTGTCTCCAGCTGATTTACATTTATGAAATCTGTGACCCTTTGACAAAGAAGTTGGGAAATGGGGTTGCAAAGATCACATCTGTTTAATGCAAAGCAACACGTCCATGAAGGAGTTTTCTGGTTTTAGACTAACAAGAACAACAACTAGAAGTGTTCAAGTACTTTTGAAAAAGATTTAAACTGAAGGCAAATCCTTCTCCACAAGTTAAACTGATTTATCTCAATTTACACAATCAAGAATTTTACCTCATAAAAACTGAGAGCAAGTAGAGGGTCTCCCTCCACTGTAAGACACAAATCCCATTATTTGATAAAAATGAAGTGGAATATAACAATAAGAATCCTTAACCTGCAATTTTCTTTCATCTACAATTCAAAGATTCAGAATTCCATAAATATGCAGCTTCTGGTGAGCATACGTACGTGCTGTGCCACTGTCAATGCCCTAAAGGCAGCTCTGACTTTCACAGAGCAACAGCCAATCTGCATTGTGAGCACCTGAGGGGCTTGCACCAGAACAGTGATTTAAACTTTATTAATACTTAACTCCAGTTGATTACAGATTTTCTCTTGGGGCTGCAAGCACTTGTGCAGAACTCTGCGGTCACTAAGACGCTACTTTATTTATCAGCTTTATCTATGAGTTACATGCTCACAAGAACTAGACACCCAAGCAGGGTAAAACTGACTGGCATGATGTCTCTGTAACTTCAGAGAAGAACTTCAGAACTCATTTGGATCCATGTTTAAACCTGGGATTGCCTTCACTTTTATGTAGGAAGGATGAACAGAAACTTTACAGAAAGGGAAAAATGCAGCCATATGAACCAAAATTCCCAGTTTGAAAGCCCCTAAAGACTAAGCTTAAATGTAACAAGCAAAGATTAAGATAGAATTTGTTTAGAATAAAAGCTTCCCAGAATGAAATGAAATTGAGGTAGACTGATTTTAAATGCTGGTGCTAGTGAGAAATGTACTGAATACAAAGCAAAATCCACTCTTAAAAGAAACTTCATGTAAAGAAAATCCATATTTACTTTCAAAATTGAAGCTGTATTGTAGTATTGTACACAGCCACAATCTTAAAACTAGATATTATACACAGAAAATATTTACACAAGTACAAGAAACCCATTTAATTATTGGACTTCACAGTGTTAAGTGAATTTTAGTAGACTCATATTGCAATGGCATGAACATAAATGCAGTAAAGCCTGTATGTGGAATTTTCTAAACTCCCTCTGTGATAGATGAGGAGCAATCCCTGAGTTTACTATGCAGGCCTGAATAAAGCTGCAATACAAAACCCACTGTCAACCATCTTATCACCCAAAACTTTTCAAATGCACTGTGCTGTTAAGCCACTGGCATATGAATTTACTAGCCAGGGCAAGAATGAAGTTGACTCTACATAAGCACAATCCATCTGCTTGGGAGTTGAAAAGAGCACCATTAAGTCAGGAAAAAAAAAAAGTCTCGAGTCTCCTTCCCGTCAGCCTAAGTCCCTGTAGTTCCCACCTGGAAATTATTTAAGAAGCAAACAGAAGTTTTAATTCACATTTCAACTGTAGAAAGAGAATTCTGCATTGCTGCCAGTACCGTACAAACTGTACTTACCACTGTCCATCTTTTACATCCTGTGTTATATTGGCACAAGTAAAAAGACCAATACAGAAACAGAACTTAGCCACCAACACGGATGTGGGCCACAGGAGAGTTATGATGGTACAAGACACTATTCCTGTTACAAGTCTGGGAGATGTATATTGAAGCACCAATTGTTATTAGAGTCCATGTAAAAAGCTGCCAAATGTCTTATTGAATCCATAATATTACTCATGCACTGAAGGGAAAACAGTGCATGAGACATGGAATGTCTGGGCATACAAAAAGAACTTTGCCATTAATTCTAGTCAAGATCATTTCATCTGTTTGCCTCAGACTCTCCATCTACAAGGGGGAATAATTGTACTTACCCATGTCTGTAGAATGCCTCAATAGAAACACTACAGAGGTAAGCCACGAAAGACTATTTAATATTCTTGTGAAAAATAGGATGAGAGGTTCAGCTCAAGCCATTCGAATTTTTCCCCCATGTCTCCTTCATACCAGACACACATCAAGGAACAATCACTGAGGCTACGGGTGTATTGCAGGCTAAGAAAACTGTGTTAGACAATAAGCTTTCACCCAGCACGTTTTTTTCTTTTTTTAAAATGTAACTCTGCACTTGTGAGACATGACATTTTTTCTTACAATTCACATCCATAACAAGAGCAATCTGTATCTACTGCCCATTTCACTCAGAAGAACGCAAGGAGGAAAGAAAGGGGAGTGCAGAGAGATTTCATTGTCTATACTATTTTTTATGGTTGATACATGGAGATGGAAGGTAAATCACGTGAGTAAAGATAGCAGGCAAAGATTCACAGTACAGAAATCAGTTTACACAACACAGCAGTCACCTAAGAAAGTTCAACGGAAGAAGAGGTGATACACTCCAGGTACCAACAGTCAGACTTGTAGCATGACCACGGTAGGCTATCTTACTGATGTGCATTCCCGTGTCAGTACAGGCAACAATCTTACCTACTCAGGACAGAGATCATGCACAGAGAGGTTGCCAACGAAATCCTGCCTCTGACTCCAGTCAAAGGAGAAACAGCATAAAAGCCCATAACCCGTTTATAAAGCAGATGACCGATGTCAGACCCCTTGTCAGAAAGCCACCAGAAACCCATCTCCATGCTCATCTCTTGCATGCACTTGCTTCAGGTCTGTAAGTAGTGATACAGGCTCCTAGGCCCTTACCTGTCCTGAAGCTCCCATCTGAGCAGCCTGGGCCTGAGCTGCTTGCACTGCTGCTGCTGCCTGCTGCTGCTGGACCAGCTGAGCTCTTACCTTGAGTATGAAAAAGAAGAACAAAGTAAACATACGTATCTGATTAGGGTATGACACTTCTGCTTCAATTATGTTGACTGCACTCGTGAAAAAGGGTGTGGAGACAAGATCAGTCTCACATACATACTCTTCCTAGATTTTTTGAGCTTTCCTTATGAAAATAAGTTCCCATGTTCCTAACATTTAGACCAGTCTTCCTATAGACACCCAAGATTTGATTTCTTCTTGAAACTTCTTCCCTGTACTACTAGGTCTTCCCAGGACAATACTAGGTACTTTAACTTTCTGTCAAATGTCGTTAATCACACACATGTTGGTTTCCCTCAAGCACGCTGTATTAAGTACCTACCAATGACCAACATTTACACATTCATTATGACTGTCAGTATGAAGTACACGACCCCTGTCTACTCCTAGATTAGCTGGTAAGAACAGAAAGTGGACGCAACACCTCGACCATATGGGGTCACTGATTTCTCAAGTGTGGCTGATACTCCACTCCTCCTCAGCAAGGCCCAAAGAAAAGCAGGTCTTGGGACTACATCTGAGCTTTTGCTCAATCGCACATATGGAGCCCAGAAAAAAAAAAAAACAACTGTAATGCAATAGTTCAGAAAGCTGCAACACTAAGAGGATGACCCAGCAAGAGGTTCAGAGTAAAAACTATTGTCTTGTCCACGTTCTCCTCAATGCAGAAAACTACCAGTACTTAAACTTTGACCAAAATCTCTTAAAGATGGCAGCAGAAGCAAAGCCAGCATGCTAGACAGCAAGCACGGCTCCAGTCACATGCACCAGGCAGTTCAAAGCACTTACTCACGTTCTAGAACAGCAAACATCATGGAGGTGATTTTTCTTTAACCAGTGTTTGTTTTTCTTTTATTTGTCCATTTAAGAGTAAGACAACTATTTTTAAATATTAGCTGCAGAAATGGTTTTCACAGATTTCCAGAAGTCCTGCTCCTAGACACAAAACTGTTCCCTACTGGTAGGCCCAGACATAAACCTTTAAAGTCTCCATACTCATGCTAACTACCGATCTCTTACCAAGCTATGTTTTCTCCTACTTTTTTTTTCTCTAGAGGATCATAATGAACCAACAATCAGGTGGTCACTAGCCCTTACCTGCATTGCTTTTAATTGCTGTGGCGTAAGAGTAACAGGCATAACCTGACTAGGAATTTGTCCTGAGATTGCCTGTGGCTGAGATACCATGGGCTGGGGTTGAGGCTGGGATTGTGGTGGAAGCTGAGACTGTTGTGCCTGAGCAACTTGTTGTTGTTGTTGCTGCTGCTGTTGCTGCTGTTGTTGCTGCTGCATCTGTTGCATCTGCTGTTGCATTACTTGTTGAGGTGGCTGCTGCTGTATCTGTTGTTGTGGTATTTGTTGCTGTTGTTGCTGCTGCTGCTGTTGCTGCTGCTGTTGTGCCTGCATAGCCTGTGCTGCCTGCAGCTGCTGCATTTGGGCAATTCGCTGCAGCTGCTGCTGCTGCTGTTGCTGCTGCATCTGAAAAGCAGAAAAAGCCAGGATGCTAAAGCTTCCAACAATGCGATAGCAGCCTTATATTTCTAGCATAAACCAAGAGCAAACAAAATCCTAACACATCAGGCTGAGGTTTCATGTCCAAAGGGAAAACCCAATCTTTTTATCCACTCACTCTTCATACATCTCAACTACATATTGAAACAATGGGATGTGCACTATTACAAGCTTGTCTCACTACTAAAACAGTTGTCAAAAGCAAAGATGAAGTCCATCAGCTTCTCCTGTACAAATAGGCTCAGAAGCACTTCAAATCTAACCAGCCTGCATCAGCACCACTATTTACCAGAAACTGCACAAGAGCGTGACAGTTAAGTTTCCTCTTCTGCTTTTGTGCCTAAGGATGATACATAAATATGAAGTGGCAATGTGTAATTCACACAATGAAAAAACAGCCACTATTTCTAGATAATAAGTGCTTTTAATTCTTTCCCACATCAGCGTTCTTGTCAGAATGAAAGACTATCCTGACGTTTACAAAAAGAGAGACAAAGGTTTTAATTCTCTATTGCTGTGACAGAAGAAAGCAATCAAACAACTGTCAAGTCTTTCCTCTAGAATGTAATACATTGTTGCCAATTAACTTGCCAGTCTAAACTGAAGTCCTACCCTGAAGTGGAAACACATTAAGTTACAGGCAGAGCTGCTATTTAGTACTTCCACACAAGTCAAGCTTCACTTGCCAAGTACCCGAACACACCACCTTAATTGTCATTTTAATTGTCTGTCATCACCTGCTGTTGGTTTTGCTGCTGCTGCATCTGCAGTTTCAGCATGTGCTGTTGCTGCTGCTGGACGGCTTGCAGCTGCTGTTGTTGCTGCTGCTGCTGCTGGGCGGCTGCAGCTGCCGCCGCCTGCTGCTGCTGCACCTGAAATTGCTGTTGCATGGCCGACTGCTGGGCTTGGAATTGCTGCTGCTGCAAAGCCACCTGCTGCTGCTGGAATTGCTGCTGCTGCTGCTGTTGCTGCTGAGCTATCTGCTGAAGCTGAAGCTGGGCTGAAAAGAAGGTAGACTGTACTTAAAACATGAGACCCAAACAGTGCACGAGACAGCTACCCAGTATAACTCATAATAATTGACAATAATCTCTAAAGTACATTAATTTTCTTCATTAGCAGCACATGCCTTTGCTTCCTCAAATGGATGAGGCCCATTAACAGAAGAATTAATCACAGAATGGTTGGGTTTGAAGGGACCTTAAAGATGATCTAGTTCCAAACCCCTGCCATGAACAGGGACACCTCCCACCAGACCAGGTTCCTCAGAGCCCCATCCAACCTGGCCTTGAACACTTCCAGGGATGGGGCATCCACAGCTTCTCTGGGTAACCCGTTCCAGTGTCTCACTGCCCTCATAGTGAAGAGCTTCTTCTAAATCTACCCTCTTTCAGTTTAAAGCCGTCACCCCTTGTCCTATCACTATATGCCCTTGTAAAAAGCCCCTCTCCTCTCATGACACTTCCTACTACCAACCTCTAATGCTCACTCCCTATATTGAGTCAGCAACTTAGGTAAAGAATGTAAAAACGTACAGGAGCAAATATGCACAGAGTTCACCAGCAGGAAGCACCATACCCATAGAAAACATGGGTGAGATCTACAAAAACAAAGTTCACAAGTTGACATCTTGTAAGATGAACGCAGCATTTGCTCACACAACAGCTAGGCTGGTTCCTCACTATACTAAGGAAGATCTCTGTCCCCTCAGACAGCAGCATTTGAAATCAATTCTTCCTGCAATTCGCTTGGCCAATTTAGCCATAAGTATAAAATTTCTTCAGCACCTTTTCCTTGTGGAAAAGAGCTATGTGTGGTGGAGATCAGTCTGTTCAACCAAATAACAGGTGATAGGACAAGAGGAAATGGCCTCAAGTCATGCCACGGGAAGTTTAGATTGGATATTAGAAATAATTTATTTACTGAAAGTGTTATCAGGCATTGAAATTGGTTGCCCAGGGCAGCGGTGGAGTCCCCATGCCTGGAGGTATTTAAATGACACGTAGACGTAGTGCTTAAGGATATGGTTTAGTTGAGGACTTGTCAGTGTTAGGTTAATGACTGGACTCGATCATCTTAAAGGTCTTTTCCAATCTAAGTGATTTTGTGTACTGAAAAGCTGATCTAATAATTTCAGTGGTTTAAGCAAAGTGAACACTTACTTGGCTGAGTAGCTGTAGAGACACCAGGCATACCATGAGGGGCCATTCCCGAGGTTCCAGGAGGCTGCTGCTGCCCTGGGAGACTCATCTGCTGTCCCATAGGGCCAAGGCCACTCATCCCACTCATCGGTGCTCCTTGAGCTCGGGAAGCCATGCCCATTCCAGGCGCTCCTGCTGGGGGACCCCCAGTTAGATTCTGAAGGGCATTCATCGGATCTACAAAGAAAATAGTTACTAATATGCAGCCAGACATGCAACTGTCTCCCTGAAAATGCTCCATTCTCCATCATCCACTCTGATCTGTCAGCTTCAGAACATGACTAGATCTAGTACCCTAGGAACCTAACATTCACTGCTCTGCCTGTGATACAAGAGGCCTCTGGCACATCTTTGCCTCTCTGTAAGTAGAGTGGAGATTACTTAAAAGTGTTTCAGATTAGCAAAGTTCCAAACAGACTCTAAATACATTACAGAAAAGGAACTCATTAGCCACCTCTGACTTTATATGCAAGGCAAAACAAGCAGCCAACAAAACTCTGTGAGGATATCCAGCCTGTAACCTCAAAAACCAAGAGGATATTCCCACTGTGGATCCAATAAGCCTCTTCCTCCTGAGGTCATCATTGAGCAGCAGTCTCAGAACAGAGGAAGTACTTTGCTATGCAGTTCCCCCCTGTAACATCACATTTATTATGCAGTGGATAAATTCAGTGCCTTTCAAGACAAAAGAGGATCATACTATGTTCCTAATGTGCACTGCTGTAAGAATTAACAGAGGCGTAAGACATGCTCCAATCTAACCCCAGTTAAATGGCAGAGTGTGTACGCCCCACAAACAGTGTTTGCCTCTGATGTGACACACTGAGGAACCCAGAGCTGGTAACAGGGAGAAACCTGGACTGCTCAGCAGGAGGTGATTTTTCATCTCTACTCTTCTTTCAAGAGTAGCCCTGATTTCTAAGCTGTTCAGTTTAGAAATTGGGTGCAGGGGTGGGGAAATGGGGAGGTGGGAAATGGAGGAAGAAAAAAAACAAGAGGGGGAAAAAACCAAAAATAATAAAAGGAGCTCTTACCACTGACTGAGGCTTGAGACTTCTTATTGTCTGCAAAGGAAGAACAAGTAATTGCCTTTGTTAATCTTGTCACATAAATTTGGCCCTTCCAGTATACTCTCTAAAAGAAATACATTCACTTTTTTTTTTTTAATTAAATCACTGTCTACTGTAGTTCTAACAAAATACATTAATCTAAGCTAATCTGGTAACCAGAATGCTACATAAACAATGGAAAGAAAGAAAGGAAAAATACAGGAAAAAAAATGCAGGAAGGTGGAAAAAGTAGTAAGTTTAAATTATTTTTCAAAGACTTTTCAATTATCAGTGGATGTGTAAAAGAAACAGTATGTAGAAATTATGCATGTAATGATGTCATGAGCAATCTCATTGCTGAGAAAATTAAAAAACCAAAACAAACAAAACACCCAAACCACCACACAATTACTTACGAATATCTCGAAAATGGATAATAAGTCTGGCCACAAGAGAAAGATATTCCTCCTAAAGATGAAAAATGAGTATATTTTAGCATAGCAAATAAAAACATTGGAACATGACTTTCTGGTTCTTCAGTATTCTTCCTCAAGATAACAGATCCTACTTTACAATGTCTGTGGGCTTTTCAAAGCAGTTCACTTACAAGGAACTATCTATTCATTAACTGAAAAGATTTTTACTAACAGGTCATTGTGGCTGATTGTATAAGAAGGCCAAGAAACCAAAAAATTCACTGGGAAGAACCTCTGTGATAGTCACAGTAATAGGATCACAGTATGTGAACAATTATAAACCAGTACAACAATTTTCCACTTATCCACTCTAACTCCTTTTTCTTTTTTGCTTATTCAAACAAACCTTTATTCCAATAAACAACTTGAAAGACTAACAAATGATAGAAGTATCAGAAGTTAAAAGAGAAATATTCTTTGCAGCATTTCATTAGTGCACTTCATAATGTGTAAGAGAAATTGCACAGGGCTGAGCTGAGAGTCTTCCTGCCCATGAAACTACCAACTCACCAGCGAGGACACCATCAGCAAACACACATTTGTGATATTAGCATTACAGATTTATCACCAAAACAAGTTCCATCTTAAAGGTGGCAACAGTATCCAATTTCCCTTAAATAGCTCCAGGAAAGAAATTTACATTTTGGTAGAGTCTAGAACTGCGCATAATAACCAGACTTGTCACAGACACCACAGCACTTCCCTTGGTCTTACTCTTGACACGGCCTTTTCTTTGACATCTTAGTCTCTCCTGACCACCAAACTGGTCATATGGAATGGTGCTACACTGCAGATAAAGGAAATTCTACACAATTCACAACACACAAGTTTTCAGATAAGAATTAAGTGCAGTCCCACATATGCATTAAGTGCTGCAGCATCAGCAAAGCTGTCTTGGACTGAAGTCCAGTTTCATATATATGTTGGATGCAAACCACCTCACTTCCCCTCAGGGTAAAAAGAAGCACACATAAATAAAAAAATTTGCATAACTATGTACTCTAATCAGAGACAGTCAACCAAGTGCATCGGGTTTGCTATTTCTGTGGGTTGTTCCAAGCTTCTTCTGACACCCCTGTAACTTCTGGAAACAAATAGAGATACTTTACCCTTGTTTTGGCCTTCATAAACACATGACTCTCCATGTCTTTGCTGGATTTATTATGGGCAACACCAGCCTTCCTCATAGCCTCATCGCTGAAAAACAGAGGAAAAAACAAGACTGAGTATTAATTGAAGGCATCAGAAAATACTGTTGTTAGGAAGGTCTGTAAAACAGCTTTTACCTCTCATTTATAGATTAAGAAACAAAGCAACAACAGAACCCCACCACCACCACCACATACTACTTAAAATCGCCATCCTTTAATACTTTTGGAGAATAACGGAGAAAATAAGCCAACTGATTTCTAAAAGGCAACACAAATATTATTTGCAAAATGCGAGAACAACTGCTACTGCGGTGGGTTAACCTTGGCTGAGCGCCAGGTGCCCACAAAGCCACTCTATCACCCCCCCTTTTCTTCCCCTCTCCCTCCTCAGCAGAGCAAAAAGAAAGGGGAGGAAAACAAGACGAGAAACAAAAAGCAGTTTAATAATAATAGAAGCAAAAGCCAAGCAAATCCGCGCGCGGAAGCAAAACAAAATTTTATTCTCTACTTCCCACCAGCAGGCGACGTTTGGCCACCCCTTGGGAAGCAGAGCTCCAAACACATAGCGGTTGCTCTGGAGTACAACGGAATGCCCCCCCCCCCCCCTTCCTCCTCTTCCCTAGCTTTATAGCTGAGCTGACATCACATGGTCTGGAATCTCCTTTTGGTCAGTTGGGGTCAGCTGTCCTGGTCGTGTCCCCTCCCAAAATCTTGCCCACCCCATCCCACTGGGGGTGAATGTTGGGAAGAGCCTTGGTGCTGTGCGAGCGCTGCTCAGCAGTAGTCACAACACGGGTGTGTTATCAACACCCTTCTCACTCCCAGCACAAAACACTGCTGCTATGTGGAAAACCAGCTCAGCCAGACCCGCTACAGCTACACCAGTCATTATTTTATCACCTAATGCATTATTTTGGCAAAATACCAGGACCTATTCATTTGAGGAAAGCTGAATGACAGGATTAATGTAATCCATGTTTGGCAAACAATGGGCTTGAGCCTGCCCAGCATCAGGAATTTCCAAAAGAATCCTCTAAACATAGGGTGGAAGAATAAAAAAACCATCATAACTAAAAAAGAGATTGCCTAAAGGTATAGAGGTTTGACTAATGAGTGAAAATAACAAGTGGGAACATCAGTCGGGGTGGAGAATAGCAGAGAAGAGCAGAGGGGCAGCAATGGGCAGGGAGGAGACAAATGTGTGAGCAGCAGGTGAAGCAGGAAGATGAAAAGAAGGCTCTGTTGATGGAAAATTGAGGGGAAGAAAAAGAATAAGTTTGGTAATAAAAAGCTTCCAATTCCCTTACTGTTCTTCAGTCCCCTCACTGTTCCCATTTACCAGCTAGAATCATGGGGACTTACTGTCCTTTCTCCATCCCATCTCTAATAAACTGGATCTACATCAGCCCTCTGGATGGAATATTGAACATGCAAGATGAAAAGGGAAAAAAAACAAAAAAAACCCAAAAAACCCACACGTTGCTAAAGACACAGCTGGAAGAGAAGTGGCATTCTTGGTAGGTCATAAAGCAGGAAACAATTATGGATGCAAGCTAGAGCACAGGAAGTTCCACCTCAACATGAGGAGGAACTTCTTTACTGTGAGGGTTACAGAGCACTGGAACGGGCTCCCCAGGGAGGTTGTGGAGTCTCCTTCTCTGGAGACTTTCAAGACCCATCTGGATGCGTTCCTGTGTGACCTGCCCTAGATTCTATGGTCCTGCTTGGCAGGGGGGTTGGACTCGATCTCCAGAGGTCCCTTCCAATCCCTAACATTCTATGATTCTATGAATTAAACTGTGACACATGCAACAAGATATAGATGTCCTAAACCAAGGAGTTCAGACTGATGGACAGCCCTACTCCAATCCTCTGGGCATCCTCATTCTTAGAAACATTTCACTCCACTGCAAAACCTGCTCTATTTTAAAGCAGCCTAGCAGCTGCAGTCTAAATTCCACAAACAAGTCACCAGGAAATACTTTCACCTTGTAATTAACATCTCAGCAACTTACTTCCCACTAACTGCTGCTGCATGAGCAGTAACCCTACATTAAATGCCTGTCACGGTAGTGACCCCTGAAAAGTTTCAGCCGGTTTGAAGAGGGACTACTGTTTTCTTCCCTCTGAATTTCTATCACCTCCCATGCAGCAGGAATGGTGCTTGCAGGAGCAGTAAGCCGGTTCAGCTTCCTGAATTAACAACACAGTCCAAAGTAATATAAGCAGACGCTGTAGCCTTAAAATGCAGAAGCTTAGCCTGCCACAACTCACACCTTTACCTTGCAAACTAGCAGCCTGGTAGCATATGGCTAACTTGCTGTAGCCTGCAAAGCAGAAGACAGCAGAACACAGCTCCCCACTCTAAGGCTCTCTCATACTAACTTCTTCATGTGGCCTGTCATGCTACAGAGATGCTGTTTGTACATGAAGGTTACTTAAACTGAATTGGAATCCAAACATAATGAGGAATAACTATTCCTCCATGTGCAAACAAGCCTCAAAGTGAGCTGCTCACAAAGGAGCTCTGCTACAAGGGAAGAAGTTACATTCAATTCTTTATTGATACCTCCTTTTTTAATGCTTTCCCTTTCAGAAAGGCTGCCTCTAAACCCACACCACTCTCTAAATCCTCCTTAACTTCTCAGTCTCACAGTACAATGACAATGCCTCTCACTTTAGGAGCACCAGGAACTGAGCAGGCAAAGGCAAGAAAACGATTATGCAGAGGCAAGTGAGGGAAGTAACATGTAGGTACAATTAAGTGGCTGTGACAGTGATCAATGTGGGATCAGGAACTTGGAAAAAAATAATCCATAGCAAAGAAGTTATCTACTTATATACGTATCCACCATTTCCTTTTGATGCTATATAATATGAAAGATATTTTATAATGACTACATCTGCATTACCAATAATACCACTCCAAGCACTCCCTGTCATATCTGCTAGCTTCCAATAAAGGTCTAGTCTAGGAGGAGAAAAAAAAAACCCACACAACTTGTTCTTTGTTTACACATTCATCTGCAACAACATTAAAATATTTACCATAAAAGCCTAGGAAAGTCACTAAAACAAAAAAGCCATAGCTTTAGCATCCAGTGAAGGGTACCAAATAATGCGTCCTATCCTTGCAGAACACAAAACTCAAAAAAACTCTGAAAACTAGATGGTACCAGCCAATTTAACCTTCGTCTGCCTCATAAACACTCACTGAACACATCATAAGATGCGCACTAAAGCTCTGTCTTTTTCATTTCATGCAGAACACTCAAAGTTGCAGTTTCACAAGATGAAGCATTCAAGACCAGCTTCAGGAATTCCCCCTCCATTCCCAAGAGGCTTGTCTGCAGCCCAGCAACGTGCAACCTCTCACTCAGGCTAGCTCATCTAACTGAAATATCTTGCAAAACATGTTCTCCTTCAAAACTCTACCAGCTCTCTTACTCAGTTCCCACCATGACTGCATGAATCAGTTGTTTCAATGAAATAAAAGGGCAACAAGTTCCAGGGCCAACACCGCTTTAAGCCACGTAACATCACCCAATGCTGCTTCGTGGAATAGACCACTTAGTCAATGCAACACCCAGTTCAACAAACCTTTCTTGCAACAAACAAAAGCGGAAGGAAAAAAAAAACCAGAAAAAAAAAAGTGTGCTAGTAAGCCTTATCCACAACTATCCACATCACAAGGTTTAAAAACCTCCAAGTAAACTTCAACAAATACATGAAACTTTCATCCCTTGACCTTGTGCACAAGATGCTGCCCCACACAACAACTCCTGTTAGTTACAGATCGGACATAATGAATTCCATCAATAGCAGCCCTCGCTGAGGAATGCTCACATAACAACACAGACCAGCAGAAACAGGAGACCCAAAACAGGATTCACCCACGTTACTCCATTCACATTTCCTGGACTGAACACACGAAGGCCTGAACAGCCTCAGTCCCCAGAACACTGTCTTCAGCTACAGTCAATTTCTACAGTCCCAGAAGGGAGAAACATCTGCCCTCTTGGCCTTTTTTGCCTGAATTCTCATCAGGCAACCTACGTTGGAATACAAAATCAAGGCTCCTTTATGAATCAGTTTCTGGAACAGTTTCTTAGAGAGTAATAATGCAAATGATCTTCCTTTTGTTTCCCCCCTCAGGTAAACTTCAGCTGATCCACTAATCTCCTGTCTGCTTGTTCCTTAGTCTCCACCTCTATCTCCTTTCAGCTGCTCTCCACATTTCCATCCTTATTTCTGTTCACATATGCTCTTTCTTCTTATCCAGTTGAACCATTAGCTAAACCTATTCAAGCTTAAGTGAGAACATACATATCAAAACTTCAAGCAAAAAGCTGAACACAAAATCAATGGACCCTCACATAAGTTAAGTTACATCCCTTTTCTATGCTCAACGTGATTCCTCTCTAACATAATCTAGAAGTAGCTTGGGGCAGCAACTGTACACAACCATGTGCTGAGTTTACCACCACAAAACCCAGGTCAGATTTGTCCTTCAGGCAAAACCAAAATTTAAAAACATATTGAGGAAAAGCCTTTAGAAAGGAGACTCCCAAGGCACTAGTAGGTGCCTTCTCCCTGTAAGGGCCAGTCAAAAGGGGTGCCTTGCAAGCACAGGTACATATTCACACTCCCTAGATCATCACTGTCTCCTAGAACAACCTGGGAGAAGCTAAAGCTACTCCCTGACCTCAGTCATCTGAGCTCAGGCTTTCCTGGATCCTGGAACAGTATGAAAGTCCTGCTGGAGCCTGCAGTCAGTCACACAGCAACCTAATGCTGAAGGGGGCTTCTGAGCTCATAAAATGCAGCATTCTCTCAAGTGACAATAATCAAATCATACACATTGACCTCGGACACATTCACTGGGACACTCATTCCACACAGCATCCCCAAAATGTTCATCCCCATAATGTCACTGGCAACCCACCCTGTCCCCTAGCCTCCCCCACCTCCTAAACTTAAATTCAGCATTGCAAAGGAAACCCAAGTGTAAAATAGCAACAGATCAAGACTTCTGTATCGAGAAGCTGTAACAAGGCACTCAAAATGAGTTATGTGAAGGGTTCCATAGATTTAAGTTAACTTTTAAGACCAAGTGTTAGCATTTGTCTTCACAAAAAAATATCACTTGTTATTTGAAGGATGAACTGGAAGATACACACACATATACGACAGTGTATTTTTGTAACTGTTAGGAACAACCTTCCCACAAATCAAGAAAATTTTCAGATGATTCACCAGATATTTATTTTAATTGCTACCCTCTTCCACCTACTACATAAGCCTCACTAATGACAAAACTGGAAGCTTATGAAAAGAAATAGGAACTTGTTGTATACAGAGCTCAAGTCTTTTTAGCCAATATATTGCTTCTATTTCTCATTCAACAAACCTTTCTATTAGAAACTCTACTTCTAGTTGGCTTCACTTTATTCCAAGTACCAGCATGAAACCAAGCCAAGTTGTTTTCAGAATCTAGCACATATTAATTGCTTTAAAAAAAATAATCCACCGCAGTTCACTGTAAGCTTATCCCAGTAACAATTTTGTTTGCTTTTTAAACAAGCTAATGAATACAAACATACAATGTATACTATAAAACTGGATGGAGCACGAGGAAGAAACATCATTTATCTACACAAACTTAAAAAAAGACTGTGCAAATACATGTATAAAAATAAGGACACAGATCATATACATCCTTGAACATATGTAAAGGACAGTAAATTGAGGACATTTTACTTCTACTTTCTCACAAGAACTAAAAATTTAAGATTTCTGTCATCTCTTCATATGGCATTAACCTTAAAGATTTTATTGGTCCACAGTAGTGATTTTTTTATCTCTTCCTGCATGTTTCTGTTGAAACATTTATCAGCATTGTTTACTGCTCACAGAAAAAAACAGTTCCAGCTTGCAGGGCAAACACAAAACCAAATGTTTATTGTGTTAAGATTCACATCTGCTTACTCATATTTATTTTCTCAAAGTTACACAGCATTCAAGCGCATTTTTGTTTGCTTCTTTTGATGAAGCAGAAAAGAAATAGGATAAAAAGCAACAAGATTAATGACTCTGCAGAAAGTTTAGAAAGTAAAACATCAGTTCTGAGCATCAAGAACATTTATGCAGCTTTGTCAAAGACTATCGTATTATTTAATGAATACCATAAGAGTATAATTCTGAAACAGCAACTTAAGTACAGCCCACAGCAAGGGAGGCAGTCAAACTGCACACTGTTTACATATCATAAAAAATAAACTGTTTTAAAGCTTTCTTATAAGGAACAAGGCAAGATCAAGCTTTTCAAGCATACATAAACAAGGATTTCAACATTACTTTGAGGGCACTGAACAGTGCTTTCACTTCTGTAGTAACCACCTTCTGCAAGGTAAGAGTCTTCCATAAAATAGAAAGAGCATGCAGAAGAGCAAAGTAATTCAAGTGATTCTTTCACAAAGGACAACTGAAAAGGCAACAAGTTGAACTTTACATTAAATCACCAACATTTTTATTTTATTTTTGCCCTAAAATGCCAGATGCAAGATAATAACAATGGTTTTCAAAGCACAGAATACGCCAAACTTGGCAACACTACGGACACTGTCAAAATTGAAGCCCTAAAGCAGATGCTGTCCAGCGGGACAGGAAAGTGGTATTCCTGAGGAAGAGGAAAGTAAAAGGGAAGGAGGATCAGAGAAATTAAGCCAAAGAACAGACCCAGCTACGCCCTGCACAGGTTCTGAGTAAATCCTGGTAACGAGGCCCCCTCACAGGGGAATGGTGAAAGGGCCTGGGGAAGACGAAACACTGGGGAGCACGGACGAACCCAGACAACAAGAGAAGGACCGGGAGGACGCGCAGAGGAGCGGAAACGGGTGGGACAGAGCCACCTGGGCGCGGGCGGCCCCGGGGACAGCGGGAGCCACCGCAGCCCCTCCGGCAGAGACCAAGGCCCGCCTGCGGCCTACTCAGCGCTGAGGCCGCGGCCCGCACTCACATCTGGCTGACGAGCTTCTGCCGGAAGTTGGTGCTGCGCCAGTCGGTCTCAGGCCCGGTCACGTCCATCCCTGCCGCCACCGCAAGCCCCGAGAGCCGCCACCGCAAGCGCCGAGGGCCGCCCCGACGCTACCGCGCTCCCCACCGTCCCTCCGCCGCACGCCACTGCGGAAGTGCCGAGCAACCACTTCCGGCGCGCTGAGGGCTTGGGGGAAACGCAGTCCCGGCGAGAGCCGGGCGAACTCTCGCGAGAGCTCCTGCCCGACGCGAGGCCCGCTGGGAAATGTAGTCCCACCCCCGGCACGACACCTGCAGGAGCGGCCCGGGCACCGCCACCCGGCTCCCCACGCCCCGCGGCGGGCGTCACGGGCCCGGGGC
>VZZY01015695.1:1057296-1079622 GCA_013400335.1 Eurystomus gularis
GGCCCGGCACCCGGGACGAGACCCGAGCGAGCGAGGCGGTGTCCCGCTTGGCCCCGTTCGCCGCAGGGAAGACCGGGGACGGGGGGTCATGGGCGAGGGGCTGCCCGGTGCGACGGCCAGAGCAGGTGTGGGGGAGGCAGCGCGGCAGGCACCGGAGCAGGGTCTGCCAGCCCCGCGGCCGCCCACATGACGCTGCCCCAGCCAGGCCACGGCTGAAGCCGAGGCCCTGCTGCCTGCGTGAAGGCCCTGAGGATGCCCTGGCGAGAGCGAGATCCGTGTCCCTGCGAAAGTCTGCCTGGGCTGCCCGCATGGGAGGTGGGGTGAGCGAGGGGGAGGATACTGGGTCTCAGGACCTGCAAAGGGTTTTTTAGCAGGGGAAGAGAAAGTAAAACCGTAAGTGTGCTTGAACCCTTCATCACGGGCTTAGCCTAGAGTCAGGCTGCCTCTTTAATGATGTGCAGCTCCAGGTAGCCTTCCCCTGCAGAGAAAACTGCTCGTTCTGTGTTCCTGGTGGGGAAACATAAAAGCTGGGGGTGGGGAGAAGCCCCAGAGATTCCCACAGGAAAGAAATTAGTGTGGTGAATAATATAAATTCATGTTTGATACAGAAATAAGAGCAGACGTGTGCTGGAAGAGGCCTTTGCTCTGTTCCAGGTTGCTTAATTGGTGTATTTGGTACAGAATTAATTACTCTGATTTTTTTTTCTCTCCTTGTATTTTAGACTATTAAAAATTCATGATGGG
Organism: Eurystomus gularis; assembly: GCA_013400335.1. Classification (NCBI taxonomy): domain Eukaryota; kingdom Metazoa; phylum Chordata; class Aves; order Coraciiformes; family Coraciidae; genus Eurystomus; species Eurystomus gularis. The sequence continues at coordinate 1,058,041 of VZZY01015695.1, forward strand.
CTTTGAGCAGTTCAACAGAACAGGTTCAAGTCCTGCCAACTAGTTGAGTCTTTCAAGATTCATAGAACATATACCACTGGCTAATTTATAAACTGTCAATTTTGGCATAGTTACTACTCAGAGAGCTTGATCCTATAGAAACTTCATTTTTTAAAGCAGTGTTGTTCTTATTATGGCACAGACTTCAAGATTTCTGAGAGGCTAAGAAAATTAATTGGGGAAAATTAATTGTCAGACAACTTACCAGATCTGTCTGGACATAGAACTAAACGCTACCTCCTGATCCTGGAAAAGATGGAGCCTTAATGGTAGGCTGCTTGTTTTTAGGGTAAGCAGGTAGAAGCTGCCTGAACATAGTTGGTCAGCACTCCTTCCTTCAAAGACAAGCAGCCACTCCATCCAAACCAGAACGTGACTGTTGAAAGACTCAGATGAAAAGCAAATCTTGTTTTGAGATTAGCAACATTAAAAAGTAGCAAGAGATAATCAAACTCTTTAAAAAGATGAAGATGATGAAGCCGTAAGAGAAAGCATTTTAGCACTGTATTGAATTTTGGTTTTCCTTATTACAATTTCTTAGTAGCATTTGGGCCACAGGCCACCTCTCAAAAATGCACCACGGAAAACTTTACAATTCTATGAATTTAGGTAAGTTGCAAATTGCTCATGGATAAGGCAAAATACTCAAGTTAGAAAGCTCATACTCTTTAGGTTATGCTACTGTTCATGGGGGGAAAACAAAATCTTTTAAAACAGCTATATATTTAAATATAAATTTCATGGGAGTTTTGCCATATACACATTAAATAAGAGATGTTTTATTCTCACTATGTCTTAGAAATAACTTGTAATAGGCTTGGGGAAACAAAAAAAACAGGTGTTTGCTGAAAGGAATGAATGCCAAAATTTGTGAGACAGCATAATTTGCAAAAGCCATTTCCCAAACCACGCCTTTTGATTTCCTCCCACACTTCAAGTATAGTACTGATGCTAGAAACTGAAAATGGCTCAGAAACTCAGCCCAGAGTGATGTGCTTCTGTATTTCCATTAGTGACTTAAAGATGGTGTGTCTAGGCATAACAAAAGCGTTCCATTCGATGAGTGTTCAAAAATGATATTGAGATATTCTATACTACCAGGTGTCTTCTTTTGTTTCTGTGGGGACCTTGGTCAACAGGAGTTGTTTGGGTTGTTTCCTCTATCTCTAGAAGGTTCCTAAAGTGAAGGTATTTCAGGAAGACTTTTTTTGCACAGCTGTGAATACATAGAGGGATAATTCTGAAAGAAGCACTGCTGATTAAAGCTTCTGATTTTCCATCACCCCTCTTTTATTTTTCCCAAAAGCATGAAACTGGCTTAAGTCTTGTCTCCACATAATGGTGTACTCAATTGTCTTCTGTGTAGCAGTCTTACAAGTGCCCATTACAAATGATCATGTAGTTGGTTAGTTGGTGAATTATTCCAGTATTTCCACACCAGTTAGAATGAACAATAGTTTTGGTTTTCAATTTACATTGTTTGTGGCATCACATCTGCTTTCTGAACTATTTTGGCAGGCACCCAGCAGCCTTCCCATTCTGTACACTCCCTGACTAGTTGATCTATTTGTTTGTGTGCCCTCTGCCCTGTTAAAATTCTGGTACATGGCCAGCTTCAGTCTATTTGCATTTGCAACCCCTGAGAGTCAGCATAACTAGCGTTTTGCTCTAGTCTTGTCAGGCTTTCAGCTGAAGCCTGGCTTAGGTCCTAATTCTTGGAGAGATGAAGGTGTGGGAAGCCTTAGGGCACAGATTTTAAACTTTCTGCAATGCACTAAGACTTGTAAGGGCTTAATCTATTTGCATCACAATCAGCATGCCATACTGGCTGCACTGTATTAGAAAAAAGCTATGAAGAAGGTGGCCTGCAAGAAAGGGGACAGAGCTCCAACTGAGGAGCATCAGCAAGCTTTAAGAATGGACCAAGAGGAACCATATGAATTTGCAATAGCAAAAGTGAAGTCACACACCCAGGGTCAGAGTAACTGCCTGTATCAGAGCAGGTTGGAGACAAGCCTGGCTTGAAATCAGCTTTGCAAAAAGAGAGCCTGGGGGTCCTGATGAGAACCAAGTTGAATATTATTCCTCCAGTAAGGGCCAGCTTCATATTGGGCTGTGTTAGCAAGAGCATAGCCCATAGGTCATGGAAAATTATTATTTCCCACTCTGTTCAGCACTTACAAGTCCACAAAAGCTGAATACCATGCCAAGCTTTGAGCCTCTTGCTGAAAGAAAAACCTGTGAGTTCAGTGGAGGACCACCATAGAGGGCAGGGGCATGTACCAGGAGATAGAAGCACATGCAAGGCTAGGTTTGTTTGATCCAGAGAAGAAAAAGCTACGGGCAGAGCCAGCTGCTGTTTAAGCTATTGAATGGTACAGAGAAATGTAGAGCCAAACTCTTCTTTGTGGTGCACAGTACCAAGGACGAGTGGCAAGTGTCACAAACTGCAGAAAAAGAATTTCAGACAAGATAAAGAATAAAACCGATCTGATGGTTAAGCACTCCATTTTCCAATTATTGACAAGGATGGAGATTCTGTGCTAGACTAGACAAGGCTCTTGGCATCCTGGCCCCATTTTGAAGTTTTTCCTGCTTAGAGCAGGAGATTAGATTACAGACCTCCCAAGTTTCTTTCCAGCCTAAATTATTCCAGAATTCTATGAAAGCATGGGACCCCCACCAAGCTTGAACCACCTGTCCACATGGCAGTCAGCTAGATAGATTTGGATACCTGACACCAGCAAGATCTAGTTTATTTTGGGCACAGTTGATGCACAAGAAAATATCACTATCTGCATAAAACACCTCTTTGTAGACATGTAACTGACAGCCAGGCTCTTCAATACAAAAATGTCTGAGTTTCCATAGAAACTACCTTGGATATCCAGCCATTTCTCTACAGTAGAGAATCAAGGCTCTGAGCATAACTGTACAAAAAAAAAACCAAATCCACCCACCCACCACACACTAGTAGCATCACTGAGGGACATGGATGCTAGTCTTAGAAGGGGTGAATACTTGTCTAGGTGTGTATCATACCATTCAACACCAGTAACAGCAGCAGGATGTATCCAGGACATATGCCCGGACCCAGCTGCTGGGAAGTGCTCCCAGGTACAACACAGATATTCTTGGAGAAGCAGAACTCTGTTCTCAGTCTCAGGAAGCATGTGCTGTAAGCAGTACAAATTCCCACTCCCAGGAATGTTCTTTACTGGAGCAGCACACAACACCTTGGTGTAATAATTGCTCTGCCTGTAACAATTCAGGTAGGACAGACACTGCATTCTCTTCTGGCGCATTATTTTACTATGCCTTTAGCTTTTCCTTTCCCTGTTCTACTTGAACTTCTCCATTTGCATACTCTGTGCTCTTAAAAGGATGCTCTTCTTGCTCTTGTGCTTCAGTGAGCACAAGAGCAAGCCAGCCCACCAGTCCCTCACCATTTTGCCATTTGAGTGATCAAGCCACAGTCCATTCCCTTAATTTCTGTCCCAGTGCCAACCTCCTCAGTCATAAGCCACGTACCTTTGCTGTGAAAGCAAAAATTGTGGTTGATCAGAGAGGGAATTTTGTTTACTTGTACTTTCACATACAAGTAATCTGCAGAAGCATGTTGTGGTAATGGAAGTTGAATACAGGACCACCAGACCGAACTAGCAGCAAGCTGCTGAGATGCTGCAGCTTCCACTGCATCTATAGCTTACTACAAGAGACCACCAGTGGTACACTGAACTTTGACTATAGTACAGGAAATACTACATTTCCTTCATGCTCCCTCCATGTCTCCCATTGGAAGGCATAGCTGCTCTCTCCTGGTTCCTAAATGGAATCCACACATAGAATATAGACTTTTTTTTTCCCCTCTATTGAAAAAGAGCAGTCATGCCTTTCTAGGTACCTCTGAGGGTTTTGCATTTATGGGTAACTGGTTTTTGTTTTTAACTCTTTGATTTGAAGTGGCCAAACAGTGCATGCCTTCCTACATTAGCATTGCCTATAGAAAGGCCCATACAATTGCTGACCTCATATGCCTCCTTCCTCTTTACTGCATGCTCAATTGTAACACCCTAAAATTAATTACTACATTAATCCATGTCCTCTAAAAGACAAAAGCAAACCACCATAACTGCAGTCTTCCAATACTTTGTGCAGCCAGCTCAGAAAATCTCTAGTCTGATTTTCTCTGCAGTTTCAAAGTGGTTAGAACAAGGACTTGCCTTCCCTTGTTTCTGGAGAAATCATCCCACAGTACAAGAACCACTCTTCACAAGATAAGACAATACTTTTTATTTTTGCTGCTGTTAAAGAAGCACAGTGAACAGAAAGAGTTGCTCTTGTCTTCCACCTTAGGGTCATCCTGCAGCACCTGGCCCCTGAATCCACTATGAACCGCAGACCAGCACTAGAAACTTGCACAAGGGGCAAGGAAAAAAAAAGTAATACTTAGATTTCTAGGAACTTGGCTCAGTCATAAGAGCAAGTTTCTCAATAACAGAGAGGCCTCCAGAACATCCTCCAAGCCCCCTTCTGGTAGAGGCCCAGGACAGAGGGAACATGGGTTCACAGTTCAAGGGATTGTGCATTTGCATTAGCTAGCAAGGGCCTGCTGACAGCTCCTTCATGTACAGGGATGGGTACACCAGCCTGTGAAAAGACTGTCTCAAAATAGAAGGTTTTCTGCAGCATGCAAGAAACTGAAGAAACCTGTTGTCTCTCCATTCAGAGCTGCACTGCTTGTACTATATTTAGCTTTTTTTTTAAAGGACATTAAATATTAAGCAAAATACAAGTTTAAGGAGGTAAAATTCTTTTCAGCTAAAAATATACAGAGGTTATTCAGTAAAGTTCCTTGCTATTTTTAAGACTGATGGATACTTAAAAGGTGTAATAATTCCTAGATACATTAACAGTCATTCCCTCCCTCCCCAGCTGGTACAAAACACATACAGTAGCACATTTCCACTCTTTGGGGTACCAAACTTTTAGACAGTAAAAAAGACACAAAGCACACAGGAGAAAAGTCATAGTTGGACCACACAGCCCGAGAAGCAAGGTGCTGTGCCACCACCAACACACCTCCCCAGCAAATCTGTAGTCAGCATTTAGAACAATATTTAGGGAAATACACTAAACTATCAGCTCACCAAACATACTGCATTTAACCCAGAAAACTTGAATGCAAAAACCACCCCACCTGGCTTTCAAAAAAAGTAAAAAAAAAAAAAAAAGTAAAATCACGGAATAGGGAAGAGTTCAGTTCTAACTCAAATCAAGACAGAAGCACACAACACAACCCCACTAACTCTGCTTCAACAGCCACTCTTTATAATGTCCTGCCCACCCAGCCCCAGCTGCTCCTTGTACAGCTCTGGCAAAGCTGAGGGCACTCAGTAATCAGCCAAGTGAATCTTGCTAGCCATCCCCCACAAGCCTTGTCTTAAAGGTCTTTGTCTACCAGCTCTGAAGACTACCTAGGTACGAGTTAAGAGGCTTTCCTTGGCTTTTGGCTCAAAGAAGAGGGCTTAACCACTCGTGTCAGTCAGACATCATGGCTTAAAACCATAAATACTCACTTTTAATTTTATAAGTAGGCAACAATTCATAAAAACCATAGCAGTGAGATTTTTTTCTAGAGCAGTATGTTACCACTGGTTAAAACTATGACAGTAGGCCTTCAGACGTATTTATGAGCCTTGAAGCCTGATTTAGGAGAGTAGGCAGATAGACATGACAGGATATAGGTTGTAATTAATCACAATGCATTTAAGAAACTTCATATATCCGTGTACAAAAGGAGCTTATGAGTGCTGGCAAGTTTTAGACCACGTAATGCCACCTGCTCAGTAATATTCCACTTCTCTTCCACAGCAGCATCATTACTCAAGCTACATACCCAAAACTGGTTAGCGGCAAATAACTGGATGGCAAAATACAGGTAGCTATACAGAGTGGTGAATTGCCATATCATGGTGGCTCTGTGCTCCAAAGGCACAAGGCAGCTCTTGTGTTGATGTACGTGCATGAGTGACCACCTTGAGGACAGTCCAGCTCAGCAGTGACAGCCAAGATACAATCCTGAGGGAGAAGGTGAAAATACAAAGTAAGGACTGCCAAAATTCAGAAAATAGAGCATAGCAAAATACATCTTGGCTAAGCGGGTGACTAGCCAAAAGTCAGCTGTTGGAGGGAGGTTCAACTGCGCTCCCAGCATCTATGTTTGACGACACTGGGCTCACCACAGGCCTGCTGGAAGGGCTGGTTCGTTCAGCTATTGCTAACAGTTGTGGGATAATTCAAGTCCTTATCTAGTAGAACTAGCAGTGAGAAAAACTCCCTGCAGAGCTCCAAGGCAGCCCCATTTGTCACTGAAAGCTCTGCAGGTACTAACGCTCATACTGGCTTCAGAATCCCTGATTTATCTTATTATTATTCTGAATAGTATCTGTCTACAGTTATATTAATTAAAAGTAGATTTATATAAAGGCTTGACATGATTATGCAGGTTTCCCACTCTACCCTGCGTGTATCTCTTCCTCTCTCTGGAAACCTCTGACAATACATTCCATTGCTAACACTTGTTACATAGATTAAAACTACAGAGGCCATTGAACCCATCTCACTTATTTCTCCCTAGCCTCTCTTCCACCAGTGGCTACACTATACAATCAAAGGTCATGCTGCTTCCCCTACCCAACAAAAGCCTTTGAATTCAGAGAACAGTTCGTTACATTTACTTCTGCTTTTTGATGCAATGATTTTCCTCTCAAAGAGAGTTCTTTTGATATAGCTCTCTAAGTAGCTGGAAAAGATGAAACCTTTCTTTGAGCAGTAACCACGTGAATTCTGGAGTGTTAAGCATGTTAAACCACATTAACAGCGCTAATATGGTTTTATCTCACCCAACTTTGTTTTTGCTGCATTTATTCCCTTCTAGTGAAATGAGAAATCTAGTAACACTCACTCCTTCACTTGCCTTTCTTACTATTTATCTCCCTTGCCTCAATCTATCACTTTTAGTATTCCCCAGGAGCAAATCAAATGATACAGTAATGTTTTGTCTGCTTCAAAAAGCAGTTAATTTTATTTCTAGGAAAAGCATCTACCTGTCATAAAAAATAATCCATTACTCATCTTTTCAGCTCCTGATGGATAACTTCCCCAATGTAACCAACCTGCATGTGCTGCCTAGAAGGCTGTCTCATCAGAGCTCCTCTTCTGAGCTGGTTGTCTTGGTTTTGCTGACAAAAAGCAGACAACCATTAATACACTTTTTCAGGGATGTTTTTTTATTCATCCATCTACCATGCAATGCCACCTAGCTTCCTTTCGTTTTGGGCATTGTAGGGTAACTTCCCTCAGGCAGAACAATAAACTTTTCCATGTTTTCTGGTGTCATCCAAAAAGCTCCTTCCTCACTGACCATACACAGAATACCTTGCAGTTCTTGGAGAGGTTTCTGCTGCTGCATTCACTATGGCTGACACAATTAAACAGTGGTTCCATTTCTTCGTTGTTTGTTTGGATTTGCTGGGTTTGTTCTGCTTTTGCTTCTTTGACTGCTGATAAGCCCTTGTGACTGACTATCCCTTATGCCACTGAGCTATTTCCCAGGCTGGTGGAGGAGAGGCTATTGTGACCGTGTCTTCAGCAGCAATCAGTGAAGTTGTTTCCTTTTGCTAATGTGGGTTTTTTTAATGTGCTCTGACAACTGGATAGAGCCTATGAGTTCTAACTGCTACAGCTTCTGACGTTCTTCAAAGACAATGGAAAGAGTAAATTACAGGATGATAGAAGAGGACTCAGGAGATTTTGAGAGCCTGACCACAGACATAAAACACAATCATTTCTAGTCAGCTTTCTACAGGTGTTTCCCCATGTGCCATAGGGGACCTTCCTGCAGTGGCAGTGGCAGCCCTAGACAACAGTACAGGATAGCCCTCGACAGTGCTGGCACTGGAGGAAACACCCACTCTCTGCAGGGAATCTCTGTGAAGTGGAAAGCAGTTGTGCATGCTAGCTTGAAATAGTCGCACTAAAGAAACTCACACAGAAGCGTTCAGTTTCATACAGTATTTTGTAGAATAACAGATGGAAATGTGCTCAGCTAAGGAAAATGAAAGAGCAAAGACAGGGAGAGAGGAGAGCTCTCAGATTCTGTGGTAAAATACCAAGAGAAAGACAGAAGGTGCAGTTTATATTGCAGCAAAGTTATCTGAGGATATTTGGCAATTTAGCAAAAATTATGTCTGTTCTTTGTTATAAATGATGCAGAAATGCAAAAGGAATAAGGGATTCTGGGTAATGGGTTGGGAAGTGAAACTCTTGCTAAGAAAAAGAAAATATTCCCATATGCTACATACTCTGACTCTTGGACGGAAACCCTAAGAGTCAGAATACTTGTTTGAAAACCATGTTCTGCCACTTTGGTGTGCTGATGTACACCTGTCTATTTCCAGTGTCATCGTTCAGAGTAATTTCTTCAGGGTAGAACTGTCTCTCCATTGACTGAAGAGTTGGTTTGATTTATTTTCTGTGACAGGCGGGGGTCAGAGGACCATTCGTAAAGCAAAAGGCACAAACCTTTGCTGATTCTGTTGTCTCAGAAGATTTCATTCTGCTACAGCTGGTGGCTGAGTATTTCTGCCTGGGATGGCGGAGGATCAGGAGCTGTCTCAGCCACCCAAAGCTCAACTTGAGCCCTCCCTTCAGCAGCGCACCAGCAACACATACCGCAGTGCAGAGCACTCTCAGGCCTTGCTCAGTGGCTTGGTATCTCTCCGAGACAGCAGCATCCTCTTCGATGTAGTTCTGGTAGTGGAAGAGAAACCTATTGAGGCTCATCGCATACTTCTAGCTGCATCCTGTGACTATTTCAGGTACACTTCAGTATGGCAGTAACAAGCATGTGTCTGAATGCTACTCAAACCTGCAACATCCAAACCTTCTGTCTTGGCACACTGCTTCTGGATGTAAAATTAGACCCGCAAGATGGAACGGAATGTGTTCCAAAATACTACGTGTGGCTTTATCCATCTTTCTGTTATTTCTCTACAGAAATAAAGCTCTTGTTCCTGCACACTGAGCTTACCTCCACTAAATTCACTGCCTGTGGTACTTGGAGGTATATAAAGAGGAGAGACTATGTGAACAGGTGTCTTCTGCAGAAATACACTCTGGGTGGCTTTTAACATATCCTTAACATTGTAACACTCTGCCCATTGTGGTGACGTTTCATAAAAGTCACTGGACATAGGTCCCTCCTCTGTAACATGCCTCTCTGTCCATTAAATCAGGCACTCCCCTGGCCAATTTGACTAACAGTTTCTTGAACTGGCCAATTTGACTAGCAGCTTTTTGAACTGACTTTAATTTCATTGAGCAAACAAGGCAATCCAGACAAACTTCTAACTGGAAGAAGAACTTCTCTAGGTTAGAAAACTTCCCTACAGTTCCTGTTTTCCCTCTTCCCCCACACCCAGAGTATCTGCCTCTGCCCATTGACTAACCATATGTACTGGGTCTGTATTTAAGTCCTTCAGCTGTGAATTATACCTTTCAGTTGGCCCCTACTGTTTTCCTGCAGAATTAAGAGTATTACTTTCTTAAGTCCTAAAGGCCTCTGTTCTTTGTATCATTGGCTTAGAGAAGAGCTAATCCCATAAAAGTGTCTGGCTAACTTTTTATTTTTCTGAATATTTTTTATGTTCCCAGAACAACATAAGATAAGCAAACTGAAAATTGCTTCAATGCAAATCTGCCATAGCATGTGCCATTGTCTTTTTTACAGAGGAATGTTTGCAGGAGGACTGAGAGAGATGGAACAAGAAGAAGTTCATATTCATGGCATCTCCTACAATGCAATGTGTAAAATCTTGAACTTCATTTACACTTCTGAGCTGGAACTCAGTGTGAACAGTGTACAGGAAACCTTAGCTGCAGCCTGTCAGCTTCAGGTGAGGTACTGGGAGATGTGACAAAAAAGAAGCAAGAAACAAAAGCAACAAAGAAACAGAAAACACAAGTATCTGGTTAGATGGAGGGTTAGGGGGTGAATAAGAGCATGGGCCTGATGAGGAGAATGTCTTTGGGATGCTGTCTCCACTGGATCTAACTATGGAAGGTCTCTAATTTCCCTTGCAGCTAACTGCTTCACAAGGCTTTGGTCTTAAATCCAAAACTTCCTGAGTGCTTGCTTGGGTTGATCTCGACACACTTAGCACCACTTTGTTAGCAGAGGGGCTCTCGCCACAGCAGTTAGTTCTTTATTTGCCAGTAGTCTCTCCTGTGAGATACGACTTCAAATTGTATTCAGAAGACAACACTAAATACTAATTTTCCTTTCAGATGGCTTCCTGTTCTCTTGAGTGATGCAGATGCATGTGTTACAGATACAGTCTTTGGTACAGTATGGCTACAGTGCTCTTAAAGATCAATTGCAGAGTGACTGTAAACCTGTCTTTCGCCATGCCTTCTGTTTTCGTGACAGCCTCCCAGGCAGCCTGCAGCTTGGTGCCATGCTAACAAACCAGGCAGCCTGGCTGTCCAGTGTCCCTTGTGTCTTGGAAGTGTCTTGGTCCCAATAAAAAGCACACTGCTGCTGCACCTGAAGCCAAATTCACAGGCTTGCAGTATAGCATGGCTAGAAGATCTGTATTATATTCATTTACATTCCTATGTTGAGTTATTTTTCTCTGGAGAAAGGTGAATTGGCTGCAAGTGAACATGGAAATCAAACTGTGAGAAGAGCAGTCATCTTGAGGACAGCTTACTTACTGTCATCCATCCTAGGCTTCTGTCACCTGTCTCTTGAGTGTGAGGCAAGTGGTGTCTGAAATGAAAAATATCTCTCTCTTGCAGATTCCAGAAGTCATTAAGTTCTGTTGTGATTTTCTCATGTCCTGGGTAGACGAAGAGAACATCCTCGATGTATACAGACTAGCTGACCATTATGACTTGAGGCATTTGAGTGATCAGCTGGACTCCTACATTTTGAAGAACTTTGCAGCTTTCTCAAGGACACAAGTGTACCGACAGCTGCCCTTGCAGAAGGTCTACTCCCTTCTCAGCAGCAACCGTTTGGAGGTTAACTATGAGTTTGAAGTTTATGATGGGGCACTTTTTTATCATTATTCTCCAGAGCAACTGGAGGCAGATCAGGTCTCCCTGATGGAGCCCCTTAAGCTACTTGAGACAGTTCGTTTTCCTCTGATGGAACCCCAGATCCTGCAAAGGCTTCATGACAAATTAAGTCCATGTCCTTTAAAAGATACAGTCGCAGATGCATTAATGTACCACAAGAATGAATGTCTTCAGCCAATGCTTCAGAGCTCCCAGACACAGCTGAGATCAGAGTTCCAGTGTGTAGTGGGATTTGGAGGGATGCATTCTACCCCATCCATTGTCCTCAGTGATCAAGCCAAGTATCTGAACCCTTTGTTGGGAGAGTGGAGGCACTTTACAGCTGCATTAGCCCCCAGAATGTCCAACCAAGGGATTGCTGTTCTCAATAATTTTGTATATTTAATTGGCGGAGACAACAATGTAAGTGGTTTTCGAGCAGAGTCAAGGTGTTGGAGGTAAGATAAGGATAATCCTGCTACTATTTTTATTACCACCCTGTTGCTCATCTCGGAGTTAGTAAGCCAGCAGCACACACTGTACGCTTGCTACCCTAAAAATCAGGAACTGAGCAGAGGCCTCACTGAAGGAAAACACAAGAAATAAAGAAATGAGCCTCATAATAACAGGAAGCTCCCAGCAGTGCTCATAGGACAAAGCCAATCCTGGCAGGGTAGAAACAGCTACTCATTCGAGAGTATGATACGTGCTACTTTCTGTCTTGGTGGAAGGCAGAAGTATTAAAGGCGTGGGAAGCAGTAATGAACCTAGAACCCTACATTGTCTAGATGTTCCTGAAACAGGATTTTCTAGAAGTCTGTTGTGTGTTTTGGTCCCAATAAAAAGGGATTTAGCTACCAAAAAGGGTTTTTAAACAAATTGCTATTACTGGTTGATTTTCAAGAGTTTCTGTGCCAGGGAAAAGACCAGGAGGAAGGATCAGGTTTAGACTTTCATGCTCATTACATTGCAAACCCAGATAACAACGCCTTTGTCTTTATACGGTAGTCATTTTTACTAGTATTAGTTGAGTTGCCCTTATTTTATGGCATGCATAGCTTCACATCACAACCAGTATCCTCTGTAACCAAAATTTCCAGAGCAGATAGACACTTTGATCTGAAAGCGAACCATGAAGTTCACTTTGAGCAGCAGATACTTGAGGAAAAGAATCAAAGAACCCACCACATATTTATGCCCTTCCTGGACTCTTGAAAATCCAGATTCAGTCTTTGTGCTAATTTTAGACTGTTTTACCTTGTAGAATGGCTTTGAGCAAGCAGAGATTTTGATATATAACCTGACAGCAGTGTATAAGATAATGGAAAACCTAGGCTTTTATAGCATGATTATGTCAGCTAAAATACATCTTCTAAAAATAGAATAAAACAACTTTGCTAATAATAAAATGCTGACAAGGGCAGATTTCACTCCACTTACAGCTGAGCTCAATTTCAGCCAAAGACAGTACAGCGACCCACATCTGTGCTGCTGTCTGGTATTCCAGCAATGATTCTGTGGCTGTATGAATAACTTTCTTTGATCCTATTCTTCTACAAGGTATGACCCGCGACACAACAAATGGTTCCAGATCCAGTCCCTACAGCAAGAGCATGCTGACCTCAGTGTTTGTGTTGTGGACAACTATATATATGCCGTCGCAGGCCGAGATTACCATGAAGACCTGAGGGAAGTGGAGAGGTATGACCCTAAAACCAACACTTGGGAATATGTGGCACCTCTGAAGAAGGAGGTAAGGAATCCATTAGCCACACACACTACTATCGTTCCCCAGTTCCTCATTTAATCTTTTTAGATGCTTTTCTTGTGTAGCTTTAAATTTGCTGATATTCAGATGGAAAACAGTAACCTCTGTGTATGGGATAAATGAAGATCAAGAAAGGAGAATAATAATTTATGTAAATTACATTTCAAGGTTAAATGCTTATCTTTCCTGTTTTCTTGTTGTTTTCCCCTGCACCTTTATTGTGTTAATCCTTAAAACCATTTAAAATTGAACACATAACCTTGGGGAACAAGAAGTTCCCACTCATGCTAGGAAGGTACACTATGAACCACAGTACTACAGGCTCCTCACTTCCAGTCCTGACAACACACTTTATTCGTGATCAGAAGAGATAATGCCCCAGTAAGAAGGTACATCAGTTTCTATAGACTGCTTAGTTCCTGGACACAGAATTGAGATTGGGTAACAAGTTCTAGTGATGATAGCTTGTGTGATGCAGAATCACATCTCAGTCAGCTAATGTAGGACCATTACTCATTTGAAATCTGTGGGCGAATAGCTGTCTTTTGTCATCAGTACCATTTATCCTTCTATGCAACAGCAGTTGCCAAACTAGCAGTCATGACCCCAGGAACCAGGAAATGGTATAGGGACACGGGAACTGGGGTTATAAGTGGAAAAGTTTGTTCTAATACTGCTAAAAAAGGCAAGAATTTCCATTTTCAGGCTACAAGTGTTGCAAAGGAGGAAGATGAATACAAACTGTTTGATGAGTCTTCATTAGGGAAGCAAACTAAAATCCTGGGTAAACTTTTGAGAAACTATGCGGATTTCTACTAGACCTTTTAAAAGCTTTGGATCTAGTGACCAGCACAAAATAGTACTTGTGATTTCGTAACCCCTCAATTGAGAATCTCACGACACCCTAAAAATAGAAATATTACTGCCATTTTATAAAAGGGACGCAGAGGCAAAAGAGGATAAACAGCTTGCATGTGGTCACAAATGATAAACGTGTGTCAATGCTGAGAATATAGAAAGCCTTAAGATCCAATGGAGTGCTACTAAGTAGGGAATCTTGCATTCCTGGTAACACTGCTTGTATAAGAAAACTCTCCAACAGAAAGGCTTCCAAGTACACAAGGGAGAAAAGTAATAGTATAAATGATCTTCTAATCAAGGAACAATAAAGAATGAGACCCCACTGCAGGTCTGGAGGTTTTAGAAATTCTAGCGTTTCATTCAGAAATTCACACTTACAGCATAACCACCTAGAAAGGAGTTGTCTAGAAGAAAATCCTTCCAGATGTTGATATCAGCATAACTCATGAATAATGTCACTCCTTTAATATCTATTCCATTCTTTGAAACTGGGAGAAATACACAAATCCAGACCTCGATCTCTTGTCTTCCCATGGGGTGATGCAGGTATACGCGCATGCTGGAGCAGCGCTGGATGGGAAGATGTATATTACTTGTGGGAGGAGAGGAGAAGACTATTTGAAGGAGCTACAATGTTATGACCCAAAGACTGACCACTGGGACACTTTAGCAGATGGTCCAGTAAGACGTGCTTGGCATGGGATGGCTGCACTGCTAGGAAAGCTCTACGTAATTGGAGGAAGCAACAATGATTCTGGCTACAGAAGGGATGTTCACCAGGTGAGAGCATGGCATACCTGTGTCTTTCTTGGAAGAGTCTGTTTCTTATGGACGCTTGCACTCTGATATAATGTCTTTCTCCTACTAAATATGCAAATAAAACTGCCCAGCAACAGCTACTGCACCAAGTCTCCCCGACTCAGTTGCAGAACTTGCAATGATATATTTACTGCTGTCTGAATGCATTGTCTAACCCCCAAAGCATTAAAGCTCTAGCATTTGGAATTCTTACAGATTTTAAAACATCTTTGATAGATAACATTAATTGGCATGCACATATCAAACAAGCACATCAACTAAATTTACTTTACGTTGTCTTCTCATGTACGTTTTTTTCTAACTCGAGGACTTTTGAATTACCAATGTGTAATTGCAAGGCAGAGTTGTTAAGGATAGTTATAAAATTGTATAATGCAATTAAATGTACAGTACCTGGTAAGTGATGGCTGCAGAGAATTCTCTTGAGTCTTATTCCAGCTTCTAGAACTGCTAGAGACATGAAGACACAAAAAGTAACTGCTCTTATAAAGCCAAGGAAGATGGCAGAATTAAATCTAGTTGAGAAGTGTATCTGAATGATAAAAAGGTGCTTACCAATAAAAGCAGTTAGCCAAGTAGGTACCCAATGGAATCTAAAACTTTCCAACATACGGTGCAGAGACAGCTTTGCAACTTTGTCATATTTCTATGTTCCGGCACATTTTTTCCTAATGCAAACATGCATTATGTCTGAGCTTCTATTAGTACGTGTCCCCATCTCTTTCACTTTTGTGTACATTTTTTGAATGACATACAGCTGTTACTCCAGCAGCAGGGTCAGAAGTCATGATTCAAAGCTATGTGGCAACTATGCAGTTTTCTGCTGAGTATTGTACTTCTGCTACATAGTGATCTGCTCTCTCCATTATCAACACCCTGTCAAAAGACTGATGATATTGCATGGCTTCCTAAATAGTTTGCCATATGGCCAGGCTCTGTCTCTAAGTTACCAAATTCAATTTTGGCTAATTTTTTTTTTTTTTTAAATTTCTTTTTTTTTACAGGTTGCCTGCTATAGGCCAAGCACTGATCAGTGGACAAACGTATGTCCACTTCCTGCAGGACATGGAGAGCCAGGTATTGCGGTCTTAGACAACAGGATCTATGTCTTGGGAGGCAGATCCCACAACAGGGGGATCCGTATGGACTATGTCCACATTTACGATGCAGAGAGAGACTGTTGGGAGGAAGGACCCCAGCTGGAGGATGATATTTCTGGGATGGCTGCCTGCGTCCTCACTTTGCCCAGAGCTATTTTAATGGAAACTGAGAAATGGTTCTCCGAATGGCATGCAGACCGCGTGAAGTATCACCTTGACTTTCCATCGGAAGTTATGAGCGTATCAGACTGGGAGGAATTTGACAATTCAAGTGAAGATTAGAAAACTTTAATATTTATTTTTTGCCAGCAGATGAGGAAATTAAGACTTGAAGAAAATACTTCAAGGTTTTATATGTCTTTCTTATATATATAAATCAGTATTTAAAGGTTTGAAAAGTAAGTGTTCTGCACAAAATGCCATTCACAGTCAATACCTGCCCATCTGCAAGTGTTCTGCACAAAATGCCACTTACAGTCAGTTTCTGCCCACCCGCCAGAAAGCAGCACTTTTAAAGTAACCACAGAACTGCCATTTTCCCCCAGTTAAAGTATAGAGGTTCTTTTGCTTTGAAGGAGACTTTTCTCAACCTTCAGCATGGACAGAAAAAAAGGCACAGAAGGCTCAGCTTGACTAGCTTCTTTCCTTCCAGCTTTTAGCTTGAAATAGCTTTTTGAGGTATTTTTTTTCTTTTCTTTTTGGTAATAAAACTTCCTAGCCAGCTTAGCACAGGAAGGTAACACCTAGTGTCTCCCTCCTGTGCCAGGTGTCAGACAGCTTGACTGGTTTTTCAGCAAGATTGAACATACAGAAACAGGAAAAGTAGCAAGAAAGTCTGAACCTTCATCGCATCTGGGCATGCAGCCATTTTGTAACTGGGTTAGAGTCTGTGAACTGACACCCACTCCTGAACTTCTATACTGCAAGTTCTGTCAACACAGTGAAAAGACGATTTCTACAAAAAACTCTCTGTACAGAGTATGGCAATCTCATCGTTCAACTGTCAGACACATTTGTTCACAAGCATAAATTAATAAATCCTTGTCAGAACTTTTTTCTTTTTAACTGCTGTCTCAGTTTTATTAACCATGAAGTGGAGTCTGAAAGTTGGCGAGCTTAATTAGATCCTATCGGACTACACTGGTTACACCAGGTTGGGAGATGGGCAGTTTTTTTCATTATCATGTGCTTTAGGAGTGGATAAAGAGAGCAGAGATTGGCTTGCCAAAGCATAAGAAAAAAAGTAATAAGGAGATCACCAGAGGTATTGAAGATTACAGTGGTCCAAGACCCTGTGGTAGCTGAACTAAAGCCAGGAACGTTATAAAGAATTTCTACAGCTCAGAAAGATAAGACATAGTCAATCTTTCCTTCATAAGGCCTTAAAATAATTGGCTCCTGACTACCATCTTGCTTAACATTAGTTTAGAAGCTGATTTAAAGTCTGAATCAGTGTGATACCTGAACAGTATGGGATCCTTCCTCTTGGAGGGATGGGAAGTAGTCAGTGCCACCAGAAAATCACGACAAACTAACTACCAAAAGACTGAAAACATGTAGCAATAATGGGGTTGTAGAAGAAAGTCAAAACCAAAGTGACAATCAGAATGATACGACAGCAGTCAAGTACCATCATGGCAATACTGCACATAGACGTACTACTTTACAGAAATGGAAGAAGTTCCTGGATATGACCATTATTTAGGGATATTTTGTTTATGGAAACAAAGATGGTTTCAAAATGGACCTAGATGACTCTACGTTAGTAAACTGGACTTCTGGAAAAGAATCAAGAGTATCTGCACACTTTTTTTAATGCACTTAACAGCTTTTTCTTGGTAAGAGGGGCATTTAAAAATTTTTTTCTCCAGCAGTGTCAGTTTTCATCTCTATCTCTCAACCCTTGCCAGTTGACAAATAAAACAAAAGATCTGGCAACTGCAGGAAACCCTGAGTAAGAGCTTATTCAGAAAATCTTTTTTTGATGATGAACTCTGAATTGCACATGGAGTCTCGAAATACAGACTCCATTACACTGCAGCATTAGAGACTGACAAGTATTCCTGTTCTGCCTACAGAGTTACTTTTAATCTGTCGGAATTAAATGTAGCCCTCAGATGTAAGGGCAGATCTCTCTAACTTCTCACTAGAACCACTCCTTCCAGACTGCAAGTGTTGCAGTGGCAATTTGTTTTGCCTACAAACAAGGGATTTGAGATTTCTAGTGGTTCAGGTCATATTCTAAACCCAGCTGCGCTAACTAAACCCAGACACCTACCTCAAGTCAAATGCTTGCAGTGCGTTTTCCATTTTAAATAGCACTTCTCAAAAGACCAGCAATACCCTATGTTATACAAGTTAAAATGTTACTTAGCCTCTTTCATGATTAAAAAAAAAAGGGTAATCATTCTTTGTCTGGCTTCTTTTCCTGTGTATACCACTAGAGGGTATTACTATTACAAATAACCAAGTTCATAGGCTAATTCTTAGATTACACAGGAGAATATAAGACATATTGTAAGTAATTATTAAGCTAAAGAAACATCTTGAGAAAAGTCATGGGGTTTTTTTTCCCAGCTTCTACCCTATCATTCCCGTGTTTGAATACTGATCTTTAGATAGTCAGGTGATGCGTTTTCCCATTTATCAGTATACGCAATTTTGTGATTGCATCATATATTAAACGTTGCAGTTGGATGCTGTGCAAAGCAAATCAATATAAAGCTTAGAATGCAGTTACAAGGAAACTACTTTCCCTTGAAGCAGATCACCTGCCTTAGAGAGAAGTGCTGCATTCTTTTTTCTATTTTTTGTTAGTTACTGGTATAAAGCCCTGAAGTTACTGAACTAAGCCTAAGGATAGGTATTATGTATTTTGAGTTGATAAAAACAAAACTTATGTTGCTTTCACCCCTAACATTTATTTTGATCTGAGCACAACCTGACTGTTGAAAGTTATGGCATGCGCTATCTTACTTGCATGTATTTTGCTGCGGTAAAAAACCGCAGAGTTTATCTTAGCTCAAACCACCCTAATCATTTTAGCAGTAGCTCATTTTAGCTCAGCACGTACCTTTTCAAGCTAACACATCAGCTAAACAATAATAAAATTGCTTTCCTTTTCAATTGCCAATTTTATCTAACTCAGCAAGCATAAAGCAGTTTGTTCTTCTTGTTTACTAGTTACTTATATAAAGAAATTGCAGGAGAGATTACAGATGGATATGCAAAGCTATAATTACTATTGATCAGTTTTCCTATCAAGAATGATGGTTTAGGAACTTAGCCTTCAAGAGCCCACTTAAACTTTGTGTTATCTCAAGAAAAACATGTACTCAGGGGTTTTAGGCTAATTCCATTTTTTTTTCTTTATAAATTCTCTGTTCTCCTACACATGATTTAGTAGTGACTGGGCAGTGCTGGGTTAACAGTTGGACTTAATGATCTTAAATGTCTCTTCCAACTAAACAATTCTATGATTCTGTATGTCAGTCTTGTATTTTACAGTAAAAAGCATTCATTTTTTACAGTGAGTCCTCAAAGACAGTATAGCACAAGATACTGTGCACAGATGCACAATGAACTAAGAGAGCCTTAAGTTATTTCTGGTCTGTAAGAAAAACTCTTCCAGAACAGAGTGATTAAAATACCAACACTTAAACTGCTGATACATTAGGAAGTCCAGAAGAATAGTAACTGGGTTTCTTGATGATCTATTTTCCTATTTCCTGCCAGCACAGAGGTAAAGCTGTATGGGCATATTTGCTAGATTTGTAATTAGTGGGCTTGTATCCTGAAGTATTTCAGGCTTCCACATTTGGAGAAGCGATTGCTTCAGTTTTTGTTTCATAACTGCTTTCACTACTGTATTTGTTCTTCAGCTGTCTACCTCCAAATCCAACATATCCTTTCCCATTTCCTCATGGTTTAAATTAGGGTCATTAATTTTGCACAGGAAGAGTACTCAGTACTTGATTTGAAACAAATAAGGATTCTCATTTTATACCCTTGACAGAAATTTGCTTCTCCTTACTTAGAGACCAGCCACATGTACAATCTATTTGGCATTCAGCCCAACTGATGGGGTCAGAAGCTTCTGGCAAAAGGAAGAAGGAGCAGCTGGGCACAGGGAAAGAGGGACAGGACCTTCTCAAGGGAGTATTCTGCCAACTGAGTTTTTATTTCATCAGCAGCTGATGCACTTTAAGAGCTCCCCACCTCTTCAGCTGTGCTACAGCTATTTGGCCATGCTCTGAGGGTGGATGCTGCCAACAGGTAAGACAAAGAGCGTAAGTATATTTATATGTAATAAAAAGGTAAAGTAGTACCATACATTTGTCCATCCTTCCTATACCAAATGCAGTTGTAGGGATGTGATACACCTGAGACGATTGTAGTCTACACATTTGAAGCCCATTCTTACCAGATAACATTAATGATCTTGAACAAATCCCGTTTTTCTCATATGTGTAAGTAGAATGTGGGATCTTTTACCTAGAAGATCTGGCCTAGTTCAACCACAGTTATTGAAACTAGGGGGGGAATTACCTGAAGGATGCACACAGCCTGCATGAGTACAAGTTCAGAACAGCTAATTGTGGCAGTTCCATCCAAACTGAACACCTCTCCTTGCCTTAGAATCCTCTCTGGATGGAAGGTGGGTGTGCTGGTTCTCCAGCATCAGTCCAGCCCCATGCAGTACTGTGCCAAAACGGGTTTGTAATTAAATGCTCTTGATTCCTGACCTGTTTCAACTCTTTTGAGATTTTACTATTATCCGTATGAAATAGAGGCAAAATCACTACTACACTTGATTTTCATTATAACAAAAACGATAAATAAATAAAATGCAGCATTGGGAATTTTAATTTCTTTTTATATACTATGTGTTACTAATTCTGCTGCTAAACTGTGGCTTTTGTAATTCTTTTAAAAAAATTATTTAGCATGTTATTGCAAGTCCAAGTACTACCTTTTAATCTATATTTTGGCCATGGCCAAACAGAAAACAATCCAAACCTGCTTGAATAACAGAAAAAAAAACCCATAATAATCTTCATAATTTATTGTAGCCTATCTACATGTGTTTAAAACTCACTCTCATTGGCAGATACAAGCACTTAAACCAGTAGGAATGCATCAAAGGTGTAGCTTTGATTACTAGGAAGTAAGCTTCCTAGCAATGGACAAAACATTTGTGCATAGATGTGAATTTTCAGATGGTATTATTCATCTCTGGGTCTACTGTTTTGCTAGTGTCCATGACTAAACAGCTGTTGTTTTCCACCCAGGAGATGGCTGCGTTTCAGCGGTGGGTAAAGTGATACCTGTACATGTATTCAGGGCCTACTTTAAAATCCTTTCGTGTTAGTGAGACTTTCCTGGATGATTTTGTCTAAACAATAAGAATGACTCTGGATGAGTCTTCCATTTTAGATGATTGAACTCTGCTAAATGTCTATGGAGACACAGCCCATATGTTCCAATCCAAACACCTCTAGTTGCCAGTGTATGAGGAAGAACAAAGAGAAAAAAAATGACCATGTTGTGACTGAGCTTTTGGAAAAAGCGGAGTGTGAAAGAAAGCAAAGCTGGAATACGACTGCACAACAGTCCCGTTAGGCATTTCAAGACAGTCATCTTAAACCTATTTCTCTGGTTTAAATGTTTTTTGCTTTCAAGTGCTGCTTCATTTCACACTGCCAGTCCCAAAGCAAAACGAAAAAAAAAAAAAAAATCGAACGCACAAGCTAAAAGTCATGCCTTTGCGTTAAATCCACACTATTTGCGAAGGTTTCCAGCAGGTCTGGGGGATCAGCACAGAGGCCGAGCTGCGCCCTCGCCTACCGCAGCTGGGCAGGCCGCCGGCCC